>OY804601.1:11571470-12171470 GCA_963680895.1 Fragum sueziense | reverse complement strand
TCAATTGACAAATGAACCATTTTACCTTTTATCCTACTTTTGTCCGAATTAGCTGGCATTACATTTATATTGAATTAAGTATGCGTTAATTCATTAAAAGTAAGGTTAAAAAGTAAATTAAATAGATCGATAATTGACCTGGGCGATCAAAAAGACTCTAAATTGAATAAATTTGCGAATCGAAGTCCAGCAGATTTTGAATGTATACCGTGTAATGATATGATAATTAATCTTAATCTTATAATAAATTGAAATTGATCTTTTAATCCTTTCCCAAACAAGACCTGATTTTGACGTCCCTGACAAAAATACGCTTAAGAAAACATTGAAACAAAAGAAGAATCTGCTGATAACCAGCAGTTTCTCCTTTTGTCTCAATATTTTCCGTGCTATATTCTACACAAATCCCTTCCTTTTTAACACCAATTTTGTCGTTTTCAGCAGTCTTCGATCTGGACCACTATGTTTTTTACTGTTTGGGAAAGGGTTAAAAATGAATTCGCTGAAAAAGTGTTTTTAAAAATATCTAGTACAAAAAGACTTTTCGTTGCCCGACTTTATAGCTGGCACTCTTACAATTCAATCCAATCTTTACAAAACAATCCAAGAATTAGACATTGATATCTTTTGAAAACGTACGAGAAGCAAAAAAATGTAATTTCTGAATACTAGCATTATGCTATTTTTCCGTATTACCAGTACTCAAAACGACCAGAATATAAGCACTTGGACATTTCCTAAACTATACTGAAAGGCAAAAGTAACTTTACACCTGACTTTCATTTGATTAATCAAACCCTAATCACAGCTTGTGAAATTATTTTTGTTATACATATACATGTACATATGCCATTCTGCAAGAACAAAGTGGGATAGAAGAGAGTGTTCAGCCTTTATTGACGCTGGTGTTACCACGGCATTAATAAAGGGGTCAAATTGAAAAACCCAGGTAAAGTTTTATTACACCTTTTAGAATAAAAAGGATCGTAAGTTATGCTAAATTTTATCTAATGTCAGTATTTCTTTGTCCCTATATGTGTAATCACGGTGGGGATTGTGCATGATGGGATGGATAACGAATACGGAGTATACGGACAAATTTGCCTCGCTTCAGGTAAGAAATTGTGCAATAATTTTCTTATTTCTGCTCCAATTTTTAAGCGGTTTATTGCATGTACCCCGCATTAGTGAGCTCTTTCCTCGGATATATGACTTGTTTGTAGAATCTTTGTACTTTGTCCAAAAATTGATCCCAACCGACCAGGAAAACGACAAAAAAATCAGGCCCTTTTTCTAGTCGGTTGGGATCGGTTTTTGAGAAAAGTACGGGGAAGTTCCAGATAAATAATACATCTGAGAAAAGGGCTCAGTAAGACGGAGTACATGCAACAAACCGCATGAAAATTGACGCAGAAATAAGAAAGTTATTGCACAAATTCTTACCTGAAGCGTGGTTAATTTGGCCGTAGTCGTTACCATTTCGCTTTCTGGTCGGTTGGGACAATATTTCGGAAAAAGTATCATGAGTTTTCTAATATGTCATACATCCGATGAAAGAGCTCGATAAGGCGGGGTACATGCAGCAAACCGCTTAAAAATTGATACAGAAATAACAGAGTTATTGCAAAATGTCTAACCTGAAGCGAGGCGAGTTGGCATCAATTTTTTTGCAAAAAATAGACTGAGTTTACCGTTATGTTTTGATAAACCGTGGGTGTTGTTATAACATCTCGTAACTATGGTTTGATTCAAGCCGTAGTAACGAGATTTTATAACAACGCCAACGAAATACTATTTATTTGTCCGAAATTACGTCACGGTTTACTTGATGAAATCGTTCCCTATTGTCGGTAGTCGTTATCCATCCCATCATGCACAATCCCCACCGCGGTAATATTGACTGCAAAAAAGCACTTGTGTTTGGATAAGGTCAGCCATCTGATCTTGAGCTATTCAATTCTTAAACAATAGTCCCGTCCCACACACTCTATTTCATGCACATTCTTGTGTCCACACGTCTTCTATCGCCTATGATACTAACATTTAACCTTTTCTTGTCAGAAAAGAGGGACTAACTCCAATCTGCGTGTTTTCAAAATGCTAAAAAAAGGTCAAATGTTGGTGTTTTTGACGTTGACGTCATGTTACTATATAACCCAAGGGGTCCGGCTACCGGACGTCTAGCACTAAAATCAATGTTTCAAATTCAACATCGAACAATTTTACGGCTCAACTAACGATTTCACGCATCTTTACTGCAGTTTCCGTTAAAAACGTAACGTCATGTCACGTTAATGCTAAACACGAATTCATTGGTCTTGGTTATGGATACTCTTATTCTTCGACACCCTAAGTGTTGAAACAGCGTTCAAGAAGTTAACGATTGATTGACGGGTGCAGTTCGTTAGCATAGAAACATAAAATTTCATCCTGGCTATCTCATCATGCTTAACGTCCTGCTTTTGTCGGCGTCGGATTGCTTATCTTTTCCTGGTAACTGGAATGTAACTCTGGCATTTTGTGTGGAGACCAACAAAGATCAAACAGGCAAAAAATAATGTCCCTATTTACAACACCATTGTGTGGGTGGGGTATTTTGGTAATTTTAACGATATGCACGTGCAGATTGCTGTAACATCGATGAAACGGATGTGTTCATTTAGAATATCAAAATGTAATTGTGGAAACAAATGGTCGTGAAAATATCCTAAATATACTTTGAAATTAAGAAAATAGAATGCACCGTTCCGCTACTGATAGTTTCATCCAATCAGAGCGCGTCATTTATTCACCGCCGATAAGCTTGTTGCTCCGCTTCCCAAACACTACCTAGCAACGTATACGCTCTAGTTAAGGCCGCCGGTTTAAAAATACGAAATTTGTACACATTTCTAGCATTTTCACGGTGGGTAACCCACGTGACTTTTTGGAAGCGTCCACACGGAAAAATCGCCCGCTTCAAGGTATGTTTTGTTTAATTTCTCAGCTTATACTCTACGGATTTTGAAGAGATAAAGTGCACGTAACGCGCCTTTAAGAGGGCTATTCCCGGCTCTAACTCACTCTGCCCGAAATCCAGTGGTTTCTTCAAACATTCGAGCCAAAGTTTTTTTAAGTGCAAACCGAACAGGGGAAGCGTTCACATTTATAGTCCTAATTGTCAAGTTTTAGCTTTACCAGCCCATTTACACGAATAAATTATGTACGCACGCACCGTCTAGTTAATATAATCATTTAAAATCCAAGGGTTTTGGTCAGAAAAGCGTTAATTATGATGTGATCATTAAAATAACGAAATGGGAAGCGTACACATCTGATTCAAAATGGTAAGCGTACACACACAAAACGCTTAGAAGGGAAGCGTACACACCGATGTGTTTCCCTTTTTAAAGTGCTGGGTAATATTTCTAATCAAATGTAACTAAAATAAAACCATATTTTATTGATAATGGCTGCAATAGACGTCGCGCACGGTATTGCGACAAGTCGTGAAAAACCCGGATCATCAACGAGAGATGCGCTGGTTTAAGAAGCATATTTAGTTAAGAATTATTTTTTTGGTAGAATCTGTTTCTGTATATATGAACCTGTCTGTATATAGTTTTACATGGACACGATACACCGGAAAGTCATGAATTACGGTCTTTATTTTACGAAAAAGATACCAGTTTTTAAGCGTGACGTGTAACATAAAAATTCGACGAATTTGATTACTCCAAATAAAACGTGTATTTGCAGCATAAATTCATGTTTAAAGATTGCACTTTTCGTTTTGTTATCCTATTCTCTATACAAAAATATGATTTTAATGAAAAATATGCAAAAATTAAGGTCAATATCATGAAAAAACAAACTCGCTTTGGCGCGTGACGTGAGCTATTTTCTGGATTTTTACAATAAAATGTCATTTTTCACTTTCCTTGGAATGAAAACAATTGTATCATTTTCATTTAAACTTTATTCACAATCAAGTTCATCAAATGAACTTTAGATATATGAAATATGAACAATTTATTACGTCGTTTTCATGTTTTATTTTGAATTCTGCCAGGTAAAACAGAAATGTCCACCCCCTTCGTTTTTTCGCGGAAAAAATGTTTTAGCGCACATTTCAACATTAATATGTTTAGATTCGTCAAATTCTAAGCATCGATGTTTTGAAAATCAGTTAGTTCATTACAATATCTTCAAAATGGTATAACATGTGGATGCGTATCATAATTATACGAGAAACGCCAATTTTTTCCCAGGTAAAACAGAAATGTCCACCCCCTAAATTTACGTCAAAATGGACGTTTAACGTCGACGTTAAATGTGATCGATTTCTATGATATTGAAAAGGTTTTTAAACATTTCGGAAAATCTATAACAATTACAATTAGTGGCAATGGCATCGTTTATAATCAATGGTAATGGGGTTTTGTCTTCTTTCGCCGACTAAAATGTTGAATAAAAATCATGCAATTGAATAAAAGTTTCTTCGTGCGTCTCTTTCAAATCATTCGCTCATGATTACACAAATCACACAATAATGAAATTTTGCTGTAATGGTAGACCCATGTTACATTATATCCAACCATAAAATTGTTTTACTAGTTTTACTTTAAAGCAAAAATGGTTATTATTTTCCATTTTTCTTCTTTTTTCTATCTTTAAACAAGAAACCTGTTCTTACATGACACAATATTTACGATATGAAATAACATACAGACAACAGAAACTATTCAGATGTAGGCCTACAACTAAATTTCCCCTCATATTGAGTGATATGGTGTATGTTTCGCAAATGTAACTGCAAAATACGTAAAAAACATTTTCAAAATTTAGTGTTGAATACCGCCAGAGCGGCGTTTATAATGTAGCGACAATACTCAAACGCATAACATTATTCATCGACAAAATCAACAAAGAGTACAAATTTAATTGAACTATAATTCATATATATATTCATTTCTTTTATCCATGTATTCTTCTGCTTTCTAAATATCTCATTAAACGACACCGATTGAGCCTTTTTCTTGGATAAACGGGAAAGAAAGAGCGGATGACAAAGAATGTTCGTTGCACGCAACGTCTTCCCGTATATTTTGACGTTACATAAATTGGTCGCAATACCGTGCGCGACGTCAATTATGGCGTATAAAACAGCTTCAGTTTGTAGTGACATTTCACAATTATTTTTACATGAATTTTACTTTTATTCTATCTGAAAGAGCATCTTTTCTAATGAAAATTCTGAAAATTCCATGCCAAAATATAGAACCGTTTACGAGAAATATATATTGCTGTGATAAACTAAACATATTGTTGTGGACAACAGTTCAGAATTATATAGAATTTGCCATTTCTGGCTCAACTTTAAAGGTGTATTTTTCGCTTATTAATAACAACTTCGAAAAACTGATAGCATTTCTACGCATTAGAATAAACAATCTTTGCATCAAGACATACTTTTAAAAACTGAAATGAATGTGAAATGTCACTTTAAGAAATTGAATTGAATGGATTTTTACGTCCCGCTCAACAGCTAAGATTATATAAATTTAGTACCTCGGTTTTTTATATCTAATTCGAAACATTGTTTATTTAGTCCAAAAGAAGTTAAGCTTCAGGGTGTCCATGCTTAAGAAATAATCGAATTTCTACCGTGATCTATCGTCATTCAACAACAGTTCTGTGTACAACGGTACAATTAATAATCTACGAGGGCCATAGCCCGAGTGGGTTATTCATTGAGAAGCCTAATTAAGAACAATAGTTAAATAACAAAAGACTATGGTAGAAATTCTATTATTTCAATTATAATATGAAAACATAAATAAATCTTTGTGAAAATTAAGAAAACGCAAGTGTGTAGGCCTATTAATTTCACTAATTCAGAATGACAATAGCTCTCAATGCAAGTAATCAAGTGACCCAATATTTGGCATTTTTTCTGATCGTCCATTGGCTTATCGATGGTTTTGATTGACAGCCGGCGTTTGGTCAATTGCATTATTGTATTTATTGTTCAAGTATGAAAATCATGTGAAACAGATAGATACTTATGAACACAGAATATCAAACATTTTAAATGTAAGAAAAATACATGATATAGGTCCTTCGTGATTCCGAGTCTCGAACCTGTAACATTCGGAATCGAACGCCGATGCTTTAAAGGGACATTTCATTCCAATTTCAATTTTTTGAAGTATGTCTTGATGTCAAGATTGGTTATTCTAATGAGTATAAATACTATTAGTTTTTTTCAGTTGTTGCCAATAAACGAGAAACACGCATTTAAAGTTGAGACATAATCGATAAATTGCATATAAATCCGAACTGTTGTCCACAACAATTTGTTCAATTTTAACACAAAAATATAAATTTCTCGTGAACGGCGCATTATTTTGGCTTGAAATTTTCAGAATTTTCATAAGGAAATATGCTCTTTTAGATAAAAGTAAAAGTAAAATTTATGACAAAAAATTCTGAAATGTCACTTTAACCATTACACCGCCAGGTACATTGATATACAGGATGTATTGAACGCAATTTATCCTGTTATTTAAATTGTTCTTTGGCTCTTTGTAGCAAACGTTGATACGAAAACATACGAAATATTCATCAATATATAGTCCGTCAAAATTAGCACGGAACAATTTAATTTACGTGTGCAGATTCCGATAGTTGAGGGTCCTATGATTTATTGATTTCATTAAAATCCGGGAGTTCCGATTGGTTGAGAAAAAATTGTCATACCTCCATGAACAAAATTGCCAGAACTACTTTCTCTGTCAAACATTGAATTACGCCGCATTATTTTTTAGTCTTAGACTATCAAGTTATAAGAAATGAATGAAATTTTATTTACAGAGTTCATGCAGGTATGAAAAAGAAAATCTAATAACACTTTTGTATGAACCGCTTCGTGGATTCATACAGTGTAATTAGATTTTCCTTTTCATACCTGTATGAAAAAAATTGCATTCATTCCTTAAAACAAAACATTGCCGAATTTTGGTCATTACAAATGCAGATTTCCCATTAATGTTGTTGGACTATATCAGTTATAAATATGGTTTTGCTATTTTCATCAATATTATTTCGTTGTGATCAATAGCAATGAATTTTGTGCTACGAAAAATATACTGGGTTTGCCTTATATTTTGATAAACCATCGGTGTCGTTATAAAATCTCGTAACCACGGCTTGAATTACCCCAGCTTCGGGTAAGAAATTGTGGGTGCAATTACTTTCTCATTTCTCCGTCAAATTCCAAGCGGATTGTTGCATATGCACCGCCTCACTGACCTATTTACTCAAATCTTTGACATATTTGTACAGTTATTTTACTTCATCAAAAAAATCCCAACCGGCTAGAGAGAAAAATGGTAACACTGCGGCCAAAATAGCCCCGCTTCAGGCCAGAAATTGTGCAATAAATTCTGCGTCAATTTGTGAGCGGAGTTTTGCATGCACCCCACATTACTGATCTCTTTCCTCTGGTATGTGACTTATTTGAAAAACGTCTTGTACTTTTCCCAAATTCGATCCAGACCTAGCAGAAGTATGTCCTGAACCTTGTGCCGTCTTTTCTGGTCTATTGGGATCATTTTAAGCGGTATTCATTTATGACTCATACAGCAGAGGAACTGCAACAATCCACTTGAAAATCGACGCAGAAATAAATAAATTTATTGCACAATTTCTTGCCTGAAGCAGGTCAAGTTTTGCCCTAGTTCTTATCCACCCCGCGATGCACAATCTCCACCGTGCTGTGTAAAGGTCTGTAAATAGGTGACTAAATCAGTGACTATGCGACCGACCCAAAAACTAACAGAGTGTACGCTTCCCTTCTCAGCGTATTGTGTGTGTACGCTTACCATTTTGAATCAGATGTGTACGCTTCCCATTTCGTTATTTCAATGATCACATCATAATCAACGCTTTTCTGACCAAACCCCTTGGATTTTTAAAGATTATATTAACTAGACGGTAGGTGCGTACACAATTTATTCGTGTAAATGGGCTGGTAAAGCTAAAACTTGACAATTAGGACTATAGATGTGAACGCTTCCCGCGTTCGGTTTGCACTTAAAAAACTTTGGCTCGAATGTTTGAAGAAACCACTGGATTTCGGGCAGAGTGAGTTAGAGCCGGGAATAGTTCTCTCAAAGGCGCGTTACGTGCACTTTATCTCTTCAAAATCCGTAGAGTATAAGCTGAGAAATTAAACAAAACATACCTTGAAGCGGGCGATTTTTCCGTGTGGACGCTTCCAAAAAGTCACGTGGGTTACCCACCGTGATTTTGATGCCACTGTAAATGGACGCGGGGCATAAAATTACTGAGAGTGTTAAATCTACTAAGTGTAGAAAGTTGGATGTAGATCTAAATCTACTAACATGAATAGCCTTCAAAGAAAAGTAGAAAACAGGTTGGGTATCAGCATGTTCTTCTTTTCTCTCTATGCCTTTCAAAATGACATTTATTCAGAATCAGGTATTATTTGGGAAAGGATTAACAAAATAGGTTTAAGCCAAGGGCGGATCCAGATTTTTTTCCAGGGGGGGTCAAAGCCCAAACAATGGCTTAAATATGTGTTAAATATGTTTTATATCTATAGTCAAAATTCAATTTTTGATCAATTCCAGGGGGGTCATGGCCCCCTGACCCCATCCCTAGATCCGCCCTTGGTTTAAGCTGTGTGATTATTTTGCCATTGATTCAAGTACCACCACCATTGCTTTTTCATACACTTGTTTTATTTTTTTTAAATAAAAATGCACAAAACAATTCAAGTCAATGTGCTTCATTTCACTGTTTGGTCTACTTGATAAATTGGTTAAACCTTCATTCAACTCCTTTTGATAGAAGATCAATCTGGAAAAAAAAACACACAAAACAGTTAGTATGAGTGTTAATTCATTAAAAAGTCACTAAACTTTCTAACTTTTGACCCTTTTCAGAATAATACTTGCAAATAAGCATACTCACAAAGTATATTTATTTGTAAAAAAGAACTGCTTTGAACACACTGGGGCCATTTAATCCCAAATTTTGATGATAAAACAACTGATACATGTGGCAAACACAGCAATGCATATGATGAACAGCAAAATACATTTGTAATTATAAAAATCTTTTGTTATTTCAAATCCTAAGTCATATGATTTGGGGTCAGGAGCATGGGGTTTAATGTTTTGTGTGTGCTTTCAACATCAAAATAAATTGACAAAGCACCACAAATTCCTTTGTAGCTTTATGGGTAATTTGGTCACCTACCTTTATAGAATATTTTGGGAAAAGAATTTAAATCAGGTTATATCAAAGGTCATTAAGGTACTACACCCCTAATGAGATTCATACATATCCAAACTTATTTGGTCCAGGTTGTAAACATTCGGGGGAACGTTCACCGCTGAAAATTTACGTTGACCGAATAAGTTTGGATATGTAATGAATGTGTCGCGCGAAAAAATCCGATGTCATATCTTATTCGGGGTGTACTATCTTAAATTAATATTTAGCTCACAAATAGCATTTTTCCTTCAACTGTAATTTTGTTCATGCTTTTATGCACTGACACCAAAATGTAGAACCTTATGTTGGCCATATCTTGCTTCCTACAAAGAGACTTTCATCAAGATAATATTAATAATAATGTTTACAACTTACCAATGAAACAATAGATTCTCAGGAAGAACTGGAAATCCATAAATATGTTTCCGAGAAGTGAGCATGAGAGTGTCTTGAATTCTTCAGCATGGATTCACCTGTTATTTGAAAGATAATTCTCAATATAGATAATACATGGTATTTGTATTTGTGCATGCAAATGCTTTCCACATTATACTATCTATCTAGTCACAATATCCTAACTTATTATTACAATGGCAATAAATATCATTGAAAAAAGATAAATCCTGACCTCAAATAACAAAGATTTGAAAAATACTCCTAGAATTGCATAAAGATTGAATATTATAACATATAATTCTAATCACTTATCCCTATCCCAAACAACAATCAAACTAACTGATCCAGGTTGAAAGACCAGAGTGCATTCACATTTAAAACTATTGAATTAAAGAAATCTCTTCTTTTCACTAAATGATTTTCAAAGGCAGTAGCTATTTGTCTGGTTCAGACTAAAAGTCATTTATATTATCTGTCAGGAACCGGATAACTAGCCATATAGAGCTGTTAACATTATTTGTACGGAACCATACAAGCCGCTATAAATGATGCATTGGAGATATTTGTGCATTCTTACTGGTGGATGTGTTGTAAATACATTTATCCATAAAAATATCTTCATTGAATATGAATGAGGTTACTAAACTGTCTGAACAGAATATCATTTAACCTGTCGATATAGCTTTTTGTCATTTGGAAATAAATGACAATTTTGTGCTGAGCTGTTAACTAAGTTTTTTTTTATTTTGTTACCTTTGGACTAAGAGGGACCTTCTGGTGAGTCCATAAAACCAGAAATGCATCTGATTTAGTAGATGACAACCAGATGTCTATTTTTTGGGACCAAAGACAAAGTAGGCAAGGGATTTTCTATGTTTTAACTTGTTTTCTCATTAACCCCATGGAATAGTTACAAAAGTAGCAAAGGGTTGATACCCAAATGGAAGGAAAAAATCCCCAAGCCCCCATACACCTTTAAGGAAACCCCTGAATTATAATATTAATGGCTAATTGTTTGGTTCTGAACAAACAAAACTCAGCTGTGTATAGGTAATCTGTCCGGGACCGGATAAATTTATAGCTTTCAGCAGAGTACAGGCAATTAGTCCGGTAACATGTATGTATACAAATAGACACTTTTATTCTTAAAAAAACATCCTGCATACTACTCATGCAAGCTAGGAATTGTTTGGGAAAGGGGTAAATAACTGATTAATCTCATTTGGCAATAAGTACAAACAAAGATCAGCCTCTTTTGTGAAATATGATCTTTATCTTCTTTACATCTGGTAGAATAAAACACAGAAAATATTGACAATTTGCTACCTTGGCTTGGATGGAAGGAAAGTTCATTGAAACCTACTTTCACTTTCACTTTATCATTGGCGTTGGAAAGGCTTGGTTAAAACTGCTTAGATGTAAACTCTATAGTTCTGAGATTTAAAATGAAATCACTTACCATACTTAACAAGTACAACGTGACTGTACAATCTCCTCATCCCTCATTTCACTGGGAAAGGATGCATATCCTACTTTCATTTTGAGCTTCGACCTGCAGCCAGCAACTAGCGACACTTTCACGCCTGGATTTCCGGATTAATCTTGGTGTTATGAATATAACCTTGATTGTAGTAATTCTGTCCTGTTTTTAAAATTCGACCAGCATGCTTTTTGTGGTCAGGTGGATAAAATATAGAAATATTCTCCGAAATAGAAGATAAACAATCGGTCGTTCAGCATCCGCGGCGGTCATATTGGATTTTGTTTGTGAAGCATAGCAACAGTAACTAGGGGACTGATTTATCGCGGAACGGTGCATTATTCTAAAACTGTAAAGTTACTTTTGCCTTTGAGTATATTAACATTTGCACTGTTATAATTTGAAATCTCCAACATACAACCACGCGACTGCTAATGGAATTTGTGATACATGTATTGTGTGATTTATAAGCACGTTCTTCTTGTGTCTCAATATTTTGAGAGCCTTTTCTTATACGGACATCAAACCAGAAAATGTTTGATTTAGCATAACTATATTGTGTTGCCTTAAACAATTTCCTTTTTCTGAAAACCTAATATGATATTATATTTATCTGGTTTACCTTTTCTTCCTTTTATCTAATATGTGTGTGTGTGCGGAGGGGGGGGGGGGGGGGGGGGGGTTACATAAATCTGTATAGACCTGTATTCATTTTTCTTGGATAGAATGTACCATTTTTCCATTTTGGGAAAAGATTAAAACCCGTAAAGAAATTCCAATTTATCTGTTTAATAAAGAGCTAATTTATCGTGGATTCGTACCCGAACGAAAACATCCTTTATCTAGTTATTGACTTTGGATGTTTGCGTATCTCAGTATGTGATACTACTAATGAATTAAGACACCGTAAAAAGAAGCCTATTGAAAAGCTCGAAAAGTATCCGTCAACGCTAGGCATTTTTCACTCTTTACTTGTGGATTTTCTTCTGTTTAAGATATAATGCCCGTAATGTCGCCATTTTTAGATTCATTTTAAGATTCATAAAACATCGGCTTTTTTAGGTGTGTCCTTACGTATCCGAACCTATTCGGACGCGGTTGTAAACATTCGGCGGTGGAGAGTTCCACCGCCGAATGTTTTCGATCGCGCCGAATAATTCCGACGTCGTGCGAATCTCCTTAAGGGTGGACTACCTTAAATGGCATACATACATCGAAAATGCAGTTATTGTCCTTATGAGTCAGAAAAGAGAAAAAAAGACAATGAGGTGGAAAACCCCTAATACGATTCGCACGACATCGGAATTAGGCCTATTCGAGCGCGGTCGTAAACATTGGGCGATGGAAAAATTCACCGCCGAATGTTTACGACCGTGCCCGAATAGGTTCGGATAAGTAACGACGACGCTCGAAAAATCCGATTCTTTTTTAATCTCAAAATGGCCGCATTACGCGTATTCTAGCTTAAGACAATTACGAGAATTCTATGAATCGGCTAACGGCTAAATGAATTAAGATTAGAACCCACGGTACTAAATTTGGACAGACATCGTGTATCTTGATTGGTCGGAAAATTGCAAAGTGGAATAAATTCATATCATTACTTAAAGAAGTTTCTTGACATGGTGATAAATTAGAAACAGCAAACCCCGTGCTTACGATCTTAAAAATATAAATAAGGGTATAAATACTATTAGGATATGTGTTGTTTACATAGTTTATAGCGTCATGTAAATCAAACTGAACATGTGAATAGAAAAGTGGAGGTTTGTGTCGACTAACTTCTTGTTTCGACTAGTCGATGTCGGAAATTTGTAAGTTTGTGTCTTGGAGAACAACGTGGTTCTTCATCAGACGTGTAGGCTATACGCAGGCTGATCTGGAATCATGTTGGTCGCAAATGCCTTCAGAGACCTTAATCCACATTCGGGTCAAAATTTAATCTAAAAATCGGGAGTTTGTAGTGTCCAAAATTCCTTGTCCCTAATGTAGGTACTCTCCACCTGGAGGTCATCGCCCGTACAACTCGACTGATTTAAGGTAAGGCCTGGGTAATGGGCTATGTGACCAGTTATGGAACTAAAACTGTATGGTGCGAACAGACGATTTCAAGTGAAGTAATTCTAATTGCTCTCAAATTTTGAATTTTTGACTTTTTCCCTCTACTTTTCATACAATTTAGAAACATTTTCACAAAAATTGTTAAGAATAATCCTCGAAATTCTGAGCACCGGAAGTAGCCTACATTACCCAGGTCTTACCTTAACCTCTGTAGTCTTGACATGAAAAAACGACTACTCTGACGTCACTGACACGTCATGAGTGTGACTTAGCATTACCAAATACAGTGGTCAACACCGATAGTAGGCTAATCATACACTTGGTCTCTCAGCTTTCCGAACACATCACTTTTGCAAAGGCACAGTGGTTAATCACATGGCTCAGAATTTCAAAAAAAAAAAACAAAAAAACAAAAAAACAAAAAAACAAAAAAAAAACACACAAAAAAAACACTAATAATTTTCTTAATACTTGACCAATTTGAATTCGGTTTGTAGCAGAGAAGGTGGGAAAATGTCAGGAATAAGCTGGACGTAATAGATTTTTTTGAAATATCAAGTGATAATAAGTTATTGAAGATCAACCAAAATGTTGGTTGATCTTCAATAACTTATTTATCACCTACCACGCCCATCTTATGCGTGACGTCTGTCCACCTTCACTGCTTCAAACCGAATTCAAATCGGTCGCATATTAACAAAATTATTGAAGATTTTCTGAAATTGTTGTATCACGTGATTATCCATCGCGGTAATCATACACTGGGTCTTTCAGCTTTCCAAACACATCACTGTTGCAAAGGGCAAATGCTTTGTATGATATAGCTCAGACAATATTTAGGGAAAATGCTGATGCTCTTCATTTCCTTCTTTTCTCTCAATATGTTGCAAAGCTGATTCTTCCATGGCCTTCAGGACCATGGCTTGTTTTGGAAACCCATTACCAAGCGGCAAATTTTTATACTTGTCCAAATTCAAAGATATTACAGACGACAATTCAAAGTGAACGAAATCTTGCATTTTTTGGTATTTTTGTATAGAAAACATCGTGGGAAATGAAGAAATTGATTGTCATAAGCAATTTCTTCATTTTTCACGGTGTTTTCCAAAGCCAAGGGCGGATCTAGGGGTGGGTCAGGGGGTCATGCCCCCCCTTAAATTGGCCGAAAATTGAAGTTTGACTATATAATTTTACATATTTAACACATTTTAAGCCATCATTTGGGCTTTGACCCCCCCCCCCCCCCTGGAAAAAATTCTGGATCCGCACTTGAAAGCCATTTTATCGTGAGGAGTAAAAAAGAGTCACTGTGTGGTAATGGGTTAAAAGCACTTGTGCATCCAATTTCCCAATTATCTTGAATGATGCTAGTTAAATAGAAAGTAAATAAATCGACAAGTGATGGATGGATCTGTATTAATGAAGCACCTGCCTCGGGAATAAGTTCCTATCTAAACACTGGAGAATTAAGTGCTTCAATTATAACGGTCCGCTTCATGTTAGTGGGGTAGTAGTATTGAACTTGCAAAGTCTGTACAGCCTGGTCAGGATTCCAATTTTTGGCTTTTACTCGATTTGATCATGGGTGGGGGAACTATCTCGATAGATTACCGCTACCTCGATGGTCTTTGAACAACACGAATGAGTTTTTGGGCAGGCAATCTGTTCAGGAGACCAGAACATCTACAATTTTTGCGTCATTGGAGTCAATTTGACTACCCGTTGCATCAAAACATGTGATAGTGGTCAGAAACTGAAAATAAAGTACAATATCTGCCTCGAGATGCCTGCCGATATATCAACACAGGGCGGAAATGCAATCCACCAGTCCTGGAATTAATGCCGTCCTGCTCGTATTTTCCACTATTTAATTGGGTTTTCGGTCTTCATGCATTGCTAAAACATAGTAGCATTGCACTGCATGTGCCAGTAATGTGCTCTTTGAAAGAAACAACAAATAAAAGCGAGGGCTCATCTTTGTCCGTTTGTCAAAATACGGGGATTTCCACTACCTCGACATTCCCGGATGTGGCGTGGGAACAAATCTACGTTAACACATTTTCGAGGTAGCTCCCCTGATGTACACCCGTGTTGATGTCAATCCACATTTACTAGACATTTTGAAATAATAGACTCTTCTCTAATTTATATGTTTCTTTTGTTGGTTTTGTGTTTTCCCAAAACTGTGAACAGACGGAGAGATAGACAGACAGATCAGCAGACAGACGGTTAACGGTCAATGGCAATGAATTTTGTGCTAAAAATAGACTGGGTTTACTGATATGTTTTGATAAATCGTCATTGTTGTTATAAAATCTCGTAACTACGGCTTGAATCAAGCCGTAGTTACACGATTTTATAACAACCCATACGAAAATATTATTGTTTGTCCGAATTTACGTAACTGTTTACTTGATAAAATCGTTCCCTATTCCCTATGTTCCGATACCGACGCATTTGAAAAAAAGGCACACATTCGAGCGATTTATCAACATTTTCTTCTGCGTCTATATCCATAGCTTTAACTCTTGGGCGCGTCAACAGATTTCATTGTATGTGAAAGGGTTGATCCGTTTTTCAAACGACATACATTTTAGACTGCTCCAATTTGAGGACTGTTGTAGATGTTGAGAGAGGCGGGGTTTTCTTTCCAATATGCAAAGAAAGTAATTAGGATTTTCTTCCCATTATTCAAAGTTATCTCAAGTTATTTCTATTAAGGTTGTGTGGGTATATCTAACAACTCGACAAATCTTCACGAATAGGTTTTTTCTTCAATCTTCAATCTCCAAACAGTGAATACGTCAGAGGTATCTAATCCTGATACTGCGTAGGAGATTGGGTTTATTTAACTTTACTCCCTTTTTTGTGGCGTATCATTGCGCTTATTGTCGATTTACTGTTAAACACTTTCCCACGCAAGACTTTGTTTTGACGTACCTAACAGAAAAACAATCAAGGGAAAATATTGAGGCAAAAGAAGAAAATGCCGATAACAATGATTTTCTCCTTTTGTCACAATTCTATTTTTATTCAATAACTCGTACATTTATGTGCATCCATTGTGTGATATTTGGCAGATTTTTAAACTTGAAACAGTGAAAAATTTGACGTACAGCATGAGGAAAGTATAAGTTGTTTCATGACCCATTATATTACCACACAGTGATTCTTTTTGAATCCCTTCAAGATAATGGCTTTGGAAAACATTGTGAAAAATGAAGAAATTGCTTGTCACAAGCAATTTCTTCATTTCCCAAAATGTTTTCTTCCCATAAAGATAGAAAAATGTACGATTTTAT
This sequence comes from Fragum sueziense, assembly GCA_963680895.1. Classification (NCBI taxonomy): domain Eukaryota; kingdom Metazoa; phylum Mollusca; class Bivalvia; order Cardiida; family Cardiidae; genus Fragum; species Fragum sueziense. Next base: position 12,154,946 of record OY804601.1, on the reverse strand, counting down.
TCACTTGAAATTGTCCTCTGCAACATATTTGAATTTGGACAAGTCTAAAATATTGTCGTTCGGTAAAGGGGTAAAACAGTACATTTGCTGTCTCAAAGAGAACGGGGATCTCAAATTACGTCGATAAATCCAGAATTCGACACAAAAATATTCGACACAGGTGTTTTACCCACTGCGAAGAAAACCAATCTGACAAAAATAGTTTACTAGTTTCAATATAGTAGAAAAGGGAGTGGAGTGGCTCGAAATGAACCAATTCTATCCTTTGTCTACAACATTTAATAGGTAGTTTTCCCGGTCGACTTTCATGTCTTTTTTCTCTCCACTTTTTTGTGACTTTGACATAATCGGAGCTTCGAGTTAAACGATGTCGACATGAAGGACCTAAGGCTTTTCTCAAACTAGATGTCATTTTGACGTTCCCAAAATAAAAAAAAGCATTGGTAAAACAATGAGACGAAATAAGAAAATGCTGATTATTTTTCCTTTCCTCCTTTTGTCTCAATATTTTCGTTTGCTATTCTGTAGGCTACATTAATTCTATCTGTATCAACACCCATTTTGTCGTCTTATGCGGCTTTTAACCCTTTCCCAAACAACAATTTTTTTTGGTGATCCAATTTCAAAGCTGCTGCAGACGACTAAATGAATGTAGCAAAAGGTAAAAGTTGCATATAATATATCACAGAAAACATTGAGACAAAAGGAGAAACTGATGGTTATCAGCAGTTTCTTCTTTTGTCTCAATGTTTTCCAAAGCCTATTCTATTAAGGACGTCAAAACCAGGTCTTGTTTGGGAAAGGGTTAATTGGTAAAAGCCCAGTTCTAGTTCGGTTGAGCAAGGGATAAATCAATCGGATTCAAATTCGGTGGTAACTTACAGTAACATCTGACAGGCACCAGTGGGGGGGTCATCTTCTATGATCTTGGATAAACCGAAATCGGCTGTATTTAGTCTAATCAAATCTCTTGTTGTATATAATTTATCATGACAAACAGGGGCAAACCCATGGTTCTGTACTGAAATGTGATGTCATCGTGGCCTAGGTTTAGGTTTAACCCTTTCCCAAAAAAGACAAAATTTTAGGGTGATCCACTTCAAAAACTGCCACAAATGACAAAATGGATGTTATTAAAGATAGGATTTGTTTAAAATATGGCACACAAAATATTGAAACGAAAGGAGAAACAGCTGGTTATCAGCAGTTTCTTCTTTTGTTTTAATGTTTTCCCAAGCCTTTTCTATTAGGGACGTCAAAACCAGGTCTTGTTTGGGAAAAGGTTAAATTGCTCTCAGAATTCTTGAAAGCATTTATTTGACTGGTCAGAAGAAAATGTCATAGAAGATTACCCCTTACTGGTCCCTGTCAGATGTTAATGTCGGGTAACACCGGATTTTAATATTGTGGGGGATAAATCGATTTTTAAACCAACAGACGGCAATGTCGATTTAAAAGCATGGGAATCATCTGGGCAAAAGGGGGGAATCTTGGTAATCAGCATTTTCTCGGGTTTTTGTCCTCGATGTTTTCGTTTTGATCTTTTCTCTGCTATGGACTTCAAAATCGGAGACACGTTCTTTGGAGTGGGATTTCTTAAGCCGTTTTAGAAAAAGCGTTTTTAAGCCGAGATTCAAACCGAGGTGTTCCAAATGCTCCATACTTCATACAAATGACATCATGATGACGTCATTTCTATGAATTATGGAGCATTACCATGGTACCATGGAGCATTCGGAACAACTCGGTCAATTCTCTCTTCTATTGTTTCTACAGAGTTGACCGAGGTATTCCGCAAGGAGTAGGCTATAGGGTGATGGTGCCTCCTATTGAGCCTATTAAAACTATTTCTCTAAAGAATGCTTTATTTTAAAATATCTCAAGAAATCTTAAGATATCATAAGAAATCTCGCTCTAAAGAACGCGCTTCAGGTCTTACTTGTTTAGGCTCCTGCTTTCTCCATCATAACGAGACACAATAAATCAATTTTACCTGTATTTTTATTCGTAAAAAAACAGTAGCTAGTATACTAGTGTGAGAAAAAAGCGAAACAACGAATGAAATTAATGAGCTACGTTCAATAGCGAAAAAGTTCATACTCAATTTCAATCTTCTTATGCTAATAATACCGAAGCAGTCATGAAACCTTGGAGAAATATTCATCTATCAGTCTAATTTCAAGCATTATTCTAAAAATATAATGGTCGTGTAATTAGTTTAGACGTACGCATCATACCTCGCCTAAAAGCTAGATCTTTTAAATATTAAATGAAAATTAACTTCAGACTTCGTTAAATAAATATTTGCCCAAAGTTAACAAACTTTGTATAAACAATAGTACTCAAATTGGTTGACTTTGTCAATATCATATCGTTTATACGTAAGACCATTAAGGTGTTCAGGTCACGAAAATCCATTCTTGACTCGTGTTTTCTCGGGAATTTCCGTAAAACTAAGGGAAACCACTCTCACTATCTGACATTTGTTTGAGAAAGACCCAATCGAAATTAACGATATTGAGTAGAGCTTTTCTTATAGTATAAAATAACAGAATTTGTCGAAAGAACACAAGTCTAAAATCGATATATATTATGTGTTTACCACAACATAATTAGTGCGAAAAATGAAGAGTTAAATGGAATTGTTGATCCTTTGATAGAACAAACATCATTACAATACACGACATTTATAGATTATAAAAATAGCAGATCTTTGAAATACTGGGGCAATATGAAATTCATCAAGTCAAGTTAAAGTTTATTTAACAAAACCTTGATCTACAGAAAAGAATACTGATTTTTTAGCGTCTACATGTAAAACCATGTATATTCTTTGATTTGTTTAACGAACTGATAATCTAATAAAAATCATTACGGAACAGTTAAACTTGCAAAAACACTTTATCCGACTTGAACATGGTTGCTTTAATTTGCAGATAATTTATGACCATTTATTCATAATTTGATAACAATAAACTACTTGCGTTTCATGCTCTCGATTTGTTTTTCAATAGAAAATTACAATAGACAAAAAGTGAGAAATACACAGTCAATCCAATCACCAAGAATAGCACTGTTATTGTATAACTCCGAGAGAGTATTCCATTCAAAGAAGAAAATCACAAATTTACAGTGTTGACAACAAAACCGTAAACAAATGCTGTTTTTGTCATTAGATATGATCATTTCGAACAGAGGACGTAATTGTGTTCTTGTTTCTTCGAAGTTAAAGAGTTCTTACCAGCAACAACGTTCTATTCCTCAAATTCTGAGGCTGCACCACTGAAATCACCTTAATTTAATAGTCCGGATAATCAAATTTTCATTTTGAAAAAGTCTTTTCTATAACTAAAATTAACAGATCAAGTTTATATTTTGTATTCTAACAACGTGGCGTATTTCGTCTCGTCCGGACCAAGGTTAGCATTTAATGTAACCTTGGTATCTTTGCCTTTAAACGGTGTTAAGTCGGACGTTCCCTCGAATGTGTCGCCATTTTTCTTGAGATGGAACCACTCGCCCCCCGCTACAACAGCCACACCGTTCGCCCCCGGAACCTTCACGCCCCAGTCGACCTTCTTCAGGGGCATATCGGGGTGTAAACAAAGGGGCTTATCCAGGTAACATCCGTCCTTCCACTGGGCGTACTGCTTAGGGTAGGGGAAGCAGGGGTGTAAAGCTTGCGTACAGTTGATCAAGTAGTTAAACACATTAGGGAGTGACTTGCTGTCCTCGCTCACCGGGAGGGCGAACACCTGGAATTTGTAGTATCCGGAGCACGGTAGACTGATACAGAACGTGATGGTGTTGTTGTCCATCTGTGTAAACACGAACTCGGACACCTCCTTGTCGCCCTCACACTCAATCAGCTGGTGAGTCACCTTCACCTTCTTGTCTTCGGCGAACTGTAACTTTATGTTGAGCGAGTTACTGTCGCAATCGAATTCGGGCTTATCGTGACTGCACTTCTTCAGTTTAAACTCGTCAAACTTTGGCTGTTGACCCAGGTAGCCGTTTGGAAGATTTGGTCTTTCAGGCATGTTTTCTCTGTGGCGTTAAACGATTACTATAAATCCCCAAACGAAAACTCGTAAATATGTCCAAAATGTTAGTTAATGTTAATAAGTTCCGAAATTAAGTCCAATGTTGGAGTTTCGACCCAAATTTAACACCTGTGCCGCCGTGTCGGAGTATCCGTCCCAAATTCACGCCTTCCCGCCTGCCAAAACTTTGCGGTGCACTACGAAACGCAGGTAGAATACGATCACTCGAGAGGCAAAAACCGATTTTCGAATCTATACAGGTAAGTACAGCATGGATAGTCTACTATCGACGGAAAGCCAGTGAGTATACCTTCAGGTAATCCGAGTAGATCTAGTCTCTGATGAAAATTCGCTCTTTGATATTTGGATGTCGCTATTTTCGTAATCCGAGTCTTATCTGATGAAAATTTGCTCTTTGATATTTGGATGTCGCTATTTTCGTAATCCGAGTCTTATCTGATGAAAATTTGCTGTTTGATATTTGGATGTCGCTATAAATAGCGATATCAAGATATCAAAGAGCGATTTTTTATCAGAGAAGACTCGGGTACCGGCGTAGATGTACAGTTCATTACAAAATAATGTACAATTGGAGCTCGTTATTTTTATGTCGATTAATATAACTCTTTCGCTGCCAATGTCGCGGATAAGCGACCAATAGATAGACTGCCAATGTCTCCGATCGGCCACTTTCAAACAGCTTAATGATGTCATTCAAGGTCAAAATCAAGGTCATCTGGTCAAAATGCTTGTTAAATAGTATGATATTAGGCAAACAGTTTATATGCAATGATTCCTGAAAGTTTCAGCTTAATATTATCATATACTAATCTTTTAACATTTCATAAACTGATAAGCCCTGTTATGTAGTTTACTAAATATGACACTGGAAATAGGACAATTCCATGAAACCTGGCAGTGAAAGAGTTAAGTCGAATGGCTGATTTAAGTCTAACTGAAAATCAGAGGCCCATCTATAAACGATCGTACAATTATTTTTTGCGCAATTACTTGTAACAACAAACCTGATTGGCCCAATATGATACCTCCTGCAATCAGAAGTTTTGTTACACAGTTTACAAAAAAACGTGATTGTAAAATCATTCATAAGATCGTCCCGACCCCTTCAACAAAATTTCAAAACGAATGATACAGATCGATTTAAGAAAAAATCTGACTTATACCGTGGTCTATCGTTATTTAACCACGGTTCTGAGTCAGGCGGCACAATATATAATTCACGAGGGCAACATCCTGAGTGGATTATTCACTGAGAAACCTTACTCAGAACAGTAATTAAAGTAACGATAGACCACGGAACAACTCTAATTCGATTCTAATATGAAAGGAAACATATAAAGAATGAAGCTTTGATATTCACGCGATATAATTAGGTCACAGGATAAATGACGTCATCATGACGTTTATAGTCTCAAATTAAAATGACGTTGTGATGTCATACTGCAAGCGGAATCAATATACACAGATTATTTCATTAGAATAAGAATTAATTCACGTTCTTTCGTGGTCAACCATTTATCTAACCACGATTGTAAGTATTAGATAGAGGCTGTATAGTAGATTCTACGCGATATAAACGTTCAAAAGGCGCAGCCTTTGAACGTTTATGTCGCGTCGAATCTACTATACATACTCTATCTGACTTAGTGTTCGTCAACCAATGAAAACGTGTGCGTCTACTGTCATTCTTCATACCAAGCCTCCGACCGGAGCTACTATCAAGCGGATCTTAATGGAATTACATCATTTTCCCAAAAATTACATCATTTTTAATAATTGCACAGGAAACGGGGCGTGGCTATGTAAATCCGTGACATAAACTGACCGGCAGTGCGTTTATGTGAAATATAGCGCCGAAATGTTCAAATATACCACAATTTCATTGGTCCAAAAACTAGGACAAACACTAAGTTAGTTGACGCAATGAATAATCCACGAGAACGATATCCCGAGTTGACAATCCTTATTCTGAACCGTAGTTAAATAACGATAGACCACGACAAAACATTGTCTATTTCAATTCTAATATGAAAAGAATCCAAGATGAAATTTATCATCTAGGCTTGGACTAACGCGGATTAATTCGTTAAAGCCATTCCATGCAGGAAACAACAAGCAACGAAAATGCAACTATAATATATAACTTCTTATTGTTCTTTCTACATCCTTCTTTGTTTACTTATCTTTTTTTTTTTTGTTCTGTTTATGATTTCAGAAAAAAAGATGTTATTATTTAAACAAGATCGATGACCCTCCATTTTATTTAATTTTTTAATTGGTAAGAAGATGTACTTTCAAGAAACAAAATAAAAATAAAATCTATTATTAGGAAAAGAAATAGTAAAATGGAGCATTGTCCCTTAAAATCATACATCAATCCATTCGATTGGCCGAGATACTAGTAATTATACGTCTCGCCCAATCAGATGGCTTGTATTGTAACCGATTTAGAAACATTAGGGAATACAACCTCCAAGTTTGTAGTTTATACAGATTAAGCGGATTAAGAATGTTGAATATACCTGTAGCCTTATTACCTGACGGAACCATCAGCACTTCCTATATGGGACGCGTCACCTACAAACCGCCCGAATTATGTTGTTTGGGTAAAATAATTATATGGACATTCTACTGATTAGACAGGAAACATGACTTTAGATATGACAGAGGTGGTCAATCAAGGTCTATCTTTAAAAATATACTACATTTTAGCCCTATTCCCAATCACAAAACTTCGACATGGTCAAAAAGGAAAGGACTTGCATACGACAAACTAATCAATTTAAGGGGGAATGCTCCAGTTTTTCGGAATACTCGGTCATTACTGTAGTAAATTAAATGTTTCGTACCAATATGTTTCGCTACCACATTTTCAATGATATAATACATCATTACAATTTACCATTTTCGCAGTGAAAGTGTATTTATTATGCCAAACTGATTTCTTCATGATGGAAATCGATTATTTAGAGCAAGACAGTCGTAAGTGTGTATGCAGTTACCACTGTTTTGTGTCATTTTATTCATGTGTAGCTGATAAAGATTGTTGTAATTCACTAATAAGTGTGCTGACCTATATATTTTCTTTTTGAATTATTACCAGGACATGTTGCTTGATACTATGAGCGAGTTTTGTCAAATTCTATTATGTAGAACTTGAAATATTTCCAAAAATATGCAAATTTTGACATAAAACACCCCAGCTTCGTTGATCTAACCAAACACGTGAGCATGCTGTTTTATACATTTACGCGTTTATAATAGCACATAGGCCTATTTTGGGTTTTCTGTTCTTATTAATTGTAAGGCGTTACTTTAAATCCGTTTTCGGGACTAAACGAAGGATATACAGCATTTTATTAGCATTTTAGTGACATTGGACAGGTGCAAGAAACTGTGCGTTTTTTCGATGTAGGGGTATGTGATACGAATGCCTATAAAATTCAAACAAGATCGCTGACCATCCATTTTTATTTTATTTTTCAATCGGTAATATCATGTAATTTCAACATACAAAATATAGATAAATTCTATTATTGGGAAAAAATCTAGGAAACTGGAGCATTCCCCCTTAAATGTAATTTTCTTTTAAACATTTCATGGAATACAAAATGTTAAAGGAAAATAACAACATGAGGTTTCTGTTTTCGATTCTGGTTCGTGCTGATCCTTCTCGCAAACAGTCGAAAGCCCCTTTTCGTTATGCCATAGAGTAACCAATTTTAAACAACTTCAAATTGAGTTGAGTTACAGAGAACATAATACATGCTGATAGAAACTAACAAATATTAAAGCTCTATAATGGCTTCAAATTTATTGAGGGAAAAGCAAAATGCTAGTTGCTATCATTTTCTCGTTTTCACTCATGTATTTCGAAGCAGCTTTTATAACTAAAGAATCTAACAAGGACAGACCACCAAAAATGTACCAGCATTTTCTCCCCGTTAGAATTACTTTCTGTATTACTAATGTTGTCTGCAACGGATCCCAATTTGCTCTAAATTTTTATTGTTCCATAAAGGTATACCTTTATACCCCATTTCCCATGTCATGCTTCAAATTTTCCTATCTTGACATATTTTCAACTAGGCTGGTATCCTGCGGATTATCATTTCGTCTGCTGATACCCAGGGCCGTGTCTATTTTTAGAAAATAACTCCGCTATAAGTCACCGGAGAAATTGGGAGAAAGTCCTGGAAACGAAATTTCGTAAAATCGGATTTTTTCTTTTGAACAGATCTATTGATAAGTGAATCTCGTTTTCGAGAATGTAAGAGAACATCTTACATACATGTACTTAACGATGATTTAATTCTCAGATGTTGCTCACCGACTGGGTCAAAATAACAGCTGCTTCATTCTCTGGATCTTTTAAAATAACAATTAGATCTATAATGTGGATGATGGGGGCGACACATTTTTTTAAAAGGATTAAATTTATATTTCCGATTATTTAAAGTGACATTTCACAATTATTTTTACACAATTTTTACTTTAATTCTATCTGAAAGAGCACCTTTTCTTATGGAAATTCTGAAAATTTCAAGTCAAAATATTGAACCGTTTACGAGAAATGTATATTTTTGACTAAAATTAGACAAATTGTTGTGGACAACAGTTCAGATTTATATAGAATTTGCCATTTCTGTCTAAACTTTAAAGGGGTATTTTTCGCTTATAAATAACAACTTCAAACAACTGATAGCATTTCTACGCATTAGAATAAACAATCTTTGCATCAAGACATACTTTTATAAAATGAAATAAATGTGAAATGTCACTTTAAACAAATAATTAGATGTCAAATTAAAAGAAATAATAGTACCCAAGACACAGTAGTATTTTCATTTAGAGTTGGCTGAGACGAGTCCAATTAAGAACTGCAGAAGCTTCGACAAAATAAAATTAATATAATTCGTGGATAATTTGATGGGTAGAGGAAAAGAATTTAGCATTTTGTTTTATCATATTTTTCAAGATGCAATTTATAGTTAAACATTGCATTTGAAACCATGGTAACCCTTGAAAAGAATTTGCATTCTTTCTCAAACGACAAATTTTGCCCTGGTCCAAAGTCAAATATAATACAGTCGGCAAAATAAATGTTATTAGACTTTGCATCACATGTCTTCAAAAATCAAGGAGGCAAAATGAGAAATGTTGTTTTCAAGCAATTTCTTCTTTTCTCTCTGCTTTTCGTACATCTCCAAAACAGTGTTTTATTCTGAAAAGGATTAAAAGATTTATACAGTCTTTTGACTAAATTTTCAAGTTATTGACAAACACTCCATCAATAACCTTTCAACCTTCTAAATAAATTCGGTATAATCCTTTCCCAAACAATCTGTAAATTTGATGCTCCTAAATACGACAACTTTGGAAAATACACCTAGGGGAACGAGGGAACTGCCAGAAAAATATATATGTGACCTGTCACGCTAAAAGGGGCATAATAGGAAGTGTGAAAAGTATCGACCCTAGTCAGTCTGCGCAGTCTGCGCAGTCTGCGCAGCCAGACTAGGACCGACACTTTTCACTTTTTTGTGATTTTCTAAATCCGGAAAATTTTCCATATCTTACTATATCTTCATTTTTCGCATACAGGATTTGCTTAAAGTGACATTTCACAATTCTTTTTACACAATTTTTACTTTTATTCTATCTGCAAGAGCATCTTTTATTATGAAAATTCTGAAAATTTCAAGCCAAAATATTGAACTTTTTACGAGAAATACATATTTGTGTGCTAAAATTAAACAAATTGTTTTGGACAACAGTTCAGATTTATATAGAATTTGTCATTTTTGTCTCAACTTTAGAGGCACGTTTTTCGCTCACAAATAACAACTTCTAAAAACTGATAGCATTTCTACGCATTAGAATAAACAATCTATGCATCAAGACATACTTTTAAAGCTGCTATTTCCCAGATTTGGACCCAAAATTTGTCAAAAACAAACGAAATGTACACTTTTTTAAGCTTTATATGACCTGATTAAATGATTACGACAAACTATTGAAGCAACGACTCATTTTTTCGCAATTCGATACCAAATTCATGAAGCGATGTCGAAAGTAGGTCAAAGCAGTAGGACATGCTACTTTCTTGAATGACGTCACAACATACATGATGACGTCATATTGAAATTTAAGTATGAATCTCGTTTGAATCTTGGTCAGCGCTGTATGCGCATGCGTGACAGTTAAAAAATAAATTCAACCGCATCTGTGACGGAGTTGAATTTGGGTTTGCATTCTCCCTAAATTCGACTGTCTCTCTTATAATTTCGGCTCAATCTCTGTCTGAATCGCATATTATTAACCATTCTGAGGTGCCCAACACAAAGGTTTTGCATATTTTTTCAAAAAATTTCATTTTTTTGCAATTAGACTATCTGTTACCCTCCAGCTTTAAAAATGAAATAAATGTGAAATGTCACTTTAACCTGTGCTAAGTCTGACAAGTTTGTTAAAATTTGGAATTTTGGAGGTCGGATAAGGTCCCTTTAAGCGTGACGGGTCACATATTTTTCAACATTTATATGTACTTTGAAAAAAAGGTCATAGATCTAAATTTGTTTATTCCAATTGCATGTACTATCTTCCCCAATCTTTTTTCAATTTCGACCAGTCCAAATTTCTGTTCGTTTGGAAAAGCATAAATTTAGACACTTACTAATATGACAGGTTTTAAACAATGATTGTGGCGACGACGAGCTAGAATTTCACCCATTACCAAACGACAAAATTTGGACTGGTCAAAATTCAAAGATGTTGCAAACGACAATTTCAAGTTAAGGAAATTTAAAATCTTTTGGTCTTTTTTTGGTTGAAAACATTGTGGGAAATAAAGAAATTGCTTGTCACAAGCAATTTCTTCATTTTCCACATTGTTTTCCCAAACCATTATCTTGTAAGGAGTCAAAAGGAGTCACTGTGTGTTAATGGATTAACCATTACATACTGAATATGAACCAGTAGTTAGTGTCGAACAAGATCAGTTACACATGCACGGGGATGCTGTTCCATGAAGTCTTCTTTATAACGACCTGAATATTCGGGGCTCAGCATACCAAATGTTACATTTGAGCCATGATCTAGAAAAGGGTCCGTAAGGATTTTGTGACCATCTTGTTTCAATATCTTCAATAAATCTGTTGATATGCGACCGATTTAAATTTGGTTTGAGGCAGATAAAGGTGTGAACATACAAAGGATTTTCTAGATGTGGTAGATCTAGATCTTTGAAAAAAAGCGTTATGAAAAAGTTATTGAGAGCAGGCAAAAATTCTCCCGCCTTGAATATTTGAACCGGGATGTGAAGAAAGGGCATTTTGAGTGTAACCTGCGTCCAGATTAGTATTTAACTATACACGTTTTGATCAAGACCCACGTTTCTCTCTTGCAGCTTTTAGGGTGCACAAAAGAGAATATGATCAGAATGTAGGATATGCTGTCATATCTTATTTCACATTGATATCCATTGCCACAATTCTTTGTTCCAACTGTTTTATATTTGAGCCAGGATCTGGAAAAAGATCCTTTATAGCTTTTGATCCAAACATGGTTCCAGATCAGCCTGCGTATACACGCAGTCTGATCAGGAACCACTTTGTTCTCGTACAGCTTCTTCGTGGCCTGTAGCAACTGTATGAGAGTAACATGGATCAGGGTCAGACTGCACCTAGGCACAGGATTATCTTGAAACGTGGCTGTCTCAAATTTTATAAGGGACGTTTTTTCCAGATCCTGACTCATTTATATTTAAACTCACAGTCAAAAACGTCGAATGCAAAGGTTAAAGTTTGCTTTTCTCGCATAACGTCGACTTTCATCAAAAACTCGTAACTACAGCTTGTTTTAAGCTGCAGTTACGATTTTTTAACAAAGTCGATACTTTGCTATGTAGATTTGACGCAGTATTAAACTTTTCTGGAATAAACCGAGAACTAAAAAACGCACAATTTGATAAACACTGCACCCGCTTTGTCCAGCCGGATTTGACATAATAATAGTGATTAAGAAATGCTATGTACCAAAGGAGCCAATTAACGAACAATGTTTTCTGCCTTTTATCATAGAAGATTCGACCTTGGTTTTGTACCGTCGGTTTTTGTTGTCGGTGTTTTTTGTTTCTATAAATATTGCCTGCCGATCCTTATCTCTGAGATGACAGGAACAAAGACAATATTATGCTGATCTATATGAGATAAGGACTTCATTATCATCTCACATTCCTGACAACCGGAATCGTCAAAATTATTGTGTAAGACTTATAACAAATGGAGAATATATCGATGCTTTTTAACTAAAACATCGTAATTGCAGCTTAAAACAAGCTGCAGTTACGAGGTTTTTGTTGAAACGCGACGATATCATATATCTAAGTTACGTTCATGAATATTACGTAAATAGATTATAGTAACGGCGTTGCATTCTAAACGCAATCGACGGTATGTAATATAAAGCCGCGTTCCCATTGCCGACCAAATCAACTCGATCAACTCGATCGCCTAAATTCCTCGATCAAACCCGATTATACTCGATCAAATGTATGCACATGACTTCTTCTTTCTTGTCGATAAATTCCCGATCACACTTGCCGACCAAGCTCGATCAGTACTCGATCGCTTGATCGAGTTGATTTGGTCGGCAATGGGAACGCGCCTTAATAAAATACGAGGAGATCGAGATCCTCCTACATGTTCCAAACTCTTCTTCGACAATACATACTTGATTCTTTCACGTGTTCACGCTATAGCAGCATATTCAGATGAGGCATCTTCTGAGTTTCGAACCAATTTGCATGTATAATCCCTTTTAAACAAAACCCTCGTTACTGCAGCTTGTTTAAGCTGCAGTTACGAGGTTTTAGTTGAAAAGCTACACGTGTAGTTGTGTGTTTATCAAAACGTGTCTGGGAAGACCCATGAACTGACGAGGATTGGACCATAGACATAAGGATTGGTAGTCAATTGTTATGCCACTGAGCAATCCACCCACCGTGATACCATAGTTATCATGGGTGTCGTCTTTGTTTCAATTACCATTTCTGTCTGATCCTTATCTCTGTGATGACTATACAACAAAGACAGTATAGTCTTTTGTCTGATCTACATAATGATAACCACACATTTATGTATACGAGCACGGAATTCACCACAGGAATTGCGTAAACATTTTTTGAGTTATGCATTCTAACGCATAACTCGCGTAAACATTTTTTGAGTCCATAACTCGAGTTTGAATTATGCAATAGAATACGACAAAATGTATGAATTGTATTTGAGACCAACATGGATCCTGATCAGACTGCATACATGTACATGTAAATAAAGCAAGCCCCGTTTTTTTTTTTGGGTTTTTTTTTTTTTTTGGTTTTTTTTTACATCACCTCCCTACAGAAACACAATCACAAACTAAAATATACTGAACAAAAGTGAAAACGCTACACCTACTTTGCTTGCCATATTTCTTCTAAATACAACAAGTAAAAAATCAAATGAAAGTGTTTCGCATTGTTCATTCACTTGGTTGTGCCTAGCACTAAACGTTTTGTGGATTTAAATTACGGGGATGAAAAACGGACCCTTTTAATGTCACAGGGGTCCGTTTTTCAGGTGTACAATTTCAACGGATATTTTAGACAATTTAAACCTTCAGAAATCCAAGCAGAAGAATGCAAACCCTGCCGGACTGCACGAAATGATAGTCTAACAAGTTACCAGCCAGGAAAGTTAAAGAAACTTGCCTAACATTGTTTCAGCGTTTAGAAAATGATGTTTGAAAAGCAGAATTTTCCTTATGTTCCAAGGCTTGAAAAGTTTACAATGTAATCTCCATAGGAAATTGAAATCGCCATTGCATGGATATCTAGGGATAATACAAGTCGAAGAAAGGATTTAAAAATCCCCTGTGAGGCCTGCATGATGTTGCAAAAATCCCAATCGAAAACCATGATAAATATGTGAATACCAACCAATTTAAATTCCCTATTTGTTTATGTCAAAGGGGGGTAATTCGCAAAATTGACAGATTAGACCTAGATTTTAGAGTTTGCTGCAAGAGATAAGTGAGATTTTAAGTGTTTTTCTGGCAACCTGGGTATGACCAATTGCGAAAAAAAAAATGAAGCGTTTTCTGCGCATTTGCATATGCGACATTCGATGAAATAAGCTCGAAACGCATTAAGGGCTGTAACTTTGACAGTAAAGGAGATAAGACAAAACGATTGCTGAAAGCCTTGAAAATAACGTAAAAATATATTTCATGCTATTAGTTGGATACTTTTCCAGAAATAAGAAATTTTGCAGTGTAGCGTTTTCAGTTTTGTTCAGTATATTTAGTGCTTATCCTTCAAATTAACTTCAACCGACTGTGTTTTTTTCTTCTCTGGTTATTGTTGTGAAAACATAAAACGAGTACATTGAATTCGCATTAGACATACATACCTTGCAATGAATAATCATCAAAATACGATTTGAAGGATGCGAATTATTAGAGTTGTTATACCCCATGAGGGATCGGTACAAAATTTAATTCTCAAAATCTTTTATTCATTTGTATTAAGGGGTTCATCTAAACTACATGACTTGATTTTAGAGAACCACTTTATCACCGCCAAGAATAATATGTTGAAGAATGTTAAAGACTGTTTATATAGTGTTGTATGTCTGCTAAAACAATCAGAAGATTCCTGGGTGAGTCAAGATTTCAGTTAGATTTGGACGACTGGTTAAACATGCTGAATAACGTTAGGGATCATAATCAGTGATATAATATATCGGGACACAAGAAAAATAGTGGGAAGATTCTAGAAATCCAAGATTCACAGACACCCACAAAATAGGGCCTTTTTCCTTAAAAATATCATCAGTGGCGTTTTAACCCCATCCCAAACAAGACCTGGTTTTGACGTCCTTAATAGAATAGGCTTTGGAAAACATTGAAACAAAAGAAGAAACTGCTGATAACCAGCAGTTTCTCCTTTTGTCTCAATATTTTCTGTGCCATATTACACACAATTCCTATCCTTAATAAAATCCATTTTGTTGTCTGCAACTCCTTTGAATTTGGAACACCCTAAATTTTGACGTTTGGGAAAGGGTTAAGAGAATTGTTTTTACGTTGAAAAATATCCAAGGAAAGGGGATGGATACCGTCCATCTTTTACGTCAAGAAAGTTTACGGATTCCGGAAACTGTTATCAAAATCATACATAGGTATTTCTCGAATATCTGACTGGAAGCCTAGTCACCTTTATGGCGTCTATAATAATATAACCACATAAAATGTGCAGAGAAATGCTAAACCTAATCTTGTTTATTTTTATGGTGTACTTTCATCGCTATTTTTACTTCATTCTCATTGTACGATATTCCGAGAATTGCGATTCGTCACTGTGAAATGTGCCAATCTGTCTATCTGTCGTATCTTGCAAAAGATTTGTTTTTTCTCAAAATTCTTTATGCCCTGATCATGTCATTTTCTGGACAAAATATCAGAAACTGCATTTTATTAGGGATACATGTACAGACAATATACCATTCTCTATATGAGGTGATGAATGATTTTGCCATAGAATCGAGCCTCCGTCTTCAAAAAGTGAGAAAATCATTGACAGCACTCTTCATCGACCAGAAAGCGAACAAATAGGAGATTATTAATTCCTCTCCAACGTAACTGGGGTGTTTTAAACGATTGTTTTATCGTATCTCTGGTAAAAAAAGTTCTTCAAATATGAATAGCCACTTTTTCATTTCTTAAATAATCCAGCAACTCTGAGAAGGTTTGGAATCTTAATCTCCTTCTTCAAGCTTTGTCTTTAATGACAGAACTACGTAGGCCCTACTACACGTTAAAATGCATTCAGCAATGTTGTTATTCTGTATATGCATATAATGATTGTGACATATGGCTAATTATTTTTTGACAATCTGTGAAGTAACATAATCAAAACAAACTATCACATTCAAAGTAGCTTCACATGCATCTAGTTATGTCTGTTAGTCTAATAATTGTTCTGAAAGTATCGGCATAATTGTACAAGAAACTTGGAAGAAAATTCAATGTATGAAGGAGACTGTGCTCTGTAAAGTCTTTGCAAAGAATATTGGTAAGGTTGGCAACTATCCGTTTTAGAATGTTATTTGAAATTCAGCGGTATCACCTGTCCAGACCAGTAGGAACGGAGGATGTGTCAAGGAGCTACAAAATGAAGTTCCTGAAACTCAACGCAATAGATCGATGGCTCAGCGCGAAACGGTTGTAACTGCCTAAATGCTTATAGGCAGTTACAACCGTTTCGTGTTGAGCCATCGAAATATGATTACCTTCTTTATTTGGATAGCCTAATCAACTTCACTTTGTGAAAAATAAGCCATCCAATATGAAAATGTTTCTCCCCAGTCTGATCAGGATTACATGTAGGCCTACATCTATACAGGCGAATGCAGATCTCGATCCATGATGGTCAGAATTGTCATGATTTTAACATTTCTCCATGTCGAAGTGCACATAGATTCAAATTAACCATTTCCCGAACAAAAACTGGTTTTGACGTCCATAATAGCGAATGCTCGGAAAAATATCGAGGCAAAAGAAGAAAATGGTGGTAACCAGCATTTTCTCAATTTGCCTCAAAATGATCTCGTATGTCACAAAGTAGGCCTACACAATTTCAATCATTATCATTTCCATTTTGTCGTCTGCAGCAGCTTTCAGATTGGTAGGGTCTAAATCTTGGCTGTTTAGGAACGGGTTAATAATTACGAGAGTTCGATAATGTACTCTAGAATAATTCCATTACACGGAGCCTAAAACTATTATGAGTATTATGCAGATTTAATAAAGATTACTGAGCATAATAAAACTGAAATGAGTTCTTTAATCATGATATTAATATTCATTAAAAGTTATATTTGGATGGTTTTAACCCATTGCCACACATTGACTCTTTTTGACTCCCTTAAATATACAGGCTTAGGAAAACATTGTGGAAAATGCAGAAATTGCTTGTGACAAGCAATTTCTGCATTTCCCACAATGTTTTCTACCCCAAAATACACCAATATATTTAATTTCATTCAGTTGAAAGTGTCGTCTGCAACATCTTTGAATTTGGACTAGTCCAAAATTTTGTCGTTTGGTAATGGGTTAATGCCAATAGAAGATCAGTATATCGAAGCTTTTCTTCCTAAACATCGCAAATCGTTAATCATGTTCGAAAATGTCGTAACTACAGCTTGAATAAGTAGTGGTTGCGACATTTTAGAACGTGAACGACGAAATACAGCTTTAAACACGCTTTAGTTACGAGGTTTTTGATGGAAAACGGCGATATATTTAAAAGCTATTCTAAACTAATAACCTAATTTTGAAGTCCCAAAAACACGGTGGATAATCACGTGATACAATATTTTCAGAAAATCTTCAATAATTTTGTAAATACTGGACCGATTTGAATTCGGTTTGAAGCAGAGAATGTGGACAGACGTCACGCATTAGATGAACATATTGATTTTTGAAAAATCAACTGATAAAAAAGTTATTGAAGAAAAACCAAAATTTTGGTTTATCTTCAAAAACTTTTTTATCAGTTGATTGTTCAAAAATCCAACACGTCCAGCGTCCTGGCATTTTCCTACCTTCTCTGCTTCAAACCGAATTCCAATTGGTCAAGTATTCAAAAAGATATTGAAGGTTATCGGAAATTCTGAGTCACGTGATAATACACCGTGAAAAACAAAACGACTGGGAGACAATTGTTCAAATCGAAAGCAGAAACTGCTGGTTATAAACTGCTGAAAATCAGCACTTTCCATTTGGTTTCGGTAATGTCTGTGACGTTTTGTATACAAATCCTGAACTTATGGTCATTCGTTTTTGTCTAAGGCAGCTTTTAAATCGGATCTGCCTCATTGTTTTGCTGTTTGAGAAAGGATTAAGCATGATGTTGTTATATATGCATTGAAAGTTATTTTCTGGTGGTCATTTATACAAAGAGAAGATAGAATTTAAATATTTTCTTCATTTTTTATCGGTCAAAATTTGGCCATATTCTAAACTTCAGTTTTCGGAATAGTTGAATTTAACCTTAAACTGTCCGAGATCTTGGTGATTTAATCAATTTTGTGCTTAAAATAAACTGGCTTTACCGTTATGTTTTGATATTTAACCGTCGGTGTTGTTATAAAATCTCGTAACTTACGGCTTGAATCAAGCCGTAGTTACGATATTTTATAACAACACGTATGAAATTATTTGTTTGTCCGAATTTACGTCACGATTAACTGGATAAATTGTTCCCCATTGGACCCAAATGTCTTCTTCAAGTATGAACAAACATTTGGACACATAAAAACTGTACGAGTGGGTGGACAAATATTTGATAACAGACATTCCACCCTTGCACTGTGGACTATCTAATATTTATTGGGTGGTATTAACACATAAAATAATGTGATGCTCTTTCGAAAATGTGTAAGAAAAATAAATGGATATAAGCTAATTAAACCCTTCCCCAAACAAGGCTTGTTTTTGGCGACCTTAAAGAACAAAAAAAAACTTGAAAAAACAACAACTTGTCTTGTTCAATGACACACCAACGAAAAAAACGCATATAATACAACACCATCTGGCGCACAGCGGACCACCTTAACATGTATGAAGGCCTTAAGGTACCCGTAATGTCGCCATTTTGAGATTCATAAAACATCGGCTTTTGTCGAGCGGCGCCGTAACGTATCCGAACCTATTCGGGCGCGGTCGTAAACATTCGGTGGTGGAGAGTTCCACCGCCGAATGTTTTCGATTGCGTTCGGATAATTCCGACGTCATGCGAATCTCATTAGGGATGGACTTTCTTATTCAAACGCCTTAATAAAACGCTTGCAATCAGAAAACGGTTACCGAAGAATGTAAAGAAAGTCTAACAACGAGAGCGAATCTAGAGGGGGTCAGGGGATCCAGACCCCCACCCCCCGGAATTGGTCGAAATTTGAAGTTTTACTATAGAAGTTCAGTGTAACGTTACATTATGATAGATATATTTTAAGTCATTATTTTGGCTTGGGACATCCCCTCCCCCTGGAAAAATAAAATCCTGGATCCGCCATTGAACCAAAAATAATTAAAAATCTGATTATGAAAGAATAATATGTAGGCGCACATGTATACTGAATAGACTTCACAAAATTCAGGCCTAGACTCTTTGAAAATAAAAGACCAGTTGGATTCAAATTATTGCCTGATTATTTATGTGCCAATTTTCCGTAAATTTTCGAACAGCCGTTTTGTCTAGTTATAAAAGGTCGACCTGTGCTATCAAACCATGTCTAAACATAATAAAACAAGAATGTAATATATCTCTGAAACGGCTTCGACAGAGAGGAAATTGTCTGCCAAGACTTGTGCGGTGTAAGAAGAGCGCCTTTGTATAACTATCGAAAGTACGTATGTTCACGGTGGAAATTGTGCATCATGGGATGGATAACGAATACGGACAAAATAATCTCGATTCTGGTAAGATATTTTGCAATAACTTCCTTATGTGCGCGTCAATCTTCAAAGGTTTTGTTGCATGTACCCCGCCTTACCGAGCTCTTTCATCGGATATATGACATATTAGATAACTCGTGGTACTTTTTCCGAAATACTAGTACATGTATTGTCCCAACCGACCAGAAAGCGAAATGGTAACGACTACGGCCAAATTAACCATGCTTCAGGTAAGAATTTGTGCAATAACTTTCTTATTTCTTCGTCAATTTTCATGCGGTTTGTTGCATGTACTCCGTCTTACTGAGCCCTTTTCTCAGATGTATAACTTATCAGGAAACTTTTTGTACTTTTCTCAAAAACAGATCCTAACCGACTAGAAAAAGGGCCTGAATTTTTGTCGTTTTTTCTGGTCGGTTGGGATCAAATTTTGGACAAAGTGCAAATATTCTACAAACAAGTCATATATCTGAGGAAAAAGCTCAGTAATGCGGAGTACATGCAATAAACCGCTTGAAAATTGACGCAGAAATAAGTAAATTATTGCACAATTTCTTACCTGAAGCGAGACAAATTTGTCCGTAATCGTTATCCATCCCATCATACACAATCTCCACCGTGTTGTGCATCTCTCTTACAGTTACAGGTAGATCTATTGAAACAATTATAGGAATATGATGATTTAGTTAGATCTTTATTATAATTTTCAAAACGAGTTTTAAAAGCATAACCCTGTTCATTATTAATGCACTAAACGTTGTCTGCACATGATAAGCAAGTCTGCAAAACATCTTTAAAATGGTTTTTGCATACAGACCTACAGGTCTACCAAAATCAGAATGATAGGAAAGAACTTAAAGGGACATTTCACATTTATTTTATGTTTTGAAAGTATGTCTTGGTGCCAAGATTGTTTATTCTAGTGCGTAGAAATGCTATCAGTTTTATGAAGTTGTTATTCATAAGCGAAAAATACGCCTTCAAAGTTGAGACAGAAATGACAAATTCTATATAAATCTGAACTGTTGTCCACAACAATATGTTTAATTTTAGCACAAAAATATATATTTCTCGTAAACAGTTCAATATTTTGGCTTGAAATTTTCAAAATTTTCATAAGAAAACATGCTCTTTCAGATAGAATAAAAGTAAAATATGTAAAAATAATTCTGAAATGTCACTTTAAAATGTAAAAGTTGAAAAGTATCGATCCGAATGATTTGAATCCATGCCCTTTTCTTGTAGTTGTTACAGGTATTAAAGAGGATATGAGAAATCAACATGGATCTTGATCAAATTGTGTGTATACGCAGTCTGGTCTGGATTCATGTTAACCACAATTGCCACAAGGCTAATCTTTCCATATTCCAACATAAATATATCACAATTTTCAAGGAATTTTGTAACAGCAGATCTTTATTCATTATACTGAGGTCGACCTGTTCGTACAAAGTATGTCTACACATAATCAAACAAGTCTGTAATACATCTTTAAAATGGCTTCAACAGACAGGAAAATGTCTGCCAAGAATGAATTGCAGAATGTACGGTGTTTACTGCATTCACAACCTGTTCCTATAACTAGGCTGTGAGACTTGTTCCAAACGACAAATTTCTAGAATGGTCCAATGTGAAAGTTGTTGCAGATGTCAAAATTCATGTTGCTAAAAACATGAATTGAGATTTATATACAATTATGACATAAAAGATACAGAGCAATAGGAATGAAAGCTGATAAATGCCATTTTCTCTGTTTGTGCCAATATTTTCCCTTCGATCAATGTTTTCATATTGAGCAATAGGAATGAAAGCTGGTAAATACCATATTTTTTCTCTATTTGTACCAATGGTTTCCCATCGAGCAAAGTGACGTCTTAACCAGGCCTTGATTTCTCGAAAAAAAACTTATGTACATACTCATGAGTGCATGCTCAACTTCAATGGAATACTCTCCAACGTTGAAGGGTATTCGATTGAAGATCACTTGGATTTCGTGTGATTTGAGTACGGTGCTCAGATTTGAGTCTGAGAACATTTTTAAATTTTTTCTAGAAACCGGGGCCAGGTCTTGTTTGGAAAGGGTTAATGGTAGAATACCCGTAGTTTGGCCATTTTGAAAATCATAGAACATCGTATTTTTCGAGCGTCGTCGTTACGAATCCGAACATATTCGAGCGCGGTCGTAAACATTCGGTGGTGGAGAGTTCCACCGCCGAATGTTTTCGATCGCGTTCAGATAATTCCAACGTCATGCGAATCTCATTAGAGATGGACTGTCAACGCCTTAATAAAACGCTTGCAATCAGACAACGGTTATCGAAGAATGTAAAGAAAGTCTAACAACGAGAGCGAATCTAGACTAACCCCCTCCCCCCGCAATTGGTCGAAATTTGAAGTTTTACTACATAAGTTTAGTGTAACATTACATAATTAACATACTTAAGGGGGAATGCTCCAGTTTCCTAATTTTTTTCCCAATAATAGAATTTATTCATATTTTGTATGTTGAAATTACATGTTATTACCAATTGAAAAATGAAATAAAAATGGATGGTCAGCGATCTTGTTTGAATTTTATAGGCATTTGTATCACATACCACTACATCGAAAAAATGCACAATTTCTTGCAAGGTCACTAAAATGCTAATGAAATGCAAATATATTCATCGTTTAGTCCCGAAAATGGATTTAAAGTAACGTCTTACATTTAATAAGAACAGAAAACCCAAAATATGTACCATTATAAACGCGTAGATGTATAAAAGAGCATGCTCACGTGTTCGGTTAGATCAACGAAGCTGGAAAGTTTTAAGTCAAAATTTGCATATTTTTGGAAATATTTCAAGTTGTACATAATAGAATTTGATAAAACTCCCTCATTGTATCAAGCAACATGTCCTGGTAATAATTCAAAAAGAAAATGTATAGGTCAGCGCACTTATTAGTGAATTACAGCAATTTCTATCAGCTACACATGAATAAAATGACGCAAAACAGTGGTAACTGCATACACACTTACGACTGTCTTGCTCTAAATAATCGATTTCCAGCTTGAGGAAATCAGTTTCGCATAATAAATACACATTTACCGTCGTAAATGGTAAATTGTAATGAGGTGTTATATTATTGAAAATATGGTAGCGAAACATATTGGTACGAAACGTTTAATTTACTACAGTAATGACCGAGTGTTCCGAAAAACTGGAGCATTCCCCCTTAAAGGCATCATTTGGGCTTAGGACCCCCCCCCCTTTTCGCTGGAAAATCCTGGATTCGCCCTTGAACCAAAATAATTAAAAATCTGATTATGGAAAAATAATGTTTAGGCCTACATTTATACTGAATATACTTCACAAAATATATGCCTATAGGTGGTCTTTGAAAATAAAAGACCAGATGGATTCAAATTATTGCCTGATAATTTATGTGCCAATTTTCCGTAAATTTTCGAACAGCCGTTTTGTCTAGTTATAAAAGGTCGACCTGTGCTATCAAACCATGTCTAAACATAATAAAACAAGAATGTAATATATCTCAGGAATGGCTTCGACAGAGAGGAAATTGTCTGCCAAGAAGTGTGCGGTGTAAGAAGAGCGCTTTTGTTTAACCCTTTCCCAAACGGCAAATTTTTAGGGTGATCCACTTCAAAAACTGCCACAAATGACAAAATGGATGTTATTAAAGATAGAATTTATGTAAAATATGGCACAGAAAATATTGAGACAAAAGGAGAAACTGCGGGTTATCAACAGTTTCTTCTTTTGTTTCAATGTTTTCCCAAGACTTTTCAAATAGGGACGTCAAAACTAGGTCTTGTTTGGGAAAGGGTTAAGTATCGAAAGTACGTATGTTTTGCATCTCTCTTACAGTTACAGGTAGATCTATTGAAACAATTATAGGAATATGATAATTTAGTTAGATCTTTATTATAATTTTCAAAACGATTTTTAAAAGCATATCCCTGTTCGTTATTGATGCACCAAACGCTGTCTGCGCATGATAAACAAGTCTGTAAGGCATCTTTAACCCTTTCCCATACAAGACCTGGTTTTGACATCCAAGGAAGAAATGATTTGGGAAACTATTGAGGCAAAAGAAGAAACTGCTGATAATCAGCAGTTTCACCTTTTGTCTCAATATTTTGTAAGCTATATTGTACGCAAATCAAACCTTGGTTAGCATTCATTTTGTCATCTGCAGCAGCTTTTGAATTGAAGCAGCCCACAATTTTGCTGTTTGGTAAAGGGTTAAAATGGTTTTGGCATACAGACCTACGAGTCTGCTAAAATTAGAATGGTAGGAAAGAACTTAAAATGTAAAAGTAAAAGTATCGATACGAATGATTTGAATCCATGCCTTTTTCTTGTAGTTGCTACAGGGATTGAAGAGGATATGAGATATCAACATGGATCTTGATCAGACTGCGTGTCTGATCTGGATCCAAGTTGATCAGAATTGCCACAATGCTAATTTTTAAGGTTAATTTTTCCATATTCCAACATAACTATAATTATCATACTTTTCAATGAATTTTGTAACAGCAGATCTTTATTCATTATACTAGGTCGACCTGTTCGTAAAAACTATGTCTACACATAATCAAACAAGTCTGTAATGCATCTTTAAAATGGCTTCGACAGACAGGAAAATGTCTGCCAAGAATGAATTGCAGAATGTACGGTGTTTACTGCAATCACAACCTGTTCTTATAACTAGGCTGACACCTTTCACAAAGGACGAAATGGTGGGATGGTCCAATGTGAAAGCTGCTGCTGTGTGCAGACGACAAAATGGATTTTGTTAAAGACAGATTTGAGATTTGTATACATTTATGCCAAAGAAGATATTGAGCGAAAGAAGGAAGGGTTGGTATTTTCTTCTGTTACTCAATGTTTTTCCATCAAGCAAAGGAATGTCTTTACCAGGTCTTGTTTGGAAAAGGGTTTAAACATTGCCCCATCAACGCTCGAAATGGAACACTGGGAAAACCCTCGAAGGAAAATCAAAAAGCTATGTAAACGGTATTTCCACTCAATGATTTTTTTTATTATTATTATTATCATTATAATTTTATAAACTTTTGAAGAATGTTCCATATCGGGCTTTGTATTTTCACTGGCTTTGAACTCGATACAGCTAGATTAAGCCCCGGGGTATATCACCGTGTGCAAGTCAAAATTGAAGATTAGCTTTTCCTAGATATCAAAAACAATTACAATCAACTTAACAAAAAAGTGACATCCGAGGTTAAGACGTGCTCTCGAGCTATTCGCGTGCACATATTATTACACGAAGGCGTTCAAAAATTTCCTGTTATTATTCTATGGTCGTATTTTATGATGATTCCTTGTCATTTTTTTCTCAGATTTTTCTGCAAACAAGAATTTTGATTACCTTTTTCTCTGGTTAGAACCCACAAGTGCAGGCATAAATCTAATACATATCATCGCAGTAATTAGCGAAAAAGTGTTAAACCAAATTAGCAAAGATATTTGTTGTTATTACACTTTTCAGTTCGAATATAGAATATGGATCCTTATGGCTTAAGAGACCTGCATGGATCTTGATCAACCTGCGCATACGCGCAATCTGATCAACATCCATAATGTTCTCTCTTAACCCTTTCCCAAACAGCAAAATTTTAGGATTGTTCAATTCGAAAGCTGCTAAAGGTGACAAAATAGATGATGGCAAAGATAAGATTTGTGTGAAAACTAGTGTAGAAAATATTGAGGCAAAATGAGAAACTGCTGAATATCAGCAGTTTCTTCTTTTGTCTCAATATTTCCCAATCCCTTTCTATTAGGGACGTCAAAACCAGATCTTGTTTGGGAAAGGGTTAAAGTTTCTACGATTTAGCCTACCTGTTGCAATTGTAAGAGTGCCGTATGGATCCTGATCAGCAATATGGCCCTATTAAAGACCGCTGCAAGCTGATCTGGATCTGAGATGGTCTGAAATACCAGAAACCTTCATATTCTGTAATCCAGAGCTCCTGTATATTTTCTGCACCATATCATTAATTTTCGACAGTACGGTGAACTTTATCAACCCGTTCTCAAACATGTCCTGGTTTTGATGTCTCGTAAAGAAAGGCTTTGTGAAAACAATACGGCAAATATAGAAAACGATGATTACCATCGTCTTTTCCTTTTATCTCGTTATTTTCTGTGTTTTACTGTACACAAATCCTTCTTTACTGCATCAACATCCATTTTCTCGACTGCAGTAGCATTCAAATGGGAACGTTCTAAATATTCGCCAATTAGAAAAGGGTTAATGAGATCTTATTCGAGATCTTTATTCAGAGAAATTAATATATTTTTTTCATGTTATGTGCACCTCGGTGGCTAAGTGCAAACTTGTTATATTCACAATTACTTAATGTTGAATGCACCTTAACTTCTCCAAACGACAAAGTATGGTCTGATCCAATTCGAAAGCTGTTGCAGACGACAAAATGGGTGTTGATAAAGATATGAGAGTAAGCAGTACAGTATAGAAATAATGATACAAGAAGAGAAAATAGCATACTACAGTGTCGGTAGCGGTATAAATCGTTATACAGAAATTTTCATGTGAATATTCTGAACATTATTATGGCACAAAACTGAAATTACAACTTAATCCTTCCCCACACAGGACCTGGTTTGACGTCCCTACTAGAAAAGAGTTGGGAAAACTTTGAGACAAATTAAGGAAATGCTGATTATCATAATTTATTGCTTTTGTCTAAATATTTTCTTAGCTATAATGTACACATAATTATATTACTTTTATCAACATCCATTTTTGCTGTTAACAACTTGTTAAAATTGGACCACCCTGAATTTTGACGTTTGGGAAAGTGTTGAAAAAAATAGACCCTATTATCTGTTGCTTTCGATTTCTAAATATTTCCTCTAATTGTGAATTTTCAGCACATAACATAAGCATAATTCTGCGCCAGTCTTTTCCCAGGAAAACAGACAAAATCACGATTTTTTTGTGGTGTACGCTGAGAAGTTTTGACAGAAATTTGGCTTTGTTTTAAATGAAATTACCGCATAGCTATGTCGACATCATTCGTGGAATTCACATTTCTGAGAAATATTCGCATATAGATACATAAACATGTACAAGAAGTGTTATTTTGCAAGATATGAGCCAGGATCTGGAAAAACGTCCCATAAGGCTTTTGAGCCCAACATAGATCCAGATCAGCCTGTGCATACGCACAGTCTGATCAGGATCCACGTTGTTCTCTAGTAGCTTCTTCGTGACCTGTAGTAGCTTAAAAAGAGCAGCATGGATGCATGTTGGACTGCATTTGACAACAGGCTGATCTTCAAACTCATTTTTTTGAAAATGCTATAAGGGAGTTTAGGGACGTTTTTCCAGATCCTGGCTCAAATATGTTTTATTTATACATGTGTAGTCATGAGTGAAGTGTCAACATGAATGTCATCGCTTTACTTCAAAACCCTCGAAGAGACAGCTAGCTGTAGTTGCGAAGTGTTGCAAGAAAAGAGACGATAGATCTACATGGTTTTTTGAAAGAAAAGAAACGAGAAAATAGTTGATGTAGAATACCCGACGTAATGTGGCCATTTTGATATTCGTAACACATTGGATTATCTCGAGCGTCGTCGTTGCGTATC
The DNA here is from genome assembly GCA_963680895.1 of Fragum sueziense. Classification (NCBI taxonomy): domain Eukaryota; kingdom Metazoa; phylum Mollusca; class Bivalvia; order Cardiida; family Cardiidae; genus Fragum; species Fragum sueziense. The sequence goes on along the minus strand of OY804601.1, from coordinate 12,127,744 downwards.
CGAAATTATTCGGGCGCGGTCGTAAACATTCGGCGGTGGAAAGTTCCACCGCCGAATGTTTTCGACGTCGCCCGAATAATTCCGACGTCGCGCGAATCTCATTAAAAAGGGGTGGACTGCCTTAATCCTGGTCAGCGGTCATTGGTCAGTCTGTGTAGACAACACGGACCGACTAGCCGGCTAGGTTCAGCATTTCCAGATCTTTCTTTATACAAGGCACGGCAAACCAAGATCTTTTTTAGGAAAGCATTGATCATTTCTTCAACAACAAATTACAGGTGGTCCAATTCAAAAGTTGTTGTTGTTGTTGCTGCTGTTAGTTATCAAAATTTCCTTCTTTTGCTTCAATGTTTGAAGAAGCAATTTCTATTGCAGACATCCAAACTGGTGCTTTTGAGAATACATTGAATCGCGTCCCGTAAAAATGTTAAACTTTGCAGTAAAAAGTAATTCTAGATCGAGTAATCTGGCCAGGGAGATAATCCGTCCCGAACTTTGAAAAAATCTTTACCGAATTGCTTCTCTTTATCGCTTTACCAAATGTGCAATCTATCTTTCCGAGTAGACTACAATGCGGTCATAATTACAGGCTACTAACTGACTTTAAAAACGCATCACTTATTTTTCAAAATATTTTCGTAGTTAAAGTCAACAGGATCAAATTTGCACTTCTTATATATATTTCAACCAATAAGACACGATATCCAATAGAATTTATTGCAGTCAGTTACCACGTTATTTCGCACGACGTCAACGTGCAAAATATGGATAACGTTTACGTAACTACACCTTAGGTGACCAACTGGATTTTTGTTTTTATATTCCATATTCAAATGGTCAGAAGTTACTTTTATTATTTCTCAATCAATTTGATTAAACAAAAAATAAAGCCAAGAGACCAAAGTTCGTTGAGCACACACATTTTTTTTAAATTATTCTAAGCGGGTGTTTGTCAACGAGAACTGGCGAGACGTTTAAATGTAAACCAATTGACGATTTTTCACTTTCATTAACGTAGCCAATCTACAGGGATTGCTGCTGAGCATCAGCGTCCTGATCAACCGTTTAAAACGAGCTTACGTCAAGATAATAACATACGTCAACGTCAATTACGTAAATGGTTTACAACAACGATTTCAACTGCAATTGTTATACAAAAATGTTGCTACTGACAAACTCTTGCCATAACAGTGAATTAACTAATAATATATCGTGGTTTTCATTACTGGTGATTATGCTCGTGACAGATACTTACAGAAAGTCATCACCAGATCAGGGTGTGCGTTGGGCCTAGACATGATGAAAATCGGACGCCAAAACGTTTGTATACTCTCCAGCAATATATGGTAGATAATTCAAGCCAAAAAGAATAAAGATTTTGTTTCAACTCAAGGGTCAATGAGGTCACGATTGTGGAACGTTTTTCATACTCAGAGCGGAATTACTTGTTATTAAATAGAGAAAACTGTCGAATTCCTCACACCACCTCTCTTTAGATGGCTATATCTCAGCCATTTAATCGAACTTTTGTCTGAAATTTTCAAGAAATGTTGGGAAGATGTCAAGATGTTATTGAATATTATAATACTACAAAGTTGATTATGTATTTTGCATATTATTGCTGTATAAACTTTAGTGATGCGTTTTTAAAGTCAGTCAGTATATTATACATATCGTCGGTGTTATTGCTTGATTTAAGCTGGAGTTACGAGGTTTTGCAATACCACTGACGATATTTACTGGAATATAGATATAGACGAGACCAACATGGTATTCATACTGTCTGATCAAGGCATACATTTATCTCATGTTCCTGAGCACCACGGATCTTGCTCAAACTTCAAGTAGGCACTGGTAGCAAATTCGTCTCAAATCCGCCACGGACAGACTGATCTTTTTTCCACAACCACGCTTTTTTTCAAGTAACAACAAACAATTTCACCCCACTGATTTCGATCTACCATTACCTTTTTCTGAGCGCCCCCCCCCCCTTTCGAGAAAAATCCTATTCTAAAGATATCTTTCCTAACCGATTTGTGTTAAAAATGTCTTTTAAATTGGAAGGAGTCAATATTCCTATCTTGTTGTTATTGTCCTTCAAAGGACGAGATGGACTACGTAATAAAGACGAAACGTGATGATATAATATTTATACTGTATACGGTTAACTATTTCCAAAACATTAATGCTTTTTGACGCACCTAATAGAAAAGGCTCGGGAAAACATTGAAGTAAAGGTAGAAAATGCTGGCTACCACCATTTTCTGCTTTTGCTTTAATATCTTGTACACAAATAATCCCACCTCTATCAACACCAACTTTGTCCCCTGCAATTTACATTTCAAATAGAACCAGTCCATTTTTGCCATTTGGGAAAGGGGTTAATGTTACTTATTTACATGACATTGAAAATATACAGATATTTATCAGCCATTTGTAAGATAAACTGATATCTGACTTGAAAAATCATCGTCAGTTTAGTGGGAAAATGTTGCAAATGCAAATGCAATTATATTTTACTTACAATAGTATTGCGAAAAGCCAACGGCAACTAGGTAATATTGTGTATAAGCTTCACTTATAGATGCAGTTACATTTTGCCACACATTTTTAAAGCCACTCGCAATATAGTATTAACCCTTTCCCAAACGGCAAAAAATTGCGGTGATCGACTTAAAAAATTGCCACAGATGACAAAATGGAAGTTATTAAAAATAGAATTTGTGTAAAATATGGTAAAGAAAATATTGAGACAAAAGGAGAAACTGATGGTTATCAGCAGTTTCTTCTTTTGTTTCAATGTTTTCTCAAGCCTTTTCTATCAGGGACGTCAAATTCAGGTCTTGTTTGGGAAAGGGTTAATGTAGATGTGTGACAATACTTATCATGGTATTGAAATATACATATTTAGTGCATGTTCAACGAAATAACTGGACTCATTTTACCACAACGTTAAAATATGACAATTGCACCAGGGAGACCGAATGGCGGCTGGGGCTGGATGATTGTAGCTGGGTCTTTAATTGTCGGAGTCATTGTTGACGGAATAAAATACTCGTTTGGGATTTTATTTATAGAACTGCTGGATACATTCGGAGGCAGTCGGAGTGAGACTTCGTGGATTATATCTATACAAGTGGGCTTGTCGTATTTCACAGGTTTGTTGTTTATGAGTGTCTGTTTCTCAACCTGTCGGTGTGTTTATCTTTCTGATGTAATTTGGAATCTGGGTACATTTAGGGACAATAGAAATGGGACTTGGGCCTACTGAATATAGCCTATAGGCCTACATTCACGTCGGACTGATATGCCTATATTTCACAGGCCTCTCTTTCATTTGCCACTCTGTCCGCCCAATCGTCGCTCTGACTGTCTCTATGTTTGTTTCTGCCTTGTGTATTTACGTATTTCGGATTTATTGAAGAATCTTACACTCAATTATGGATGTAGTAGGCTAAGTGACAACGTGCTTTATAGTTTGATATTATATTTACAGAACATAATTAGATCTATAATACAAAATCTTTTCTTTTTATGAAATTATATTGTATGGTAATCCGAGTTTTCTCTAATGAAATTCACTTTTTGATATGTCTAGTCGCAATAAGCGACATCAACACATCATAGAGCAAATTTCATCAAAGAAAACTCGGATTAATTGTAATGTAGGGCTTCACTATGTACAGCTGTTCTTAATTAAACCACATTTTCGATCGCAGCCAATGTCGTCTTTTTCCAGGACCAGTGACAGGTGCCCTAGTTAACAGGTTCGGATGCCGTAAGGTAGCAGCTGTGGGGACTCTGATCAGCTTTGTAGGGTTTGTGATCAGTCCATTCGCTACGTCAACTTACTACCTGTATGTATCGTTCGGCGTGCTAGGAGGTAGGCCTAAATGTAGTTTGTTTGTTTTCTAATATGAGAAAAAAGGAGAAAATTATCACATTTTGAACGTAACCGTCAATATCTGTTTATTTCCCAGGACCAGTTACAGGTGCCCTCGTTAACAGGTTCGGATGCCGTAAGGTAGCAGCTGTGGGGACTCTGATCAGCTTTGTAGGGTTTGTGATCAGCCCATTTGCCACGTCCACTTACTACCTGTATGTATCGTTCGGCGTGTTAGGGGGTAAATGTTGTTTGTTTGTTTTCTAATATGAGCAGGTCTTTAATTTGTTCAATACACTTACCTACTAATTTTAACCATTTTAAGCGGTTAAATTGTAGATTAATATAATTTCAAGAACAATGGTGATAGCACGATATAATGAAATAAGGTGCATATTCGTCCGTGATGTCAAAGAAAACATTGACAGAAAGGAGAAAAAGAAGTAGGGGCCTACATATGTTTTCCAATGATTTCTTTGAAGAGGACATTGACACTGTGCGTCCATCCGTCTATTCGAAAGACAAAGACTTTTGTCAATTCTTGGTAAGAATATCAACCAAGTCGGTTTCGAAGCCAATGCGAGACTCTTGGACGGATAGGCTCCGACGTTTCTGACTGCCCTTGTTGAACGTTAATGGACTATATGCCCCCAACATGGTGTACCATCAGAGCCGAAAGTACTCACGTGGGACAAACATATTAAATTTAATTGGGGCGAAAACTATTTATCGTGAAAGGAAAATGATATTCGTGCCACGAAAGATTATATTCGTCCCACGAAAATTAATTTTCGTTCGACGAATGTTATCTTTTGTGACACGAATATTAGCTTCTTTTGACCCTAATGGTAGGCTGCACCATACTTTTACATATCATTTCAATCATTTCCAGGTCTTGGGTTTGGTATGATGATGCTACCGTTTTGTGTTACCATCGTCCATTATTTTGACAAATATCTGGCATTTGCTACCGGCCTGTCTGCAATGGGTCCAGGGCTTGGCACCATCATATTCAATCCACTTACAAAGGTAGGTACATTTCGAAAAAGAAATCTTGATAATATAATAACAGTATCCAAAGGCACATTTATATAATCGCACACATTTTGAAAGCGAGCATAGCAACGTTAAGCTTATTGTCTTAAGCATTGCCTCCAGGGTATTTTTAAATCATAATGCGATGGCTGTGGAGCCTAACCATATACTCCTGGTATTTGTCGGACCAGTGAAAATATCCCATCTGCACCACCAGCTGTTCATCCATGCCGACGATTCATTGACGTTTTGTCTACTGACAATATTAACCAACGTTCTCATTATGTCTCATTGTTTTCTTTGCTACATTGTAAACGAGTTTTTATCATACAGGCTTTGTAATCTACAGCAGCTGTCAAATTGGAAATCCTTAATATTTAATTAGCATATAGGATTCCTTGTCACTAATTGCATGCACGAGGTACAATAGTTCAAAGACTATCTATGGAAGGAAATGATTGGATTTCGTGTAATAGTGCATTTGATCTGAATAAAACAAAACACTTACTAATAGGCCTACTCGGCTTTTATATCCTAGCCTATTAATGTTTTATACATAGCCTACGACAGTTTTGTGAATAGCCAGTTTACATCATTTTCCACTTGAAATCCATTCTTAAAATCGGAAAATGCAATTATTCATCAATCCAATTCCGTATTAACGAGTACTCGCAACATATAATTTGAAACAAAAAACAGATGGACTGAAACTCTCATCACTCGCATCGCATTCTCATCTATAGTTCTGCTATATGCATCGCTTTGAAATATTTGTAATTCCATTTTAGAGTCTGTTGGACAATTATTCTTGGCGAGGTACGCTGCTGTTTGAAGCCGGTCTAGTGTTGAACGGACTGGTGTGTGCTGCAATACTCAGAAAGCCAGATAAACACACTGACCATGTGGCTGATGAGCAGACGTGCGAGTCATTGCTGCAGGACGGCGAGGCTCGAACACGGGACTATCAGCTTACAAGTCATGACACCGATCACCGGTCGAGTTACCACAGATACGACGCTCCAGACGAGATAAACGAAAATCACCAAAATTATCATCTGAAAAATAGTTTGGTATGTTTAGTTTTTTTTTTTCGTTTACATCTTCATGGATGTTTAGTGTTTCCATATTTTACGCTTAATTATGCTAAGCACAAAATGTTAGGGATATTAGATCAACAATTTTTCAATATTTTTTCAACTCATATTAAACTTGACTAACAAGATATAAGACTGCTTTCATTTTCCACAATGTGATTTGTACACAGAATGACCAAAAAATTACAAATTCCATTTACGCGACATTGTCGTCTGCATTCATTTCATTTGAATCTATAATTCAGCAGTCTTGTAAAATGTTAATATTGTAATTTGCTCCCACTCTGTACCAGATAGAATTGCGCGATGCAAAGCTTAACCAGAAATCAGAAGACAACCACAACACAGCCAATGATAGCTCAGAACAAGACAACACCAAGACACATTGGTTGACCCTCACACCACTCAAGAATCCTGCATTCTTACTTCTCATGCTATCCACCATTCTGATCGAGTTGTCGCTCATTGTGCCCTTCTCCTATCTACCAGATATGATGAAAATGGAGGGATACAGTCGACCACAGGCGGTGTGGATCATCTTTATTATTGGTTCGTTATTTTATATTTGAGGGTTTATAACATTCAAAACACGCAAGTTGCAGCTGAAAAACTTGCAAGATTATAAACCTTATTCTTGCAGACGGATTTGGAAACCCTCTCTTTTGATAAGTATTATGTCATTCCCTGTACATAAGTTTCGAGTATTTGCAGTGCGCCTACCGTCGGTTAGGTAATTACTATATAGTGGAGCGGATAAGTGCCATTTTTTGGCAAAATCGTGCAAATGGTGATACAAGCACCAAATTTGGTGTGGTGGTACAAGAAGGGAATTGGAAAATTTTGACCCGACGGGCCATTGAAAAATCCAAAATGACGGCCATTTTTCAAGATGGCCGCCTAAATGAACCTTTGAAAGGTTAGGACATGTATGAGAAAATGTATACGCTTCATGCCTCAGTGATTTTGTCGTGTTTTCTGTAAACTATCCGGACATCTGAACCGCCCATCACTAAATGCTCGTGTGTCTCGTGCATTCAGACCACGTGTTAAATCACTAAGATTTTTTGTGTACAAATTGCCACGTTGATTTACTTATTGAAAACATACGAGAACAACGAAAGAAAATTGTGTACAAAATGCTGAGGCTTACTTTGCGAAAAAGGAACCGAGTTTTTTTGGCTTTTGGTTTGCGGTGTTTCGCAAATAAAGGTAGCTAGACGCTTTAATGTAGCCGAAACGACAGTTCCAAGGTTTATGAGACGTGAAAACGACACGGGAAGATTTACAGATAAACCACGTCCTGGTCAGCTGCGTATAACAACTGTACGTCAACATAACTGTATACGTTAACGTCACTAACGCAACAGATTTGTGATGGCTTAGTCTATAGCAAATTCTATGGTTGGTAATCGCGGGTGGCCTATACATCGCGATTTGGTGATAAATCGCCTGTGAAAACACGGGGTTCGCTGTCGTCGTCCTGTTTGATTCCAGGCCCTTGACTCAACGTGCATTTTGATATAATCTGACGTCCATTCAGGCATTATTCGTGGTTTTGAAGGTCATTTTCTGTCCTGTTATGTTAACAATTGTAAAATTTGCAATTTCACATGGCTATACATCGGTTTTGCAAGATGTAGGAGATACCATTTCTAAAAGTCCTTTTTTGCGTTTTTAAATCGTGTCAGTTTATCATAAAATTTGGAACCAAGGTTTTGATTTAGACCAGTTATGGAGCTAAGTTTTGATAAAATCTCATGTATAATGATTTATTTTATCCATTTGTATAAATAGAACAACACGGCTGCCTATTTCAAGATGGCCGCCAAGATTGAAAGTCCTCATATTTCATTAAATGATCGAAAAAATAATGTTTCACTTTTATACAAATAATTTTTCACATTATCTTTCATTTTTTCTTCAATTTTAAGACGGTCTTGAATAATTGTTCTGTACTTGTATTTTTGTGGGTGTCGGGTACATAGTAGAGGTAGTACCTTTGACACAGTAGTCAGCCAATCCGACGGATCGACTACTGGCACTGGTCCTCACTCCTGTCCTAACTCTTCACCTTCACCTATCCCGTTGCGGTTGCCGTTGGGGCGCTGTGGATGACCTAACTACCAGTTCTCTCCAACCATCTCTGTCCTTTGCTTGTTTGACTGCCTCATTCATTTTCAGTCCAGTCCATTCTGTGATGTTATCCAAGGGCGGATCCAGAGGTGGGGTCAGGGGGTCATGACCCCCCTGGAATTGGCCGAAAATTGAATTTTGACTATAACTTCACATTTTAAGCCATCATTTAGGCTTTGACCCCCCCCCCCCCCGGAAAAAAAAGCCTGGATCCGCACCTGTTATCTTCCCATCTTTTCTTCTGTCTTCGTCTCTTTCTTCCTCCTCTAACTGTTCCTTGGAGCACCGTCTCGACAATTCCCTGTCCTCTGGTTACGTGACCAAACCATCTGAGTTTACGCTTTTTGACTGTAGTAAGCAGATTATCGTATGGACCTATAGATTGTCGTATTCTGTGTTTTTTCTTCTTCGTTGGTTATGTGATCTTTGTAAGGTATGCCCAGCAGTCTTCTGTAGCATCTCATTTCTGTGGCCTTAATCTTTTTCTCAGTTTCTGCTGTAAGGGACCATGTTGCATAGGCATATAGGAATACAGAGTGGACAAGGGAGTGCACGAGTCTTATCTTGGAGCCAAGTTTGATGGGTTTATCTTTCCAGATGGCGTTAAGCTTAGATAGGGGTACAGCTGTCACAGCTGTCACAGCAATCCTGGCCGATATTTCAGGTTTAGATCCCTCATCTGATATTAGTGCACCTAGGTATCTAAAGTTCTTTACGGTTTTAAGTTTTTCTCCGTTTGCGATGATATCAGTCTGAATTCCATGAATGTTGTTTGTCATGAGTTTGGTTTTGTTTGCACTGATTTCCATACCGTAGTCTGTAGAGGATTTGTCGTGTTGGTTTTCTAGTTTCTGTTCTGAGCCTGCCAGTCCGTCTATATTATCAGCAAAGTCTGCAAGTTTGTGAGCGTTCCTTCATGATTTTCAAGTGCGTCGGTCATAATTCTTTCTAGGAAACTGTCGAAAAGCGTTGGCGAAAGCAGGCATCCTTGTCCTACTCCAACTGATGTTCTGAACCATTCACCAATTTCTCCGTTTTGGTATACTGCTTTACTGGCCTTGTCATAGAGATTTTGTATGACTTGGATGAGGTTACTGTTGATGTTTTAATGATTCATAGTAGCCCAAAGTGTGGCATGCCAGACTCTGTCAAAGGCTTTCTTGAAATCTATAAATGCATGGTAGAGTTCTTTCTGATGCTGTAGATATCTTTCACATAGGATCCTGAGGTTGAAAATCTGCTGAGTGGTGCTACGTCCTCTAAATCCTGCTTGCTCTTCTGCTACGATTTTCTCTATCTGCGGTGTCAATCTATTCAATATGATCTTGAGCATCACTTTGCTGGGATGGCATTTTAGGCTTATGGTGCGATAATTGTTGCATTGTTGTAAATTGCCTTTCTTTGGTAGTGTGATCACTAAGGACTGGTCCATTGTGTAGACCATTCTCCTGTTTCACAGATCTTCCCAGGGCATTGGTCATTGCATCACCACAAGCCTGTACTAGTTCTCTCGGGATGTTATCGGTTGCTGATGACTCTCCTTTCTTAACCCTTTCCCAAACAACAAAATTTTAGGGTGATCCACTTCAAAAACCGCCAAAAATGACAAAATAGATGTTAAAGATATTATTTGGGCATAATATGGCACAGAAAATATTGAGACAAAAGGAGAAACTGCTGGTTATCAGCAGTTTCTTCTTTTGTCTCAATGTTTTCCCAAGCTAATTCTATTAGGGACGTCAAAACCAGGTCTTGTTTGGGAAAGGGTTAAGGGCCTTCACTGCTTCCTCCACTTCTGCTCGAAGGAAGGGAAAGTTGTCTGTATCTGATGACAAGATTGTGTTGAGTTTTTTGGAATCTCCTGTTGTGCAGTAGGAGTACAGCTCCGAGGCATATTCTGTCCATCTGTTCAAAATGTTCTTATTTAGGATGGTGCTTTGCCGATTTTTTTTCCACTGGTGAGGTCTTTTGCTACTTTGTAGGCCTTTTTGGTGTTGTTGGCTTTGAGACTTGATTCAATATCAATGCATTGCGCTGCAAGCCAATCCTCCTTTGCCTTTAACATACTCATCTTAACCAGTTTGTCTGCTTGCTGGTACTTATTGGCTCCTTCACTGCTTCCATACTTGGACTGCTTCAGGTCTCTCCTTTGGCCGCATAGCTTTAGTATGTCTGGTGTTACCCATGGCTTCTTGATGGTCCGTTGTTTACCCAGAACTTCATTGGCCGTCTTCGTCACAACGTTGTTGAATGTGTCAATGAAAGTATCTGCGTCTATGTCGTCTGCATCAAGTAGCAGGAGTGGGACAAACTTTCCGCCAATTGTGGCCGCGAAGACACACGCCACTTCTGGGTCTCTCAGTTTCTCCAGATCAAACTTTATTCTGGTGGGAGCCTTTAACTCTTTTGCTTTCTTAGGGTGTAGGCGGAATGACATCATGACAAGCTCATGGTCACTGTTGATATCCGCACCAGGGAAATACGTGTTCTGGCGATATTGACTGATGTGTGGAAACGTTTTTCATCAATATGTAGTCTATTTGGTGGTAAGACCCAATTGGTTTGTGCACGGTCCATCGTCTGGACGCTTTGTGCGGGTGGAACGTGTTGGTCACTTTGAGATTGTTGAATGTTGCGAACTCGAGCAGTCTAAATGCTCTATCATTTGTCTCCGAGTTGCAATAGGGTCCACATGTTCCTTTCAAGTCTGGTTGTGCATCTTCTCCAATCTTTGCATTCCAGTCCCTTTGGACAACCAGAATATCTTTCTTGGATGTTTCTTCAACTGCTTGTTGTATTTGGTCATAGAATTCTTCTATTTCTTCATCAGAGTGTGTAGTGGTTGGTGCACACATTTGTTTTAAAAATTGTAAAATTAAAACGATGACCTAAGGCGTATGGTGATGAGCCTGCTGGATATTGGTCGACATCTCATCACTGAACTAGCTGAGTTTTAATGCCATAGGAAACACACACCTTCTTCGTGTCTATCGTCTCTTCCACTGAAGTAGAGCTTGTGACCTTCATGGGTCGTTGTTTCTCCCATGCCTTTCCATCTCATCTCGCAAATTCCCAAAACATTCCATCTGTATGTGCTCATAGTATACTTATGTGTTAGTTCCTCAAGCTTGCCAGGAGCATTTGGTGTCCTAACATTCCATGTACCAATTACTGGGTTGTTGTTTCTGGAACTGATTTCGTCTTTACTGTTATCATTGGTGGCACCAGTAGTATATTTCCCACTTCCGTCCTGGTGCCTGGCGTTGTGGCGGTCCTTGATATTCCGGGCGACGACCGAGCTGGCTTAAAAATTGTTCTGGTATTGTCCATTTTGTAGTTAATATTTGGCAATGACGCCTAGTGGAGCCTATCCCTCTCCAGGCCTGACCACAGCCGACTTCCCCTATATCAGAGGTTCGCCCTGGCCACGGACACTTAGCCCAACTCTTACTTATTCCCATAGAGGACCTGGTTTTCACGTTCCTAATGTTTAAAGTTTGAGAAATCATTGAAGCAAATGAAAAAAAATGCTGATAACCATCATTTTCTTCTTTTGTCTCAATATTTTCTGTTTTGTTTTCTATCCAAATTCTTTCTTAATAGATATTCATCTTGTCATCTGAAGCACTTTCCAAATCACTGCAGTCCGATTTTTGTTGTTTGGGAAAGAGTTAAGATGATTTTCTTTCGTTCAATATGTTAATGAGATGTTAACGCAATTTTGCCTCATCTTGTTTGTTTTAGGTTAAGTAAGTTTTTACAATGAACGAGAGTCAGGTTTTCGTTTTTCCAAAATTCATTACCTTACAGAAATTTGCCGCTTACTCTATTCGACTATCACTCATCATATCGTCCATATTAGACTTTGTGAAATGTAAATCTAAATATACAATCACAAGAAGCATATTCAAGATAGTCCTACAAATAGCATTAATATAACAAACAGTGTAAAATGTGAAATTGAAACATCGTTTTTTTACCATCAAATGAAATTTTAGAGTTTTCCAGCTTGGCGGCCATCTTGAAATAGGCGGCCATGTTGTTTCATTAGTGCTAATGGAGAAAACAAATCAAAACACATACGAGAGCATCAAAATTGTGCTTTGAAACTAGTTTAACCCATAGCCTTAGACCCAAATCTATTGACACTGCCTTTTTGAAGCATCAGCTTGGCGGCCATCTTGAAAAATGGCTGCCATATTGGATTTTTCAATGGCCCATCGATTCAAAAATTTTCTATTGCTTTAAGGTACTACCACAACAAATTTGGTGCTTGTATCATCATTTGCACAATTTTGACCTTTATCCGCTCCACTATATAGCGCTTCCCGCGACCATAAATTACACAAATGATTTTACGCTTTATTCTAAAATATGGACTAGAGGAAATATTTAGTTCATCCTTTTATTTCATAATTACATGCGTATCTCACCAATCATATACTATCAGAATCTGTAATTCTAAACACATGTACATTTTCAGGTATTTGCAGCACCATCAGCCGAGTCGTTGCCGGGGCCCTGGGCGACCTAAAGTGTACAAACAGAGTGGTGTTATGCATCATATTTATAATATGGACCGGAGTGGCAGGGTTCTTTCCATTATGTACAAATTATACCTCGTATATTGTACTGGCTGTTTTATTTGGCATTGGTGCAGGTAGGATTTCCCAAGTTCCAACTAAAGACATTAGACTATATTTACCACAAACAAGATTGAATAATTCTCGTTTTTAAAATAAAGCTTGGATATCAAATTACATTTAAGAACATCTTCAGCGGAATGTTGACACTAGATCTACATAGCTAGCTTACCCAGGAAAGTCTTCACTGATGGAACCAAATTGAATTGTTTTACATAAATGATCATGTGGCGTTTTTGTTGAATTTGTTTAGCATACTGATCTAAAGCCTCAATTTTTCATTGACAGGTAGTTCGTGTTCATTACGTGGGGTGATGATTCCCGAACTATTTGGTGTAGATAAGATAGCAGACTGTCTGGGGATATCCATGTTCTTTTCTGGTGCATCAGGATTTATAAGTCTGCCATTAGCTGGTGAGTGTGCCGAGTTGATTAGGGATGAAACCTATAATCTTTAAAAAAAAATTCTATATGTATTCTTGAGTAGAATAGATCAACAAGTCTTTTGGGCGAGATTTAAATCAGGGTGTTTGTGCGTTAAGAACTTCCAAACTACAGCTATTCAAGCTAATGCTTTAGGACATATGCATTGATAAGTCCCATTTAAAACAAAACGATTTCGTTAAGGATATGATCCTTTCAGTATTTAGCATTTATCTCAGTAACAACTTCTATCGGCACATGGATGTGATCAACCGGTACCTACGATAGATGAGGGGCAGTGACATAGTTTGAATATTTCAGTGCATAAAATATTAGCATTTTCACCTTATCATTTTTATTCATTTCTTGCATTGTAACAGAATAGCTAGTAACTATACAATATGCTTCGTCGTCGCTGGTGTTAAAATGGTCATTGTAGGACTTATAATGGCTATTATCAGGTGTTTACAATATTTTCTGTGCCTTTACAAATGAGCCAGTATCTGGAAAAACGTCCCTTATAGCATTTGAGAACAACATGGTTCCAGATCAGCCTGCGTATACACGCAGTCTGACCAGGAACCATGCTGTTCTCCAATAGCTTCTTCGTGACCTTTAGTAACGTAAAGAAAGCAGCAATGGTGCATATTGGACTCCATTTGACAACAGGCTGATCTTGAATCTCAATTTTTAAAAATGCTATAAGGGATGTTTTTCCAGATCCCGGCTCAAATGCTTTATACCGGGGTCAATGGAATTGACCACGGCTTACGGTATTGTGGGCGTATAGATTTCAGTGCTTGTTACATTGTGTTTTTGGGTTGAGTTGCACGAGTCTCGTTCTGAATTTTTTCCGGTTTTCGGAAACCCTCGGTTGTCCTTTTGCCAGGCTTTATCCAAGATATTGAGATTGTGAATTGGTTTAGTGCTAATTACCTCCGTTGTCTGGGGTCCCGTGACATTGAAATATCCGAGTTTAGTGAACCAGTCAGTTTTTGACTTTGTGACGTCATATAACTAGCCGATATGACGTCAACATGGATTTTTCTGCGTTCTCGCGACGTTCCATTTCCCGCGCGTTATCAGACGTCAAGTAGCGTTGTTTGGAAACGCGCGTCTTTTATCAAATGACTACGACGTTAGAAGTTTTTTAGTCCACGTCAATTCTGTCTGCGGGGTGTAGGATTTGTGAATTATTATTCAAACCCGTTTATCTTATATCGGAGCTAGAAGCGCCAGCTAATTTGAAAGGAAAATAGATTTTCCATTTTTAACCAAAAAATATTTTAGATCTAGACTAGAAGGAAATATTGGGGGAAAATGAAGGAAAAGATTTATAGATCTAATCATTTTGAGAATTCTTCATTAGGCCTAAAGGCTGTTTCACAGCAAAATATACATAGATCTCAGCATCTCGTGTCAACCCTTTCCCAAGCAAGACCTTCTTGACGATTATCATGGAGATGGAGAAGGCTTCGGAAACATTTGTACAAAAGGAGAAAATGCTAGTTATCAGAAATTTCTTCTCTTGTCTCAACGATTTAGTAACTATAGACATTTTCCGTTAAGCTTTCATACAATATCGCTGAATTGAGTAAGAGTTAGCTGGTCCAATTTCACGCTTTCTCAAACGACAATATTTGAGGGTCGTTCAATTTGAAAGTTGCTGCAAACGACGAATTCGCCGTTGATAAAGATAGCATACGATCAATGTACAATATAGCACAGATAATATACAGACAAAATGAGAAATGTTTGATTTTCAACAAGTATATCTTTTGTCTGATTTTTTTCGTTTTGTCGTCTCTAAGGGACACCAAAATCATGTCTTGTTTTGAAAGGGTCAAAGAAGTCACCTTGGACGACAAAAATAGTGATTCTACATCATAAAATAATAATGAGTCATGAGTGACCGGATTGAACTTTGCAAAGCTAGATTTTTTTCTTCTTCTTCTTCTTCTTCTTCTTTTTAATTATTATTTTTATCTGAAAGAAAAGAAAATTGAGACCAAACTGAACGTATTCTAATTTTAACTGATATGTCAGGAGTTTGCACGTCAATCATGAACAAACCCTTTCCAATACAACATCATAGATCTGTATTTGTCTTCTTAAATTCTGAAGGCTAATGAAAAAGAATAGACAAACGTAGAATGTTGTCTTGAGAACTCAAATTGAAACAAGGTTTTGAGGTTTCTTTTTTCCCTTGCATTTGGTCAAATACAATAATAATTAGGCTATGGCTTGGGACCTACACCACTAAACGACTTCTCTTACTAATTCAAAAGCTAATTTTTTCACGTCACTGAATCTGTCTTTTACTACCAGATTATCATTAAAGAAACACAAATGCATGGGCGGATCTAGAGGTAGGGTCGGGGGGTCTGAAACCCCCCCCCCCCCCCCCCCTGGCATTGGCCAAAAATTAAATTTTGACTATATAAATTCAGTGTAAAGTTACATATTATTTACTACATTTTAAGCCATAATTTGGGCTTGGACCCCCCTTGAAAAAAATCTTGGGCTTGGACCCGCCTGGGAAAAAATCCTGGATCCGTCCTTGCAAATGCATGAATATGATAGAAAATAACAACTACTAGGCCTATATAATCTTGACCCCGGTTAGAGGCTCTGCCTTATTTTCATATTATTCTTATTTCAGGCCTCCTAACAGACATATCTGGCAACTACACACTATCCTTCGTCGTGGCTGGTGTAGAGATGGTTACTGGTGGACTTCTTATTGCCCTTATCTTGTGTTGTATTAAACATCACAAAATATGAACCAGTAGTAGTTTCCATAGAGCTATTCAACCCATTACCAGACGACAAAATTTTAGACGGGTCTAAATTCAAAGGAGTTGCAGACAACAAGTTTAAGCGACTGAAATTTTACATTCTTTTGTCTTTCTGTGTAGAAAACATTGTGGGAAATGAAGAAATTGCTTGTCACAAGCAATTTCTTCATTTTCCACAATGTTTTCTAAAGCCTTTATCTTGTGGGGAGTCAAAAGGCGTCACTGTGTGGTAATGGGTTAAAAACCTTTTCCAAATATGACCTGGTTTTGACGTCCCTAATAAAATAGGCTTGGGTAAAGATTGAAGCAAACAAGAGCTGTCACTGTAAGATGACAATGCCCCCGACACGGCTTTGATCGTCATAAGGTCAAGGTCATCTAGGGGTCAAGGTCATCAAAGTATGTGCCTTCAAAAAGGTAATGTGCCAAGGAATGTTGTACTAAAATATGAAGTGAATATGTTAAGTAATAAGGAAGTTATGGCCAATGTTAAAGTTTTTGGACGGAATGACGGACAGACGGACAGACAGACGGACAGACGGACAGACAGATGGACAGACGGACGGACGGACGGACAAGTCAAATTTATGATGCCTCCCTATCGGGGGCATAAAAAGGAAGGCCAATATTCCATCTTATCTGTAGCTCTGACTAAGTAGAGAAAAAGAGCAAAGGTTTTTGACTAGCTTTTATTACAAAGAACACATTTATTCAATACAATATCACATATTTTTCTTACATTATTTTCTACTCTTTTTCTGGGATACTAGCTTTTCTTACTCAGTTCTGCAGTTGCGCAAGTTCAATATTTTCCCAAATATAACATTTTTTTACAAAGTCATATTCCTCATAAAATGGCTTGGATAGAAATTGAGACAAGCAAAGAAAATGCTGATAACTTGCATTTTCTTCTTTTTTCTCAGTATTTTCTATGCTATATTGTACACATATCACAAATTCTTTAACAACATTTTATTGTATATGCAGTAGCCTTCATATTGCAATAATCCAAATAGGAAAGGGTTTAAAACAGAAGTGGGTCAATTATCATGTTTGCGTAGTCAAACGAGATTTTGCACAACCATAGCTAGAGCTAGAGCTGGGACGAGTACTCGAGTACCCGGGTATCGGGTCGGGTACTAAATCATTACCCGGTACCCGATTTCTTAACCCTTTCCCAAACAAGACCTGGTTTTGACGTATCTAATAGAAAACACTTGGGAAAACATTGACACAAAAGAAGAAACTGCTGATAACCAGCAGTTTCTCCTTTTGTCTCAATATTTTCTGTACAATATTTTGCACAAATCTTATTATTATAAACATCTATTTTGTTGTTTGAATTGGCTTTCAAATCGGACCACCCTAAATTTTTGCTGTTTGGGAAAGGGTTAAATGACCTAACTAAAGGGACAGCTTTTTTTTTAAAACAAGTTTATAATATTCATGCCTTTTTGACCGTGGGTCAACATTTTACTTGATTATGAGCCGAAAGAAGACTATCCAAACAGTTTGAAATGGTTACACCCCTATCTATTTGGGATACTTTAGTGTGTGTATTTTATTTAAAGATGTTGCAGACGACAGTTTTCAGTGAATGGAGTTGTACATTTATGGTTTCTCTGTCTAGAAAGCATTGTGGAAAATGCAGAAATTGCTTGTCACAAGCAATATCTTCGTTTTCCGAAAGGTTTTCAAGAGCTTTTCTGTTTAGGGGGCGTCAAAATGCGTGAAAAGGTCTCGATAAAACGCACTTGGCTTCAACATTACAAAATTCCAGGCTACGTCACTGGAAATGATAGAATTTTCAGACTGGAGTGTCTTTTCGTTCTGTAAGCACATGCCCGTAGGAAGCAATTTCATATTGGGGTGGTTGTGTCTGAATATTGGGGGAGGGGGGTTAAATTGGATTTTCCATAAGTTTTCAGCGTAAAATAAGGAAAATTCGGCATGTTTTGGCGCCCCAGGCCCTGTTCCTATGGGCCTGAAGCAATCCTAATATTTAGCAAGTGTCATAAACTTGAACTAAAATTCACGTTAGAGGATCGAAATCTATCAATGTCAGCTTATTCAATCTGTAGATGCGAGGTATTAACATTTCACCAGTGTTTTGTCAGTAAGATGTGTGTCTGCGAAAGTTTGACCAGTCTTTTTTGTCACAGAAAAGTACAAAAAACGTAAAAAGCATATTCCAATATTGCATTTGGTCTTCTCGTTGTCTAGAAGAATTGCCAATTTTCTCTTTTTGAGAAGACGTCGACGAAGCGTGGTTGTTTGAAGCCATGTATAGCAAACAAGTGCCAAGATGAAAAAAAAATGTTTATAGATAACTTGTTTTTTTAAATCATCATCAGGTACTCGAGTACCCGCGGGTAATACGACCACGGGTACCCGGGTACAAAATTTCTACCCGTCCCAGCTCTAATCATAGCTTGGCAATATATGTCTTTCAGACCTACAGATAAGAGAAGGTAAAGGCATTTTGAAATGCAAAAATATCTTTCAATATTCTTGAAATCCTATGATGTGGGTACTCAATTGAATCGTCTCATTGAGATGGTTCTAATGAGGACCCACAGCATAGGGTTTGGATTTGAAATTACAGATTTGTAAAGCCTTTATCCCCTCTTATATGTTGCTCTGGTCTCTTGGAATGACTGTTACTAGATTGTTGCATCCTCATTTGTTTTCTGTTTCCAATAAAAACCTGAAAGAGAATAAAAGTATCGTTTACCTACAATAATCCAGCATTCAAACCAGATTTCCTGGATTTTCCAGCAATAAAGTCAGTCTAGAATTAACTTCAGGCCACATATTTAAAATGTTCAAAGAAGATCCACATTAAATATCAAAGACAGAGTTTTAGTAGGTTACAAGTATCATTATTTAATTGTTCATAATTATTTTCTACCCTACTCTGGCTACAAATCCACAATATTTCTATTATCTACCTCACATAAATGTCTTCTATAACTGATTGCAATTTGCATATTTGCAACATAATGTCCTGTAATGTTTTCTTATCATCAAAAAAAAAAGAAAAGAAACAATATAGTGTAAATCCTACCATTCCATCCTAGTTTCAGCAGCCTTTGCCCTGACTAGTCGTTTTTTGTCGTCCAACACTGGAGTTAATGCTCGCGTTACAGACTTCAGGTGAGGCATGATGACATGTGCTGGTAGCTTGGTTAGCTTACATATACAATCCAGAGAGGATATTCTGACTTTCTGTGAAATAAAAAATGCATGAATATCAAATAATATATTGTCGGTTTTATCGCAAAACCTCGTATCTACAGCTTGATTAACCCATACCCAAACAACAAAATTTTAGGGTGTTCCAGATCAAAAGCTGATGTAGACAACAATATTAATATCAAAAAGGAAGGAATTTGTGAAGAATACAATGCAGAAAGCATTGAGACAAAAGGAGAAACTGCTGGTTGTCAGCAGTTTCTTCTTTTGTTTCAATGTTTTCCAAAGCCTTTCCTAATAGGGACGTCAAAACCCGGTCTTGTTTGGGAAAGGGTTAAAGCTGTAGATATGAGGTTTTGCAATAATACCGACCATATGGTCTTTTTGCAAACAAAATCATAGAGAAGTTGAAAATGGAAAATAATGTAAAAACATTTTTTATCATCCAACACTGGCGTCAATGCTTGAGTTACAGACTTCAGATGGGGCATGATGACATGTGCTGGTAGCTTGGTCAGCTTACATATACAGTCTAGTGAAGATATTCTTACTTTCTGAAGAATAAAGAATGTATAATTATCAAGTAATATATTGTCGGTGTTATCGCAAAACCTTGTATCTACAGCTTGATTAAAGCTGTAGATATGAGGTTTTGCAATAATACCGACTTTCAGCAAATAATATTATAGAGAAGTTGAAAAGGAAAGTAATGTAAAAACATTTTTTATCATCCAACACTGGCGTCAATGCTTGAGTTACAGACTTCAGATGGGGCATGATGACATGTGCTGGTAGCTTGGTCAGCTTACATATACAGTCTAGTGAAGATATTCTTACTTTCTGAAGAATAAAGAATGTATAATTATCAAGTAATATATTGTCGGTGTTATCGCAAAACCTTGTATCTACAGCTTGATTAAAGCTGTAGATATGAGGTTTTGCAATAATACCGACTTTCAGCAAATAATATTATAGAGAAGTTGAAAAGGAAAGTAATGTAAAAACATTTTTTATCATCCAACACTGGCGTCAATGCTTGAGTTACAGACTTCAGATGGGGCATGATGACATGTGCTGGTAGCTTGGTCAGCTTACATATACAGTCCAACGACGATATTCTTACTTTCTGAAACAAGAGGCCCAAGATGGCCTGAATCGCTCCACTGGCTATATAGTGAAAGAATTATCTCTTGTAAGGCTTGCACTGCAAAATCTTGAGCAGGGTTGCCCAAGGAACATATTTCTGCCAAGTTTGGACAGAATTCGCCCATTGGTTTAATTTTCAAGAATTATTTAATGGTTGTCCAATTCTGAGAAGTCCTGCCCTATTACATCCATATTTATAGACCAATCAAAATTTCACTAATAATTTAAGGAAAGGACTACCCAATGAACATTTCTGCCGAATTTGTAATAAATTGACCAAATGGTTGTTTCTAAAGAATTATTTCGTGATTTCTCCCATTCTGATAAGCCCTGCCTGCCGCGTCCACATTAATGGGTCAATCAAAATTATTTGGGGGTTTCTCTAGGTCTATATAAGCCCCGCCCTGCCATGCCCACATTTATGGACCAATCAATATGCTTTGAACAACTTAGGTAAAGGGTCACCCAAGATAAATCACTGCCAAGTTTGGTCAATATTGGCCAAATGGTTGATTTTTAAAGAATTATTTTGCGATTTCTCCAAGTCTGATAAGCCCCGCCCTGCCACACCCACATCTATGGACCAATCAAAATTTCACACACAATTTAATTAAAGGGTCACCCAAGGTAAATTTCTGCCAAGTTTGGTAACAAGAGGCCCAGGAGGGCCTGAATCGCTCCACCGGCTAAAGTGGAAGAATTATCCCATGATTTCTTGTAAGCCTTACACAGCCAAAACTTGAAATTTGTGAACAAATTTTGAAGAGCGCCTCAAAGAACATTCTTGCAAAGTCTGATCAAATTGGCCTAATGGTTGATTTTTAAAGAATTTTCTTATGATTTCTCTAAGTCTGATAAGCCCCTTTCTCCCTGCCACGGCCACATTTTTTGACAAATGTAAAAATCCGTGAATGAATTTTGAAAAGAGAGACTCAAAGAACATTCCTGCAAAGTCTGGTGCAAATTGGCCCTATGGTTGATTTTTTAAGAATTTTCTTATGATTTATTTAAGTCTGATAAGCCCCTTTCTCCCTGCCATAGCCACATTTTTTGGCAAATGTAAAAATTTGTGAACAAATTTCGAAAAGAATGACTCAAGGTACATTCCTGCAAAGTTTGGTACAATTGGGCACACTGGTTGATTTTTAAAGAATTTTCTTACGGTTTCTCTGATAAGCCCCTTTCTCCCTGCCACGCCCACATTTTTTGACAAATCAAAAATTCGAGAACAAGTTTTGAAAAGGGTCACTCAAGGCACATTCCTGCAAGGTTTGCTTTAAATTGGCCCAATGGTTGATTTTTAAAGAATTTTCTTATGATTTCTCTAAGTCTGATAAGCCCCTTTCTCCCTGCCACGCCCACATTTTTTGACAAATCAAAAATTCGCGAACAAGTTTTGAAAAGGGTCACTCAAGGAACATTCCTGCAAAGTTTGGTCAAAATTGGCCTACTGGTATAAGAGGAGAAGATGTTTAAAGAAAAAGTTAGCGGACGCACGCACACACGGACGCACGACGGACACAACGCCATGACAATAGCTCGCTGGCCTTCGGCCAGTGGAGCTAAAAATTGGCCAAATGGTTGATTTTTAAAGAATTATTTTGTAATTCTCTAAGTCTGATAAGCCACGCCCACATCTATGGACCAATCAAAATTCTTTGAACAATTTAAGTAAAGGGTCACCCAAGGAACATTCCTGCAAAGTTTGGTCAAAATTGGCCTGCTGGTTTGAGAGGAGAAGATTTTTAAAGAATTATTTTGTGATTTCTCCAAGTCTGATAAGCCCCGCCCTGCCACACCCACATTTATGGACCAATCAGAATTTTACAGACAACTTATGTAAAGAGTCACCAAAGGTACATTTCTGCCAGGTTTGGTCAAAATTGGCCAAATGGTTGATTTTTAAAGAATTATTTTGTGATTTCTCTTAGTCTGATAAGCCCCGCCCTGCCACGCCCACATTTATGGACCAATAAAAATTCTTTGAACAATTTAAGTAAAGGGTCACCCAAGGAACATTCCTGCCAAGTTTGGTCAAAATTGGCCCACTGGTTTGAGAGGAGAAGATTTTTAAAGAAAAAGTTAACGCACGGACGGACACACACATGCACGCACAACGGACACAACGCTATGACAATACCTCGCTGGCCTTCGGCCAGTGGAGCTATAAATTGTATTTTAAGTGTATACTTGATTACAAATTTCTTTGAAATAGCTGTTCTGTAAAGATAAAGTAAATAATGATGGTCAGCAAGAACATTTTTCACCCAAACAAGACCTGGGTTTGATGTCCCAGGAAGAAATGATTTGGGAAAATATTGAGACAAAAGAAGAAACTGCTGACAACCAGCAATTTCTCCTTTTGTCTCAATATTTTCATGACTATATCACACACAATTCAAATCTATATTAACATCCATTTTGTCGCCTGTAGCAACTTTTGAATTGGACCCTAAAATTTTATCGTTTGGCTAAGGGTTAAATGATTTTGATCAACCTATATCTAGTATAACTAATCTGGAGTCTGGTAGGTATGAATGGTCCATATTTTCCATATCCTTTCTCATATATATTGACCTTGACATGCAATCACAGAAAATGTCTTGTTATCACAAATGCACATGTGAAAAAAGAAATCGTTGAAGCTTTTCATCCAGACAGCAAAATGTTAGATCTGTCCAAATTCAAAGATGATGCAGATGACAATTTCAAGTGAATGAAATTTATTGATTTTGGGTCTATTGGAGTAGGAAACAATGTGAGAAATGAAGAAATTGCTTGTCACAAGCAATTTCTTCATTTTCCACAATGTTTTCCGAAGCCAATTTATTGTAGGGAGTCAAAAAGAGTCATTGTGTGGTAATGGATTAAAGCTTTTCAGCCAGGCAAACTAAATGTCTTCAATCTATGGACACAAAAGTCACACAGTGGCATAAAACAATTACCATATATTTTTTATGTCTGGCTAATTTCAGTAACTGAGGTAACAGGGAGTCTAGCTGCTTATCTACTATATCTGGTGAACTCTCTATAAGGTCACCCAGGGTTCTCAAGGTCGTTAGTTGAAGGTCAAGGTCATCACACAACAAGGACTGGATTAGTAATGGATAAATCTGAAATAGAGTAGAAAAGCTTTGACAGAAAAGGCTTTCTTGTAATAACCCTAAAAACAGCAAATTTGGAAAGAGAAAATAAGCAAGTGCTGATGATCAGTTTCTCCTCCTTTGAAAACTACATTTAATATTCATAACTTTGACCAGTCTGAAATTTTGTCTTCATGCCGTATGATTTGAATGCATTAACACAAAGTTTTCATTTGAATTTGGGGAGAAAATCTCACAGACCATATGCCACCTAACGCTACATCATACACACATCCTTATTCCTATCTATCTTTATTAACAACAATTTTGCTGACTGCAGCAGCTTTTCCAAATTAGACAAGTCTACAATTTCTTAGTTTGAGAGAGGATTAACCCATTATCACCAGTGACTCCTTTTGACTCCCAACAAGATAATGGCTTTGGAAAACATCATGGAACTAGAAGACCTGAAGGTCTTGAGTCGCTCCACAGGCCTGAATTTCATGTAATATTAAATCCAAGTTTTGATTAGATTATTCAATGCTTGTATTTCATAGAGCAAAAAGAAAGTTACAAAACTAGATTGTTCAAAATGTTTGGTTTTTGAAGCAAAGAAAGTAAAACTACATGTATATGTTTGCCATTTGAGAAAGGGTAAAAGGAAATGGTAGAACATTCCAGCTTAGGATGATACTAGCAATTAAAATTTAGGATGATACTAGCAATTAAAATTTTCCTTCTTCCAAACAGATCTAAATTAACAGACCATTGATTACTCCAAAATATTTCATATTTCTAAAAATAGATTTTGAGCTAAAAATAAATTCAGGGAAATACCCTTTTCCAAAATTAATGAAACATGAATTTCTTGTAATATCAAGTTCAAGTTTTGACAAGATTTTTCAATACTTGTTGCTCTTAAAGCAATAACAAAGTAACTAGAAAGCTAAAAATACATTCATATAAGATCAATTGGTTACCAGATACCAAGCTTTGTCTTTATTAAAGTGAGTTTGGCTGTTGGGGCAAAAACAAAGTCACAATTAGCAATTTTGTCAAATTGAAAGGCATATAACTGAGAATTCTATATTCCTATCTAGCTAAGAATCACAATAAAGCAAGATCTTAACTTCACCTATATCTTGTTTAAGTTTTGACCTGATTGTTCAATATTTGTAGATGTAAAGAGTGTAAAATCAAAATCGAAAACAGCAATTTTGTCAAATTCAAGGGCAGATAAATCATGATTTAAGATTCCTATGAAGCTGAAAATAACACATATGCAAGATCTTATGGCCAGTAAGATAACATGAAAATTTCGTGTTGCTTGGTGGATATTTATGGTTGTTTGAGTCAAAATAAGGTCAAAAATGGTAATTTTGCCAATTTCAAGGGCACAAAACTCATGACATAATATTCAGATCAAGCTGACAATTGCACTCAGGCAAGATCTTATCAGCACCAACATTCTGACCAAATTTTGTCTTGATTGATAAATATTTGTAGTGGCTAGAGTGAAAACAAAGTCAAAACAGCCATTTTTTAATTCAAGGGCAGATAACTCCAGACTTTCTGGTTCAATCACAATCAATTGAAGGAATCTGAGAAATGACCACCTAAGAATCATTCCTGTGAAGTTTGATTGAAATCCACCCAGTAGTTTCTGAGGAGAAGATTTTTAAAGAAAAAGTTGACGACCGGACGGACGGACGGACGGACGGACAGACGCACGACGGACACAGCGCCATGACAATAGCCCGCTGGCCTGAAGGCCAGTGGAGCTAAAAAATGAAGAAATTGCTTGTGACAAGCAATTTCTTCATTTCCCACAGCATTTTCTTTGTAAAAAGACAAAAAATGCAAAATGTCATTCACTTGAAATTGTCGTCTGTATCATCTTTAAACTTGGACCAGTCTAAACTTTTAACGTTCCGTAATGGGTTAACAAGAGCTGTCCGAAGACAGCGCGCTCGACTTTCTAAGTTGCTTAGTATAAAGGGGGCATAACTCCAAACAGAGTGGTCCCAGGGTCATGGGCCCTGATAGTAAGGTAGAGGGTGTGATGGTGAATAAGTATTCCAAGTTTGGGTTGAATCCCTTTGATAGTATGGAAGTTATTGATGTTTGAAAAAACTTTAACCTTGGTTGCAACGCCAACGCCGACGCCAACATCAACGCCAACGCCGACGCCGACGCCCGGGTGACAGTATAAGCTCTCATTTTCTTCGAAAAGTCGAGCTAAAAAGTCACTAAAATCTCACCTTGGCTAATTCTGGCAGTAGGACCTGTTTTGTGAGGTCTTTGATCATATAGGACAAACACATCAGATAGTTCTGCTTGGTTTCTAAAATACAGGTAGCACAACAAAATACAGTATAGTTCAGCAGAAGGGAGCGGATCGGCAACTATTCACACATATTAACTATGTAAACAGCAATAACTCCCATCCGTCAAATAATATATATCCGCCTATGAGGATATGAAAAATGTCCCTTATAGCATTTGAGACTGCCATATTTAAAGATTAGACTGAGCTAAACCCTAAAATTTTAGGGCAATCCAATTAAAAAATTTCCACAAATGGCAAAATGGATGTTATCAAGATAGGACTCGTGTTAAATATGGCACAGAAAATATTGAGACAAAAGGAGAAACTGCTGGTTATCAGCAGTTTCTTCTTTTGTTTCAATGTTTTCCAAATCTTTTTCTATTAGGGACGTCAAAACCAAAACCAGGTCTTGTTTGGGAAAGGGTTAAATGCAGTCTCACCTGGATCCATGCTGCTCTCTCACTGTTGCAATATGTCATAAGGAAGCTATTGGAGAACAACATGGTTCCTGATCAGACTGCATGTAAATGCAGACTGATCTGGAACCATGTTGGGCTCAAAAGCATTAAAAGACCTTTTTTTCCAAATCCTGGCTTATATGTTACTGCGTACTAGTATCTTGAAGTCACACGGGAATAATTTAATCAAGATAATTCTATGTGGAGTCCTATGTAACATATGCAAGTTTCATGAATTTGCAAAACTGGAAATAATCATTCTTAGCTATAACCTAGCTAAGCCATGCCTTTATCATTGCTAAAAGAAGATTTAGCTTTTAACTCATCTTTTATGTAATTCACCTTTCATTAAATCCATCCAAAATAGACAGATAGAAATTGTAATTTACCTTGACTAGCATCAAGATATCCTGATGTAACTTTGTTAAAGTTTTCCTGGAAGAATCTCTGTTTATACATCATTTTGATGTTGGCCCTCATTTGTTTGTTCAGAACATCATCAAAGTCACACAATATCACATTAAAACCTCTAGCTGCCTCTCTACCAGTCTCCGTCGATGATAACAGGTTGAATAGCTGAAATAAATGGATCAAGACGATTCAAATTAGTACCCACAACATAGGGTATGGATTTGGTTTCATTGGTTTCATTCCCTCTTGTCTGTTGCTCTGTGTTCAAGCTCATCTTTTTCATCAACTGTATGTTAGCCAGATCATTATAAGGATTGACTCCCTTTCCTGTAGACAAACAATCCACCCCTATTCTACTGAACTATGGGAGCTGAGATTCACGCAAAAATAATCCAAGAAATGTTGCGGGAAAGACTTTCATCTAATATTTACCCGGGGTCACAAATTCAAAGTCAAATTTTCTCCTTTGGTTGACCTAAGAGAGAAATTGCTTCATGTGAATGTCGATGTTATGTCAATTTGTAAAGTAAATATTCATCAAAATCCATCAAACCGTTTTGGAGGAGTTACGCTCACAAGAAATGAGGACAGACAGACAGATAGATGGACAGACAGGTTTATTCCAAAACATTGTTTGTGGGAGGTATAACTAGAACTGTCGCAAAGCGGACAAATACCCCCCACTAGTGCCTTGTCACTGAAAAAAGTGCTATAGGTCAAAAGGTTCTTCAGTTGTAGCACGGAAATAGATTTTAAACAAAGTCCAATTGTGACCTTAACCTTTGACCTTTGTGACCCAAAAACAATCAGGTACCTCCTTGGTCATGGGCAATGACTCTGTAAAGTTTCATGATCCTAGGTCAACTGGTTCATAACTTAGAGCACGGAAACAGATTTTAAACAAAGTCTGATTGTGACCTTGACATCGGACCTTCGTGACCCCAAAACAATAGGGCACCTCCTTGGGTCATGGGCAACAACTGTGTAAAGTTTCATGATCCTAGGTCAACCGGTTCATAACTTAGAGCACTGAAACAGATTTTAAACAAAGTCCGATTGTGACATTGACCTTTGACCTTCGTGACCCAAGAACAATAGGGTGCCTCCTTGGGTCATGGGCAATAACTGTGTAAAGTTCAATGATCCTAGGTCAACCTGTTCATGACTTAGAGCACGGAAATGGATTTTAAACAAAGTCCGATTGTGACCTTGACCTTTGACCTTCGTGACCCAAAAACAATAGGGCACCTCCTTGGGTCATGGGCAACAACTGTGTAAAGTTTCATGATCCTAGGTCAACCGGTTCATGACTTAGAGCACGGAAACGGATTTTAAACAAAGTCCGATTGTGACCTTGACCTTTGACCTTTGTGACCCAAAAACAATAGGGCACCTCCTTGGGTCATGGGCAACAACTGTGTAAAGTTTCATGATCCTAGGTCAACCGGTTCATGACTTAGAGCACGGAAACGAAAAAGTCTACGGACGGACGGACGGACAGACAGACAGACATGGTGAAACCAATATACCCCCCTCTACTTCGTAGGTGGGGGGTATAATAAATATAATCAAATCTGTTGTTTCGTAATTCAGGGCATTGAGTAAAGCTCTTGTAAATACATTCAAAATCGTAATGCATTTACACTACTTTAATCCTAACACCCCATACTGTTTTTCACTTACCATGGCACAGAATTCTGATCCTACAGGATGACTCCTGATTACCGAAGCTTTTGTTATCCAAGCCAGCATTCTAACATGGTTAGGTGCACCAGACGTCAATTCATTCTCAAACTTTGTTCTTAGCTTCAGCAATACAGAGTCCAAATATTCACCTGAAAATATGAATATACTACAACAACATACAGTTTTACATAAGAGATAATATTTGAAATCATTTTTGGAAGCAAATTTTCCAAATTTGCTTCTCTTAGCAGCCACGTGTCTCTGCACTTTACCATTCTCTGCATACCACACAACATCTTCCGGTCTTCCTCACTATAAATAGTTCTATCAAAAGCAAAGATTAATGAGGTAACAGTCATTCGAATATTCAATATGTAAGTCTGAAGTTATGTGTAGATATTGAATTGTGTGACTGAAAATGAAACATTCAATTAATCATGTCTCTGAGAGATGAAAAGATCCAGGTAGTAATTTGCTTTATTATGGTTCAAAGATCAGTCCAATGGCCTTCCTTGTAAATGGGTCAGTCGAGTTTACTGAACTATGAAATATATTCAGCTTACACAAACGATTAATATGCATGAAGTTGTGCTAAAAATAAATACAACTCCATCATGAAATCAAAGTATGCAAGGTATTCTGGATAATCAAAGTACTTAATCAAAATACTCTACCAATCAAAGTATTCAAGGTATTCAAATGGATAATCAAAGTACCTAATCAAACTACTCTATTTCTGGCCCCGGTTTCTCGAAAAAACTTAAGTACGTTCTCATGCTCAAATCTGAGCACAGTGCTCAAATCGCATGAAATCCACGTGAACTTCAATGGAATACCCTTCAACGTTGGAGAGTATCCCTTTGATGTTGAGCATGTTCTCATGAGAATATACTTAAGTTTTTTTCGAGAAACTGGGGCCTGGACAGGCCTACATTTTTGAAAAATTTGCTTCCAAACAGTACTGTCAGTACTTTGATTTTTTTCATAAAATCCAATGTCAGTAATCAAAAGAATTGTCTCTTAAAAGCAAATTTGTATTAATACAAATGTATTTCTATGGCTAAACCTAAAAAAGGGTTCTATATTAGACATCTGAATACAATTAATTGATGTTGAATTAAGGTATTCCACCCATCCTCAGATACCAAACCCTATGTGCAAGTTCGAGCATCATCCGTGGCAATGGAAATTGACAATGGCTGTCATCCGTGGCAACAGAAATTGACACAGAATACCCTCGTCAATTTCCGTTGCCAGGGATGATGCCCAAAGTTGCAAGAAGTGTTTGGTGTCTAAAGATGGATGAAATATCTTTAAAAAAACATTTTTCCAAAACGTTTTGAATAGAAACACTAATTGTTGAAACTCCATTAATATAAGTCTTCTACAGAGTTTGATTCTTTTCTTACTTTAACCCATTACGACACAGTGACGCCTTTTGACGCCCAACATGATAAAGGCGTAGGAAAACATAGTGGAAAAAGAAGAAATTGCTTGTCACAACCAATTTCTTCATTTTCCACAATATTTTCTGGGCTATTTTCTACACATGGAGCTATTTATCTTACATCAACATTAATTTTGTCGTCTCCAGCAGCTTTTAATTTAAACGGTCTTAAAATGTTGCCGTTTGGGAAAGGGTTAAAGTTGGTAATCAAATTTGAGATAGGGCTAAATTCTTACCAGTTTGTATTTTATTGATGATTCCTGCCAAACATTTACATACAGACTGGTTTACTGTTTCACTCAAATCTGGACTGTGTAACTCTAACAGACTGGTTATCAACTCTTCTTGATTAAGGATACCAACCTATGAAAATAAAACAACATATATTTGTGAAACACTAAATGTCCTGGAAACTTTACCCATTACTACACAGTGACAATGTTTGGCGCCTGTCAGGAAGCATGCTTAGTGAAACATTGTGGAAAATGAAGAAATTGCTTGTGGCAAGCAATTTCTGCATTTCCCACAATGTTTTCAAACTAAAAGGACAACAGATGTAAAATTTGATTTTCTTGAGACTGTCATCTGCAATATATTTGAATTTAGACATGTCTAAAATTGTGTCACCTAGTAATGGTCTAGTCAGACAGGCTGGAAAGGCAGGATCAAATTAGCATTATGAGTTATAAGATTCATTGAATTATTGGGTTTTAGCGCCATTTTCAACTACAGTGGTCATAATATCACAGTGGCTGGAGCACCTTACCATGGATACCTGTTGTTTCTCCTACCAGTACTAACACAACACCCTAACCGAGCCTCTAGCTGCTTGCCCACATAGGCTATCGATATCAAATTATTGGTGGGAGACAATTTTGTCTAACAGGATATTTTTCCACAACCCAGGATCAAACCCAAGACCTTAAGAGTGACATTCTGATGAGCTACCAACAGCGCCATGGCCGCAGCCCCTAAGTTATAAGATTGACAGTACAAGATGCCTTACCTTTGGACTATCAGAGCATACTACAGGTGTCAATAAACACACAAACTCTGCATCATCTTTGTCCTGAAATATCACACAGAAAATCTCTGTAATGTTAACCCATTCCCTAACAGCAAAAAGTTAGTGTGATCTAATTCAAAAGCTGCTATAGATGACAAAATGGATGTAAATAAAGAGAGGATTTGTCTACAATATCACACTGAAAATATTGAGGCAAAAGGAGAAAATGCTGTTTATCAGCATTTTCTTCTTTTGCATCAATATTTCCAAAACTTTTCTTACCCATGACATCAAAAACAGGTCTTGTTTGGGAAAGGGTAGATTTGTTGAGTAGATTTTAACACTCTCCAAACCACCAAAGATTTATAGGTCTGGAAAAAGAAAATCTGTTACTCATAACATAGAAAACATTGAGGAACAAGAGCAGCATATTACTATCTAGTTTCTGATGTATGTTATAGACAAAATTGAAGTATGAAAAACAACTAAGGGGAATAACTATATAATGAAATAAAATTGATAAACTAATAAAAATATGCATGGTAGAGTTATGGTTCTTTTACACTAAATTTTGCCTTGAGTTTCATAATCACAGCTTTCATTATTTTACAGAAATGCTGCTGACAACTTGGTTTTCTTAAGCTTTCTATAATAGACGGATTTTCTGAAATTCCACTCATATAAAGAGCAGTTGGCATTTTTTAGTAGAATTTTGCACCGAGTGGTTTTAACATAATATGAGTATGCTGAATTCAATGGTGCCCGGTGCAACTCTGAAATCGGCCATTTTAACAAAATGGCGGCCATTTTACAAAATGGCCGCCACATGGCCACCGTGTTCTCTTTAAACCCGTATATTTCTGTCAAATATTCACGTAAATGAACAAAAATGGTTTTAAATGATAGCCTATATATTTATCTAACTACTCCAAAATGAATATTATTTATCATTGAATTTTTAAGTCTATAATATTTTGGGTATTGCAAAAATAATGACAAAAATCCATGAAATTAGAACATTGCTTCAATGGAATTAATACTCTATATGCAATATCGTTGTGATTTTTATCATGTAAAATGGTCAAAATATTCTACAAACCCTTAACAACGAATTGTAGTGTCCATTGGTAGTAATAATTTACATGTTTTAATGGTAGGCACATGTCAAAGTCAGCTGGGGTCAGTTATTTTAACGAAAATTGAATATATGGAGTACAGTTGCATTTCACCTTTATCAATGTTATTTTGAAAAACCATCGCTATTTTTGTATGAATATTGATTCCAAAACGCTATACTTGTTAAAGTATAATGTGTAAGTTCTAAACAGACGATTTAAGCAAGGATTTCATGGGCTAGATGTTGAATAGTGAGAGCCAGTTACCCCACCCACTAAAATAACATTGGATACTGGTGCCGTATTCTTTGACGCCGAAAAACTTCATGTAAGAAAAGAAAATAGTTTTATGGTGTAGTGTCTATATAAAAGTATTTGTAATATTAATAAAACGAATAAATCCCTAGTACACACGGTGGGTAACCCGCGAGACTTTTGGGAATTGTTCACACTGAAAAGTCGTCCGCTATAAGGATTTTTTTTTTTAATTTTAAGTTTATACTCTACGGATTTTTATGAGATAAAGTGCACCGTAGGCCTCTTTGATAGTTTCATTCCAAGTTGTAGTTCACTCTGCACCGAGTCCCATGGTGTCGATAAATATCAAAAAAATATCCTTTCGCTTGAAAGTTTGAAAAGTGATGGAATTTGGTGCAGAGTATGTTAGACTTGGGAATGGCCCTCTCAAATTCGCATACGGTACCATTTATCTCGTCAAAATCCGCAGAGTATTAGCTGAGAAATTAAACAAAACATCTATGAAGCAGACGACGTTACGGTGTGAACGCTTCCCAAAAGTCACATGGGTTACCCACCGTGGTACAGTAGTACGTAAATGATTGCCATGGTTATACCAACAGATACTCAAGATAAGGCTTATTTTATTTGTTGTAGAAAAATGCCGTAATTTCACGTTTGTTTATGATAAATGTTTCATAACTTGGAAGTGTTCAATATTAAGCACATCACATCTTTATTAATGTACATTTTTCTAAATCAAATAAAATCCCACATCGAGGTTACCTAATAGTAGTACTGTACCACAGAGACAGTTTAAACATGTTTTTGTCGTAAGATGGCGTCCCATTTGTTTGTTTGTGTGTGCGTGTGTGGGGGGGCATTGAATGGCGCCATGGTCAAATGATAGGATGCGATCGTCGGGGTCAAAGGTTTCAGGGTTCGAATTCCACCAGTGCCACGGGAATGCTTAATTATCAGCTTGTTTACAAGCACTATTGATATTTGCAACTTCCAATATAATTATATGGGACGGTACGCTATTTGCTCTGATATAAGTGAAAGGAAGTTTTACAAATATGTACACATAAAATTTTTACATGGTTATACACTCAAAATAAATCTGATTTGTTGTATTGTATCCTTTGAGAAGCTACCATCATGTTCTGGAAAGTTTAGAGGAAGATGTTTTAAAGAAGGTAGATCGGAATTATTGCCTGTTCCCGTGTGTAACAATAAACCTGTATGAAATCGACACAATGTCTTTCATCCTCGTACTGAAAGGTGCTTGTGCTCAGATGCCACTAATTAAAAATAATGTCATCTATGTTTTTGTACACTAACTGTAACTGTACGAAATAAGAAGAAACTTCTGGATTGAAGTCACTGAACCTGGTACTTCTTTTTCGTCCTAGTATATTATTCACACACAAAGTTACCTGTAAATCTAGATATTGTTAAGCTGTTTGTAGATAATTAGTAAACGCAATTCAAAGAAATAAGAAATAAATAAATCAAAGTTGTGAGATACATGGATCCATTCATAATTCAAACAGAACATTCAGTCTTTGTATTCTATATTCTTATTCTGTGACACAAAGTCAATCAGAAAACCGAGAAACATACATTTTGATATTTTATTATGGCTAAGACTTAACAGGATGCTAATATACGACCATCACAATGAAGCATCAAACATTACATACCATAAATACATTTCATGCATTCATTCCCTGATTTGGTTTCCCTTTTAGCATATACGAGAAAAGACAAGAAAGTAACATTTATGACTTGTATAAGTTGATACAGAATTGTCAATGATTTTAAGTTCATCAATAATGTGATGTAAATTTTATTGACAATACCTACTCATAGGTTTACAAATATTGACGTCATGCAGATACTCTTGGGTGAATATAGACGCCATGCACACTTGTGCCACTTTTTTTTATGTCGTATGGTACTTTTCTGAGCCATGGCTTTCCTGTGTCTGGGACCTATCGTACAACTGTTAGCTTGGGGATGTTTTCATTAATCTAATAGAGAATTGGTCAACTAAGGGTTCTGGTGTCTGCCTAATCACATGTCCAGTTTGTCGCAAATGTGCTCAAAAGGGGTATTTCAGGACTCTAGGCAGGTCAATCAAATGACCGGATATTCTTATATACTTTGACATATGATTAAAATGTGCGACCCAAGGCTGCACAATCATATTTCAATACAAGGTCATGCATATGTAACGATGGTACTGAAACAGGGAAGATCATTTTATTTCTGTACTATATGGCGATTAGCCTACCATTAGTTACACTTAATTGATAGTTCAATTAATAAGTTTTCTTTACCCATACCATAACTGATCCTCCACCAAACCAATCGTTTTCAAGGACAAAAGAATCAGTATAGCGTAGTTTGATGTCAGAATACCAATTGTCGACTATCAGTAAGGTACACAGTTTACCAGTACTAATTGGAGAGCGTATCTTTTACCATGCCCAATACAAGAATATCTAGTTTGCAGACAATACCCATGTTAAGTTCCGTACTGTGTCGGAATGAATGATGTGACAATGTTTGCCTTTTGTGTTGAGAGCAGTATCTTTGTTTGCACACAGGCATATTACCAAGACGGCTTGGCGAATAACTCTGTCCTGGTATAACGTCTTAACGCATTGTCAGTCGGTCTTTGAGTCGTACTCTTCTTTATCATGTATCTGACAAGGCACTCAGTAGTTCAAATAATTATGCTTATTAAATTAAATTTGTTGTTCAAAACTATGAATACCAATTTGACAGTTTCAAAAGTACCTTATTGACTAGATTTGACAAATGAATAGCCCAAAATTGTGCACAAGTTCTTTGCTGTAATTCATCTTTTCTCCACTTACAATTAACTGGAATGACGTTCATTGATTCCAGCAATATGTAATCACTGCAATTTATCAATCTTTAGTATGAACTGCTTCTGTGGAATTTAACTTAGGATGTCCGCCTTGAAAGCGGGAGTTCGAAGGGACGGATCCCATGGAAGCCGGACTGCAGGTTAAGAACTGATGCGAACGGTTGGTGAGCCGCCAGATAGTTAAACTAATAGTTACCATAGATCCATCTCTGCCTCATGAGTGAGGAATGACCAGTTAGGCCAAGCAATATAATTTTCAGATATTTTAATAAATTGGTTTAGGTATCATGGGTTTCTTTTTCAGTTTAGTATAGCTTATTATCAGATTCAACACATTTCATATTATGGAGTAATCAATTGATATACATTAAAACCGTTTCCATACCGTAACTGATCAAGATGAATTTGTTTCAATAGGCAATTTCGAATAAAACATACATACAAAAACTTCTTGAATATTACTCACCTGACCATCTTCCAAAGGAACAAATACGGTACATTCATTACTTTAATGTTGGAGATCTTGTACATATTTTGATAGAAATGTTTCTGAATGTTTCTCTCTCAGAAGCCGCATTTCAATGGTATGGTAAAGCTTCTGATCAGGTGTAGAATTAGATGCAAAGTTGTACAGTTTGAAATATTATAACATTTTGCCAAAAGTAACCAGTTATATTGAAGGTATTTGCGTTCGAATGTGGACCCATTATTATAAGGTCACTCTAAAGAAAATGGTCAATTGAAAATCTAAATATGAATTGGGATATAAAAAATATCTTTACCATGTAAAGGCACTTCGGCATGAAAAAAACGGTACAATTGTTCAATGAAAAAAACGGTACAATTGTTCAATAATATTTTAGTGGGTGGGGTAACTCAATAAGTTCCCATTCTTTCTACAAAATATAACTTCGAAGTGGGATTTTACATTAATTGAGAAAAATATACATTGATAAAAATGCAATGTGCTAAATATTGAACACTTTCACACTATGAAACCTTGATTATAAACAAACGTGAAATGACTTTTTTCTACACTAATATAATAAGCTTTATCTTGAGTATTTGTTTTATTTGTGTAACCATGGCAATCATTTACGTACTACTGTACTATGGATTTATTTTCTATTAGTTTTACAAATGCTTTTATAAAGACACACCACCATAAAACTATTTTATTTTCTTACATCCATGAGTTTTTCGGCGTCAAAGAATACGGCACCAGTATCCAATGTTATTTTAGTGGGTGGGGTAACTGACTCTCACTATTCAACATCTAACCCATGAAAACTGTTGCTTAAATCATCTGTTTGGAACTTACA
The DNA here is from genome assembly GCA_963680895.1 of Fragum sueziense. Taxonomy (NCBI): domain Eukaryota; kingdom Metazoa; phylum Mollusca; class Bivalvia; order Cardiida; family Cardiidae; genus Fragum; species Fragum sueziense. The sequence goes on along the minus strand of OY804601.1, from coordinate 12,091,398 downwards.
CGTTATTATTTAACAAGTATGGCATTTTGGAATCAATATTCATAGAAAAATAGCAATGGTTTTATAAAATCACAATGATAAAGATGAAATGCAACTGTACACCATATAAACAACCCTAGTTAAAATAACTGACCCCAGCTGACTTTGACATGTACCTACCATTAAAACATGTACACATTATTACTATTAACGACTCTGCAATTCGTTGTTAAGGGATTGTACATTATTTTGACCATTTTACATCACAAAAATCACAACAATATTGTATTTAAAGCACTATTTCCATTGAAACAATGTTCTAATTTCATGGATTTTTATCATTATTTTTACAATACCCAAAATGTTATGAACTTGCAAATGCAATGATTTATATAATTCATTTTGGAAAAGTTAGATAAATATATAGGCTTTCATTGAAAACCATTTTCGTTCATTTATGTGAATATTTGACAGAGATATACGGGTTTAAAAAGTACATGGTGGCCATATGGCGGCCATTTTGAAAAATGGACGCCATTTTGTTAAAATGGCCGATTTCAGAGTTGCACCGGGCACCATTGAATTCGGCATCCTTGTATTAGTAAAGTTAGACTAAGTAACTGCTTCTACTAAAAAATGCCTACTGGGTGGTAGAATTTCAGAAAATCCGTCTAGGCTATAATTGGAAAGTCAAGAATAGGTAATGGTTAATATGAGGACTAAAATGGATAGAGAATTAAGATTTAATCCTTTATTGTTCAAGGTAATAACTCTTAACCTGTACATGTAGTGCACTGGTCAAATCTCAAAACATTGAAATATGGCTAAAGTCAAGTGTCTTTAAAACACATAATATTGATTCAGACTGAAAATATGATATTTTTATTCCAAAGCCTTTTTTTTTTATAATATACTAAGCACAACAATATTGGGATAATGAGACTCAATGATAGAAATTAATTAAAATATTAAGTTTCTTGGAAGCTGACATGATTTTTTGGGGAGTACTATTATTACTTTTGCTTGATGTTAAAATTTTGTGCAGTCGCAGGTCGTTAGTTTCATAACATATGCTAACAAGAGCCGTCACAGACGGATTATGCTCCCCGAATAAGTGTTTGTCACAAAATAAAAACTATCATACATTAAGCCCCCTTTTCCCATGACAGCTTTTTTGTACACACATTATTTATAGAATATGGTCTAGAACATCCTATTTATTACATGAGCACAAAATTTCATTAAATTCTGCCCATTAGATGAAGAGAAATAAGAGAAAAACTAATTTTTACACTAAGGCCCCTTTTTCCATGACGCAGCCTTAAATTTACAAACGGAGAAAAAGGTCCCTAGGTATTGACCCAGGAAGTTCACATGTGAAGTTTCATTGAATTTGGTCCAAGGGTTGCTGAGATATGGCTGTGGACGGACTGACGGACACACGGACGGACGGACGTACGGACGGACAGCGTGGCGACTATATGCTCCCCCGAAATTTTTTCGGGGAGCATAATAAACTAGAGAGGGGGTCAGCATTGAAAAATCACAAATGGGTCAAAGTTGTACATACACATGCAATTTCCGCATTTCTGAATGAAATCTGAACAGTACATATACGCAAACAAGTCCTTAGCTGTGAAACTAGATGCCGAAGGGAAACATGTCGAGCCCGCTCATTTTGAAGAAAGAAGACCATACCTATGTCTACAGCTGTCATTACAATGGCGTTTGGTTTGACCTTGACCTTTGAGCTTGGAATCTGGTTCTTGCACGCGACACTCCGCCTTACTGAGCTTGACATTTGTGCCAAGTTAAGGAATGGCCCGGACAAGCAAAAATCAACTCATTTTTTACATTTGACCTCAAAGTTTGACCTTGACCTTTCATCTTGGAATCTGGTTCTTGCATGCGACACTCTGCCTTACTGAGCTTGACATTTGTGCCAAGTTATTTCTGAATCCCTCCATCCATGGTGAAGTTATGGCCCGGACAAGCAAAAATCATCTCATTTTTGACATTTGACCTCCAAGTTTGACCTTGACCTTTGAGCTTGGAATCTGGTTTTTGCACGCGACACTCCGCCTTACTGAGCTTGACATTTGTGCCAAGTTATTTCTGAATCCCTCCATCCATGGTGAAGTTATGGCCCGGACAAGCAAAAATCATCTCATTTTTGACATTTGACCTCCAAGTTTGACCTTGACCTTTGAGCTTGGAATCTGGTTCTTGCACGCGACACTCTGCCTTACTGAGCTTGACATTTGTGCCAAGTTATTTCTGAATCCCTCCATCCATGGTGAAGTTATGGCCCGGACAAGCAAAAATCATCTCATTTTTGACATTTGACCTCCAAGTTTAACCTTGACCTTTGAGCTTGGAATCTGGTTCTTGCACGCGACACTCTGCCTTACTGAGCTTGACATTTGTGCCAAGTTATTTCTGAATCCCTCCATCCATGGTGAAGTTATGGCCCGGACAAGCTCCATCCGGACGGACGCACGCACTAACGCACGCACGCACGCACTAACGCACGCACTAACGCACATACACCGAACCGCCATTGTGACAACTATGTCGAGCTCACCGCAAGCGGGCTCGACAAAAATGGTTCAACGTTGTCGTCTAATTGACCGCCAACACTGGCAGGTTGTGGGGAGGCTCGACCTTGTAGTTAAGCAAACTAGTGTTGCATTGAAGTTTAAGCCTACTGTATGACAAAGCGTATAGGGTTACATTGACCAGGCAACTGATCGGCGTGTTATTTCGTTCTTGCTATCATAGAAGTTTTAGGTTTTAGGCTGAAAAACACATGATACCAACATACCGGGATCTTTCAGGACCACTTTAAGCACGCTGACATCCAAATACAGAGAAAATGAATCTCAAGAAACAAGGATTTGGATCCTACAAGTCATATACAGTTTGACACCATTATGCGATTTTCGAAACAGACGGTACTGCTACATACGCTCGAGGAAAAACCAGTCTATAATAGTGCGACCGATACAATTTTGAATTTTTGTTCTTATGATGTTGAATAAGAAAATAATTGAAGAAATTTAAGTAAATTTTGAAAATTTCTTGGTAAAATATAAACCCAATTCCGATATCCCTTGTGCTTAGTATATATGAGAAGAATGTAGTAAATAGTAAGAGAAAATGACAGAATATTACTTTCCATAATTTCTGTGCTAGAGCATAGTATTACACAAATTCTATCTTTATAAACATCTATTTGCCGTTTACATGAACATTCAAAGTAAAGCACCCTAAGATTTTGCTGTTTGGGAAAAGGTTGATGTTTTCCCAATCTATTTCTACAAGGCACCTTAAAATAAGACCTTGCTTGACAAAGGGTTAACCCATTACCACTCAGTGATTCATTTTGACTCCCCATAAGATAATTGCTTTGGAAAACATTGTGGAAAATGAAGAAATTGCTTGTGACAAGCAATTTCTTCATTTCCCGCAATGTTTTCCATCCAGAGAGACCCAAAAATTAGAAAATTTCATTCATTTGAATATGTAGTCTGCAACATCTTTGAATTTGGGCAAGTCTAAAATTTTGTCGTCTGGTAATGGATTAAAGGACTAAAATGACCTATCATTGTTTGACCCTGGGAAAGCTACAGGTTGAAAGATAATAAGAGTAAGAGATAGTGTACTCTTTACTCCTTAACCCATTACTTGACGGCAAAACTTTAGACAGCAGACGACAATGTGAAATGAACGAAATTTTATATTTGTTGGTCTTTCTTGGTAGTTAACATTGAGGGAAATGTTTTCCAAAGCTTTTATTTTGTAGGGTGTACAAAAGCTTCATTACATGGGGATTGGTTAACTCTTCTCAGATGACAAAATTAAGAATTGAGTGATGCAGCTGACAAAATGGGTGCTGAAAAAGGTAGGATATATGTGTTCAATATAGCCTATTATATAAGCTTCAATTTTTCTCCTTCTGGCTGTTTAGTTTGCTTTCCCAAGCATCCCTTACTGGAAAATTTCAAACCAGGTCTTTTGTAAAAAGGGTTAAGGAAAGTGATTCTTGAAAGATCTGGAAATCTGACAAAGAGGGTAAAGGTTAAGCTGACTTGGAAAGATAAAGTTTGCCCAATCTGTCATAATCTATCAGTTGTAGCATAGTTTCAGTAAAATTGCTGCTCAAAAGAGCTAATTCCACAATCTAATTTGTAATCTATTCCTCATTTGTGAAATTCTACAATCAAATTTTACAACAATGTCGGAAAAGGAGACAACTGAAGCAGTGACATGGTATGATGGGATTTTTAAAGGACTATATACAGAATCATTAAGGCCACTTTTTCATGGAGCAAGGAAATACTTCGCCAATGGAGACTTTAATGCTGGAAAGGAAACTTTAAAGAGCGCTCTCAGCCTGGCAGCTGATTCTACAAAGGACAAAAACATTCTAGAGATGATGTTGCGGGAAATTACACGATATGAGGACAGTAAAATACCGCAGGATGTAACAGCTGTAGATAAAGTAGACTGGGGTGTTGTAAGTGGGCGGGGTCTGGAGAGACTAGAAGAGTCGTTCTACTGTCTACCTCAGGGTGTGTTCTTCCTGGATCTAGGTCATCCCGGACAGGCCGGACATGTGCGACTGGTGGGACGGAAGATTCTGTCTGATTTGTGGATACAACAGAAGATTCCGGAGATATTCTGTAGTTATGTGACGGGTGACATGATACTGGGCCTGTATGTGAATCAGAGACTGAGTGACTCTACCATCATCATACATTACCATCCAGTAACTAACGCAGAGAAACTGTCTATAATGCGAGACATTGTTACATCACGTGGTACTGATGTTGAACTCACATTTCCGTTCCCCCTCATGCGCGAGTCAACACGTCGTGAGTGGGGATCTCCCCCGACTGGCTGGCAGGTGGATAACGCGTTTGATGTAATGTTGAGTCACGGTGAGGAGCGTATACGAGCATACTCTATCCAGTTTCTACACAAGTCTGGCCTCGCCAAGCCCATCCTGTATGACCCAGCATGCTCTACTGGGGTGTTCCTGTCCACACTACAGAAGGCCGTACCAGACAGTTACACATTCGCACAGGATCTCAGTCAACAGATGACGGACATAGCTCGTGAACGCGTGAACGAGGCTCACTGCGCTAATGCCCTCTATCCACAGATACAACCAGGTGGCGCTGATGTCTGCTACATACGCTTCCTCAACTCGGAGGTTATAAAGACAGAAGAAGCAGAATCACTTCTCTCAGCCCTTTTACCAACAGTGAAGATCGGAGGATATGTGATCACATTTGGACATACTCCCGTGTTACTGTCGTCTGCAAATTTTCGATGTTTGAAAGGATTCATATTCAAACAGAGTATTGGTGTATCCACTGACAAAACTGGTATATTCCAGTATTATGTGATTCAAAGGACAAGCTGATTAACTCACTCCAAAATAACATTTTTTTTTAGTTTAGGCAAACTTTAATTGGATCTAATTCAATCAAAGCGACATGGAATGTTTACTAGCTAGCCCTTTCCCAAACAAGACCTGCTTTTGACGCCCCTAATAGAAATTGCTTGAGAAAACATTGAGGCAAAAGAAGAAAATGCTGATAACCAGCATTTTCTCCTTTTGCATCAATATTTTCTGTGCTATAATGTATGCAAAACACCTATTTAATGTATGATGTATGCAAAACACCTATTTTATCATTCATTTAACCCTTTCCCAAACAACAAAATTTTAGGGTGATCCACTTCAAAAACTGACACAAATGACAAAATGGACAATGTCTAAAATAGGATTTGTGTAAAATATGGCACAGAAAATATTGAGACAAAAGGAGAAACTGCTGGTTATCAGCAGTTTCTTCTTTTGTTTCAATGTTTTCCAAGGCCTTTTCTATTAGGGATGTCAAAACCAGGTCTTGTTTGGGAAAGGGTTAAAACGTGAACAGTTCCAATTCTTGCCATTTGGGAAAGGGCTAGCAGAAAATTTACTCAGGATAAGGGAGAAATGCTCGATATGACAAACACAAATTGATATAGGAGGTTCAATAAAACTGAAATCTTACATCATTTTTTATTGTTTTATTTTTGTTTCATTTATTTCTAACACACAAAACAATTCCTAGTATTGATGAGCCGGAAAGATTTTTGAAACATTAGAGAAGAAAAGAAAATCTTAAAATCAAACATTTTCTCTTTCCTATCAATGGATGTGTTTGCACTGGAAAGAAACACCAGAGGCAGATTCTTTAGAGCAAGATTTCTTAAGATTTCTTAAGGTGTTTTGGATAAAGCGTTTTTAAGACCAGACTTTGACCGAGACTTTGACCAAGCTGTTCCGAATGCTCCATATTCATACAAATGACATCATCATGACGTCATTTGTATAAAGTATGGAGCATTTGGAACAACGCGGTTTATAAATCATGGAGTGTTCGGAACAACTCGGTCAAATCTCTTTTATATTGTTTGTACAGAGTTGACCGAGGGGTTCCGCACAAAATATAGGTAATGGCGCCTCCTACTGAGCATCTCAAAAATCTTGCTCTAAAGAACGCTTTATCCTAAAATATCTTAAGAAATCTCAAGATATCAAGAAATCTCTCTCTAAAGAATGCACCCCAGGACACATGGTCTGGAGTTTCTCTCTGGTGCAAACACATCCAATCCTAGCCACCAGCTGCTATACAAAGAAGCAAAAATACATGGTTCATATATACTAATTGTATACATTGGCGAAAGACAAATAACTTATGTTATGGGCCATTAAAATACGACCCCAAATCCCATGAATTGTCACAAATTGATAAAATCATGGATTCTGAGCAGAAGTTCTTTACATTTAATTCTTAGCTGAATCACATCCTGTTCATAGGCAATTCTTGAGCAATGAAGTTTTGAACAAGAGATGTTTGTAAAACATATATGCCCCCTCAAGGGCCTACATTTTATGTAGGTCAAAGTCCAAGGTCAAGTTAACAAGGTCTAAGGTCATGGTCAAATATGAAAGGTCTTGATAGGAGGTATCTATGTGTGAAATATCAAGGCTCTATATGTAAAAGTAAAATGAAATATAGGCCAGGTTAAAGTTTTTAAAAGTAGGCCAAATGCCAAGGTCAAGGTCATGGTCAAATGTGAAAGGTCTTGGTTGGAGGTGTCCATGTGTGAAATATCAAGGCTGTAGGTGTAAAAGGACATGATATATATGCCTGGTTTAAGTCTTTTTAAAAGTAGGTCAAACTCCAAGGTCAAGGTTGCAATATTCAAGGTCATGGTCAAATGTGAAAGGTCTTGGTAGGAGGTGTCCATGTGTAAAATATCGAGACTGTATAGGTAACAGGACATGAGATATAGGTCTAGTTTCAGTTTTTTAAAAGTAGGTCAAACTTCAAGGTCAAGGTCAAAGGTCATGGTCAAAAGTGAAATGTCTTGGTTGGAAGTGACCATGTGTGAAATATCAATGCTGTATGTGTAAAATGACATTAAATACAGGCCAGGTTAATGTATTATAAAAGTAGGTCAAACACCAAGGTCAAGGTCACCAGGTCAAAGGTCTTGGTCAAATGTGAAAGGTCTTGGTCGTAGGTGTCCATGTGTCAAATATCAAGGCTGTATGTGTAAAAGGACATGATATATCAGCTAGATTAAAGTTTTTATAAAAGTAGGTTAAAGTCCAAGGTCAAGGTCACAAGGTCCAGGGTCATTGTCAAATGTGAAAGGTCTTGGTAGGATGTGTCCACATGTGAAATATCAAGGCTGCATGTGTAATAGCACGAGATATAGGCGCAGTTATTTTTTTATAAAGTAAGTCAAACTCCAAGGTCAGGGTCACAAGATCCAAGGTCATAGTCATATGTGATAGGTCTTGGTCGGAGGTTTCAATGTGTCAAATATCAAGGCTGTATGTGTAAAAGGACATGATATATCAGCCAGGTTTAAGTTTTTAAAAAGTAGGTCAAACTCCAATGTCAAGGTCACAAGGTCCAAGGTCATGGTCAATTGTGAAAGGTCTTGGTAGGAGGTGTCCATGTGTGAAATATCAAGGCTGTATGTGTAATAGGTCATGAGATATATGCCCGGTTTATTTTTTTTTAAAGTAGGTCAAACTCCAAGGTCAAGGTCACAAGGTCCAAGATCATGGTCAATTGTGAATTATGTTGATAGGAGGTATCTATGTGTGAGATATCAAGGATGTATGTGTAAAAATACATGAGATATAGGCATTGTTAAGAATTAAGTGTAAAAATCAACAAAGGGCAATAACTCCAAAAAGTTGATTGGCAAGGTTATGGTTCTTGTGCACTGCACCTCTCCATAATGAGATCTACAGGGTGTCCAAAAACCCCTAAATGGGGATTTTTTACCCCCTAAATCAATTGTTTACCCCCAGTTTTTGCAAGCAGCCTTCTATGTCTCTTATAGAGGGGGTACAAGCATGCTGTAAAAGTATGGTTTGTACCCCCAGATTTTAAAGTCTGTGGACACCCTGATCTATCCACCTGTAAAGTTTCATGATTCTACCTTACATACTTTTTGAGTTGTGCTCCGGACAAGAATCAAGTTATAAAATCAACAAAGGGCAATAACTCAGAAATTTTGATCGGCAGAGTTACGGTTCTTGTGCACTGCACCTCTCCATAATCAGATCTATCCACCTGTAAAGTTTCATGATTCTACCTTACATACTTTTTGAGTTATGCTCCGGACAAGAATCTAGTTTGAAAATCAACAAAGGGCAATAACCCCAAAAATATGATCAGCAGAGTTACAGTTCTTGTGCACTGCACCTCTTCATAATGAGAGCTATCCACCTGTGAAGTTTCATGATTCTACCTTTAATACTTTTCGATTTAAAGTGACATTAGTATCCATAGGCCCAAAACCCTTATAATCCACAGAAGTTAGCTTTTAGCATGTTGTCGCGCCGTTTATAGACTTTATAAGACAGAATACAAGATTCATACAGCAAATGACATAAATCGATAATCATGCAGCGGTGTAAAGATATGTAAAATATTCAAAGTGGGCATTATCTGCCAGATAGTGTTTACGAAATGATGTGATATTGGGTTTTAAATCCATCGTAATCTAAGCCAATACAGATCAGACAGAGCTGACATTTGGCACAGATGAAAATTTTTTTTTTTTTTTTTTTTTTTTTTTTTTTTTTTTTTTTTTTTTTTTTCCCACACTTTATTCATCCAAATTTTACACAAGTATACCACATTATTTCCACAATGCTACATCTACAATTATATCAATGGTTATGAAAACATTTTAACAATAGTGAATATGATAAGACCATTACCTGAATAAGAGACAATTTCGGGAAATCATTGACAGACAAAGATAAAAACCAATTTAGATAGTATTATGTCATTCTCTGTCAATATCCTTTACGGTTTTGTGTATTCCTATAAAATTCTCCTGGAATTTGTGACATTAGCTTTGTCATCTGCATCATCTTTTTGTTGGAATATACTCATACTATGATTGAACTGTATGAAATTACTGTATAGAAAGAAGGCTTTGTTTAGAATGCATTGTTACAAAAAACACTGTTTAACATTGGGGGAAACAATGCACTACACACCCTCGAATTCATAAATTTGATTAATGAACAAATATGCGAAAAGAAAATGAAAGGAAACACAAAACAAAAAATCGCAAGAAAGGGGCATTCATTCATACGTTTACCAGAAAAAAAGAGCTTGTATTTGTTTACGGTAATATCAAAGGCATTTAAAGTGACATTTCAGAATTGTTTTTACACACATTTTACTTTTATTCTATCTGAAAGAGCATCTTTCTGAAAATTCTGAAAATTTCAAGCCAAAATATTTGACCGTTTACGAGAAATACATATTTTTGTGCTAAAATTTAACAAATTGTTGTGGACAACAGTTTAGATTTATATAGAATTTGTCATTTTTGTCTCAACTTTAAATGTGTATTTTTCGCTTATAAAAAACAACTTCTAAAAACAACTTCTAAAAAGTGATAGCATTGCTACGCATTAGAATAAACAATCTTTGCATCCAGAACTACTTTTAAAAAATGAAATAAATGTGAAATGTCACTTTAATGATTGAAAAATACAACATATCTGTTCCATTCCGCCAAAAACCTATTTAGTTTAGTTTGCTGAACTGCTGTACCTTTGAAGATTTGGTATTTGGAAAGAAGATATAATTTTAGACCACGAATGGATGGGTAAGTGGTTGTATTTCTGCATTTGAATATGTACATCTTAAATAGCATAAGAATCAGATTTTTAACTTTGTCTGTTGAATTTACATAACCGAAAATCATTTTATTAATGTCAAGATCGACATATATATTTGAATTTGACAGTAGAAAGATGTTTATCAATGCTTTTGTATTTACACAATGCCAGAATAAATGCTCGATTGTTTCAGGAAAATTTTTGCAAAAGGTACAGTTAGAGTTCGCTATATACTTTATTTTGAATAAAAAATCATTTGTACCAAGAATACGATGGATAATTCTATATTGGAACCAACTTATATTAGTATCCGAAATTAGAGTGAACGGCAGTATAAAAATTGTTTTCCACATATTTTCATCGTAATTTATATCGATCTTTCTCGACCAAGTTTTGGTACACGTCGCCTTTATGTTATTTGAATTTAAATTCTGATAGATAGATTTGCAACCTTTTTTGTCTTTTAATACGAGATAAAGTATAGGAGGGCAAAACGGTTTGTCAACCTTGTGAAGTGTTTGAATTTCTACATTCAATTCTTTAAGATAATGTTCTAAGGCTCTTTTGATACCCATGTAAGTCAAGAAGTTTGTTTGTATGTTATATTTTTCTGTAAATTCGGCATATCTCATTATTGAATTTTCATTATTAAACATATCGCCAATACAACAAATACCTGCTTTATACCATGTTTTATTGAATACACTTTTCCCTGCTACTTTAATGCATTTGTTGAAAAAAAGAGGACACTCACTTATTTTTGCTGGTATGGACATTTTTTCAATAAAAAACGAATAGTATAAAAATATTTCTGACCAAAACTTGTTTGAGATTGTTGTTGAAAGTTGAAAAAAATAATCACTTCCGAAAAAAGGAAAGTCTATAATCTTTATATTTTCTTTAATAATTCTTGACCATTTGTTATCGTCGCTCATAAGACGTCGTATCCAAGTAATTTTTAAAGCTTTTATAAAAACTTCTAAATTAAGCATTTTTAAGCCCCCCTCAGAGTAATCTTTTGTGGCTATTGAGTGCTTCACTTTTGACGGTCCGTTCCAAATGAAATTTAGTACAAGTTGTTTAATTTTTTCGAAATTAACTTCGCTTTTGAATGGTAAAGTTAAAAATAAATGGTTTAATTTCGAGATAATTAGACTTTTGATTACTGTAATTTTTCCTAGTGGAGTTAAATTTCGTCTTTTCCATTTTCTTAGTGTGTCTTCTATTTCAGCTAGTTTGGCATTATAATTTAGTTCTGTCATCTTGTTTAAGTCAACGTGAAAGTGTATTCCAAGCATTTTGAAATCATGTTCGTTCCAAGTTAATTTCCATCTTGTTTTGATAGTATCTGTACTGTATTTCTTTTTTCCAATCCAAATGACTTTTGTTTTTTCAAAATTTACGTTTAAACCGGAAATTGCAGAGAATTTAGAAAGAACATACAGCGTTTCATTCAAGGACTCGCTAGATCCATCAAGTATGATGCTTGTATCATCTGCAAATTGTGAGAGTTTAAATACATTGTCATTTATAGTAATGCCTTTGATTTTCGGATTAGCTCGAATTTTTATTGACAATAGTTCTGCACAGAGAATAAAAATATAACATGACAATGGGTCGCCTTGGCGACATCCACGCTCTACGTTAAAAAAATCTGAGAGGAATCCACATTGAGTAACTGTCGACTTTGCATCTTTATAAAAAATGTTGAACCATTTTTGTATAGATTCTCCGTAATTAAACACCTTTAAAGTTTGGTTTACACAGGACCACGATAACGAATCAAAAGCTTTTTCAAAATCGATTAAAAGTAGAATTCCTGGAATGTCTCGTTCTTCCGTGTAATGCATTAAATCATAAATCAGTCTAATATTTTCACCTATGTATCTTCCCTTTATAAATCCAGTCTGGTCCTCATTGATTAAGAATGGCAAAAATTGTTTAATTCTATTTGCTATACAGCCTGTTCCTATTTTGTAAATCGTATTAAGTAAAGTTATTGGACGCCAGTTTTTAAGGAATTGTCTTGGTTTATCACCTTTGGGGATGCATGTTATTAACCCTTGAGTTTGTGTTTCAGATATCTTGTTTTCATGAAAGGCCTCATTTAAAGCACGAACAACTAAGAATCCTAATTTTCTCCAAAACACCTTGTAAAAGTCAGCACCGAAGCCAGACGTACCTGGACTACGATTGTTTTTCATGTTTTTCAATACTTTGGAAGCTTCTTGAAGAGTAATTTCCCCTTCAATAGAATTTGATTGTTGATCATCTAAAGCTGGGATATTAAGATCTTTGCAAAAATCTTCAAAATTGTCTGTAGTAGAATGGCTGTCTCTTTTTTTGTATAAATTTTCATAAAACTGTTTAATTTCAACTAAAATTTCATTTTGCTTAACAATTACATCTCCATTTTCTTTTGTAATCTTATGGACAGTTTTTGTGGCTGAGTTGAACTTTTCTAAATGGCAAAAATATTTTGTCGGTTTCTCTCCGTCAATGCTCCATTTAATCTTTGAGCGAAGAACAGAACCCTTAAGCTTTTCTTCAACGAGTTGGTCCAATTCTGTTTTTAAAGAGGCGAGTTTATCTAAGCTTTGTTCGTTTAAGTTTTGTTCAATGTTTAGGATTTCGTTAACAATTTCCTTTTGACGATTTCGCTTTTGTTTGTTTTTGTATGAAGCGTAAGAGATCGCTTTTCCCCTAATTTCCATAAGGAGGGTATCTAAAAGAAGTTGGTCGTTTATTACAAATTGTAATTCATTACTAGGTATTTCAGAAATAGATTCCCGACTATAAACTGGAAGCGCATACTGTTCTATTACTTCATCTATTTTATCATTAATGGTATTAACATAATCTATATCTTTTAAGAGTGAATTATTATGTTTCCACAAACCAGAGCAATATTCGAAGAAGTTAAAACGTAATTTTAAATCTATTATTGAGTGATCAGACTTAAAACTATGTTTAATTGACGAGTTTGTTACGCTATTTAAAAGAGTTGGAGATAAAAGAAAAAAATCTAACCTTGCTTGTTGTATAGGATTTTGTCTACGCCATGTAAAAAGTTTGACTGACGGATTTTGTTCTCTAAATGGGTCTACTAATAATCTACTTGTAATATTTTCTAACAGCGCATTTCTAGCGTTTTTATTATTTACATATTTGTAATTGGCATAATCTAGATCAGGATTTTGCACTAAGTTAAAGTCCCCACAAATAAGATAATTGTCGTTTTCCAATTTGTCGATTTGCTCAAAAATGTTTAAGTAGAATTCAGGACTGTCATTATTTGGTCCATAGATTGAAACTAAAGTAAGCCTTTTATCTTCAAGAGACAAATCTACTATAATAAAGTTTCCACTAGGATCTTTTATAAGTTCATGGATTTTAAAATCTACATCTTTAAAAAAGATTGCTACACCTCTGCTCTGGGAGGTATGGCAACTAAAAACAAAATCGGATCCCCATTCAGAATACAAAGTATTGTACATATCAGAAGTAAAATGTGTATCTTGCAAACAATATACGTTGTACTTCATATTTTGTAGGTGGTGAAAAACTAGAGAACGTTTTTTCGTACAGTGGAGACCTCTGCAGTTGTATGACATTATTCGAATATCTTTACTCTGATCGCCCATTTGTCATAATTCTCTGTGCAAAATCTATCATCAAAAAACGCGGATTTTTCTTTTTTGTGGTGAATGAATGCCCTAAAAAACGAAATTACAAATAACACAAACATAAGAACAAAAAAAAAAAGTACAAAATAATAAACAAAAGTATAAACAAAAAATGCTGATGGTCATAAATGACTTGATATCTATAACAATCATCTCATTTATCTATATTGCTGAGTCACAAAAGTGCCGCGATTACCAGAAATTAATCTGCAATCGCAACACATTTATGCCTCCGCGACAATAAGAATAAATTTATCTGACATATCTATGTAGTATTTTCAAAGAAAGAATATGTCGGGTTTGTTTTATTTCCGAAAAAAGCTGAAGTGTAAAAGGGTGTTCAGAAAGAAGAAATCCCTACCATTTCATAAAATCAAATTTTGAGCATGTTACATCATATATATATTTTTTTGAGAAAATATTTGGAATCAAAGCGTATTGGTTTTCGTTATTTTCGAGAATCACTAAGCTCTTGAACTGTATTTAATTTGATTTTCCAAATAATACTGTTCAAGTTGTAGGCCTATGCCTCTGCCTAACTTTGAAATAGGTTCAAAATGATTTCGTACGAGAAAGAGATAAAATGGGCCAGGATTCCTTACGTATTAACCCTTTCCCAAACACCAAATTTTTAGGGTGATCCACTTCAAAAAAATGCCACAAATGACAAAATGGAAGTTATTAAAGATAGAATTTGTGTAGAATACGGTATAGGAAATATTGAGACCAAAGGAGAAACTGCTGTTTCTTCTTTTGTCTCAATGTTTTCCCAAGCCTTTTCTATTAGGGACGTCAAAACCAGGTCTTGTTTGGGAATGGGTTTAGGTATACCACACGAATTAATTAAATACATACGAGTCTATCGAGTCACACTAGATAGTTCCTATGTAAAATAAGTAAGAAAACAAAACAAAACAAAAAACCGTTAAGTTTCCTATGTTACTGGAAATGATCAAACGATCTAGCCAATGATTGTACTTCATTCTTTGTGCAGGCCTTTATCCCAACCTAAAACATACCAGGATTGCATTAAATGCTTAAATTCATTACCACACAGTGACGCCTTTAGACTTCTATTACAATGAAGGTTTTGGAAAAAAAAATCGTCGTGGAAAAAATCTGTTTCTTCATTTCTCACCATGTTTTCTACCTAAACAGACGAAAAATGTAAATTTTACTTAACATGAGTTTGTTGTATCCAACATCTTTGAATTTGGACCAGTTTTAAATTTTATCGCCTGGTAATGAGTTAAACATTTCTACATGAAATGGTATGTTTTTGACATTTTTAAAGCATGCAAAGTTTGAAACATATCGTACAGTTACAAATCTACATATAACATGAATTTAAGAAAAAGGTGTCATTTCGCATATAACCAATTACCACAGAATTATTTTTTGACTCCTTACAAGATAAGTCTTTAGAAAACATCGTGGATAAAGAAGAAAAACTACTTGATACAATCACTCTCCTCATTCACCATAATGATTTCCGCCGAGAAAGACAAATAATGTAAAAATAATCCATTTGCTAAATCGTGCCGTCTACAACATCTTTAAATTTGGATCAGTCTTTTTTCGCCGTCTGGTAATGGGTTAAGAAACTTTCCTGAAACAACTTTTGGTTTTTTCATCTCTCGAAGAAAAATGCTTTGGAAAGCCTTTTTCTTTCTTTTTTTCTAGTTTTGACGAATCCACCAAACTTTACCATTTAAAAATTCTGTCGTTTTGGAAAGAGTTGCGGTATGAATAATCGCATTGACCATATTGCTGTTGTAGTAATCTATAATATCTATTTGTGAGAGAAACCACTGTAACTACATTTAAGTTCTATATGTACATACAGCAGCTCTGCACCAATGTAGGAATAATTTAAAATTTCAAAAGAAAGCCAAAGACTTCAAAACGCCGGTGGGGGATCAAAACCTCGCAACCTCAGCTTTGTCAAGCTGTAGTTACGAGCCTTTGACTCCCCACCAACGATAAATATCAAGTTACATAATAGTTTTCTTAACACATATCAGAACAAGGAATGGGTTTTACGTCACCTAAAAAGACAAAGGTTCATATTTGGCTTATAATCGCAAAAATAATACAAAATTGACAAACATTTAGAAGCTTTATAGACTGCAACTCATTAGGATCTTGAAACCCATTTTAATATATCTCCGCCACTGACAATTTTGATTATACATAAAAGAAATTACACAATAACATGTAAATAATAAGCTTCTGTACAATACACATGAACACGCCAATAAAATTACATTAAAGCGTAGATCAGGAATCGGGTTGCGTAAATTGTGAATATCTAGCACTGACAAAAACTGAAGTTTAATATATTCAAGTTTGATACAGTTGATATAAAGGGGAAAAGCACTTAAAAAAAACAGAAACGAATTTAATAGATATAGTATGAAATTATTCTAGAAAATAACAAGCTGTAGTAGGGAGGTTTAATGAAAGAACAGCGCTGATATAAAATAAAATAAAAAAACTATGGGTTTTTAAGTTTCGAATTTAAAAGAAATAATTTTCAAAGTTGAGAGACTTTGTTGAAATATTTGATTTTGCATTGTTTTTGAATTAGAATTCTAGTATCTTAATATCTTGTTATAAAAAAATCTTCCATCAGAAATCGAAAACAAAAAATAACGGAAGATTTTTTTGGAGATTTTTACATAGTCAAGGATAATAGATCTTGTGTATAGATCTAAGTGAATAAAAACATTTTGAGTTACTGAAGGAGTTGTTAATGCACTGATTTATCCCACATGAGTTATCTTCTATATCGAAAAAAAGAGAAGAAATCTCAAGGGAAGGCACTAACTCTTTTGTATTTTCTTTGTTCCTTAACATGTACGTTTTATTACAAAAACAAAATCAATCTCAGTCACTACGTAAATAGTGCGAATTACAAGAAAATACTTTAGTTGTCTATTGATATTGTTACTGCGAATGCGAGGAGTTTTGACACCGGTCGGAATGTACGGCTTTAATGGCCAGAAACGGTATGAACACTCCTCGCATGTAAAAAAAAAAGTATAGTGTCGATGGGAGGTCAGAAACCTCGCAGCCGCAGCTTTTATAACCGGTAACTACGAGATTCCCGACCCCACATCGACGATATGTTCATATTGTATAGCACAAGAAAAGAATGAAAAAAGGAAAACAATTTTCATATAATGATTAGAAAAAACAACAACAGACAATAAATAGATATAGCTCACGATTTCTGACCCGGCAGAGCATCCCTAGCTTATCGATAGAGATACCATGCCAGGCCATCCACCGTGAGCCATAGCCGAAGGCAAACAAAAAAAACACACACATTTAGAAAAAAACAAAAAAGAGAAACAGTCTATGTAGCCAGAAAAAAACACTACTGTTTAAAAACCTTTCCCAAACAAGTACTTATATATTTGGAACAGTCTGATTTTGTATGAGTTTCTGATAACAAAATATTGTTATGAATAACTGAAAAATTGTATTTAACCCCTTCCCAAACCACCAAATTCTTCAGAAGTTCAACTTGAAAGCTGATATAGACGACAAAATTGGTGTTAAAGAAGACAACATTCGGGTACAATATAGCTTAGAAAATTTTGAGGCAAAAGGAGAAAGTGGTGATTATCAGCACTTTCTTCCTTTGCCTCAACGTTCCTCTAGACCATCTCTATTCGGGACGTCAAAACCAGGTCTTGTTTGGGAAAAGGGTTAAGCAAAATTTTAATACGACCCAAAAGCTAGAATGATCACCAAAGCTGCTCTGATCAAACCAAAAACAACTCTAATGACTCCCGCCCGATATTGAGTGCACAAACAGTATAGATAGCATTTGATGAGAAAAGTAGAAATTGCTGTTTATCAGCAATTTCTTCCTTTCTATCAATGCCTTTTCAAACCCTATCTGCGAAAGACGTCAAAAAACCTTGTCCTGCTTGGGAGAGGATCAAAATTTGTTTCAACCTTACTTTTTAGTTTTCTTTTTTTCAGGCCACGGTTTTTCTAACCACATTGAGTAGTCCTGATATTTTACTTCTGTGGGTTGGTCGTCGTTTTTAAAGAGAGCGTATATTCGGCCTTCAAATGACCAGCACTTTTCAACACGGTCTGGGTCCTTCAGTCTTAATGAAGATAGCACTTCTTGATTGAGTTTCGTCAAGTCTTCGCTCACAAATATGTTCTCTTTTTTAAGATCCTTTCTCTTTTTCATTATGTTAATTTTTGTCTGGCGTCTAACAAGTTTTACGATAACCGGTCTATGCTCCCCATTGTTCCATCTTCCCAAGCGATGGGCCACATCGATGTCGTCTGTTGTTATTGCGATATCGGCTTTTTCTCGCAATGTTTGAACGACAAGATCGATTGTTCTGTCCGAAGGCTGCTTATTTGTATCATCTGCTATACCGTTGATCCGTATATTGTTACGTCTGCTATACTGTTCAATGTCATTGACGTCCTTTTCTCTAGCTGATGTTTCACCTTTTAACTTTGATTTTAGAGCACTATTTTCCTCTATCAGTGAAGATATTTCATGCTCACAGATGAAAATTAAAGGCCATATTTCATTTATGTACAGTTATTTTTACAGTAAATTATCCAGAAAATAAGTAAGTAACAGTAAATGTGTATCTTTAAGCTCCGGACAAGAATCAAGTTTGAAAATCAACAAAGGGCAATAACTCCAAAAATTTGATCCGCAGAGTTACAGTTCTTGTGCACTGCACCTCTCCATAATGAGAGCTATCCACCTGTGAAGTTTCATGATTCTACCTTACATACTTATTGAGTTATGCTCCGCCAAGAATCAAGTTTGAAAATCAACAAAGGGCAATAACTCAAAAAATTTGATCGGCAGAGTTACGATTCTTGTGCACTGCACCTCTCCATAATGAGATCTATCCACCTGTAAAGTTTCATGATTCTACCTTACATACTTTTTGAGTTATGCTCCGGACAAGAATCAAGTTATAAAATCAACAAAGGGCAATAACTCAAAAAATTTGATCGGCAGAGTTACGATTCTTGTGCACTGCACCTCTCCATAATGAGATCTATCCACCTGTAAAGTTTCATGATTCTATCTTACATACTTTTTGAGTAATGCTCCGGACAAGAATCAAGTTATAAAATCAACAAAGGTCAATAACTCCAAAAATTTGATCTACAGAGTTACGATTCTTATGCACTGCACCTCTCCATAATGAGATCTATCCAACTTTGAAGTTTCATGATTCTACCTTACATACTTTTTGAGTTATGCTCCGGACAAGATTTGGTCTACAGACAGACCGACCTATGGACCGACCGACAGACAGACCTTCCGACCGACCGACACTTGCAAAACAATATACCCCATTTTATTCGAAAGGGGGCATAATTATCAAAAATTGTGGTCTTGAATTTCCAAATCAAAGATAAGTAGATGATTTACAGCAAATTCCTAGGCATAACTAATTCAGGGATTGGGGAATCACTATAATTACAATGAATCAGTAATGAGTCCATCAAAATATGATCACAAACCTAACGAACCATCACAAACAAGAGACGGAGAAGTGCTGGTCATTTATTTTCTTTCATCTAGGCAATTCTAATACATTCATGGAGTTTGGTTAAAGTTTTGCATCCAACTCCACAAATCCATGAATTTATCAATTTGTTGGGTCCTTGGAAATCATGATCATAATGTGATAGCCCAATTAGACCCATCACAGGACTGAGTTCCAAATCAACAATTAATGAGATCTTTGGATAAATAGTATCTTACATGTACATGTATTTTACCAACTGAGAAAGCAGAGCTTGGCTACAAGGGAACTTGCAATTTTCCATATGGTTAAATTTTAGACTGATCAAATTTGAAAGCTGCGGCAGACAACAACATGGCTGTTGATTTAGATTTGTGAACATTTGTGAATGTTATTGCTGGAGAAAATATTGAAGCAAATTGAGAAAATTATCTTTGTTTTCTTCAATATATTCGAAATCTTAGACACACATGGCAATATGTGTCAGAATGTGTCATTGTTTGTAAAGGCTTAATCAACACATTTACAGAAAGCAAAACGTACACTGATCTAGACTAAATTCAAAGATGTTGTAGAAAACAATTTCAAGAGAACACAATTTTGCATTCCTGTTATTTTTGAGAAGAAAGTATTGTAAGAAATGAAAAAACTGCTTGTCACAAACAATTTCTTCATTTATCACAATGCTTTCCAAAGCCTTTATCTCATGGGGCATCAAAAAGATCCATTATGTTGGAATGTAATCTGGCTTACCTTTAGGGGAGAGAAGTCATTGTCCTTGTCTAAGCCTAGAAACGTTTGGATGAAGTTGAATTGTATCTCCGTCCGAATTCTGGAATGAAATATGTGTAAATTGTATGCACTTGCCTTATCCCATTACCACACAGTGACTCTTTTTGACTCCCTACAAAATGATGGCTTTGGAAAACATTGTGGAAAATGAAGAAATTGCTTGTGACAAGCAATTTCTTCATTTCCCACAATAATTTCTGAACAAAAATACCAAAAAATGAAAAAATCCATTCACTTTAAATTGTCGTCTGCAACATTTTTGAATTTGGAACAGCCTAAAATTTTGCCGTTTGGCAATGGGTTATTATACTGAAACTAGAATATCTTTGTCTCTGAAGGAAGCATAGCCAAAGATCAACCTACATATATGCACAGCCTGATTTTAGTCCCCTCTCAATGTGTGCAATTCAAAGCAATTAGCTGTCGTATAATTTATTTTCCTTAAAGTGATAACATGAAAGGAGTAGACAAATGCAAACAGAATCACATAACGGGCACAAAAGTGTAGTTGAACATATGTCTTGATCTTTGCCAGCAGGAACAACTAGAATAGTTGCAGAGAGGACTTACACCATACCACCTCTGCCTTGTCACATTTCACTCCGATATTAACCATTGACAAATGCAACAAAAAAACAAAAGGGGAACAACCTTAGGTTAGGAGCAATTTTTGCAAAAAGTTCTGTGATCCCAGGTCAATCTGTTGTTGAGCACTGAAAGACAAGCAGACAGACAGACATCAAGTAATCAATATATCTTCTGATAAATAGCAGATTAAAGCTATTTTGGACTTACTCTGCCGTCCAGTTGATGGCAACATTGCGTAGATAAGATGAGAGATGTTTCAGCACTAATTCATCTGTCAATATTTCCCTCCAGTCCGACAGGCGGCCATTTTGTTGTACCAGTCTGTGTATAGACTGGACACCCTTACATAGACTGGACATACTGTCAGGATAACTGGCACATTTCTGACATATCACAGTCAGGCATTTGGTACATGCTCTGTAGTACTCCAGAGATTCTACAATGAAAATAAAACAGTATCGTTAACCCTCTCCTCAACAAACCCTGATTTGAGTCTTTTGACATCTCCCAACAGAAAAGGCTCAAGAAAACATTGAGACAAAAAAAGAAAATGCTGATAATCGGCATGTTCTTCTTCTGCCTTGGTATTATCTGTCTGTCATAGTATATCAAATCTCTATGTTTATTTATATTCATTTGCAGTATTGGGAAAGGGTTAATATAGTTTATAGTATAATCATCCCAAAACACACATCTTAATGGTATCTGTGATATTGTGTCAAATGAGCAAGCGATAAAAGCGTACTTACACTGGTAGAAAGGTATCAAAAAGGTTGAGTTATCTAGTGAATCATAAGAAAATAGAAACAAGACAAATATTATAACTTAACACAAAATTGTGTGCTTGTCTCTATTGTTGTACCAAGAGAGCACAATTAACCCTTTCCCAAACAAGACCTGGTTTTGACGTCCCTAATAGAAAAGCTTGGGAAAACATTGAAACAAAAGAAGAAACTGCTGATAAACAGCAGTTTCTCCTTTTGTATCAATATTTTCTATGCCATATTTTACACCAATCATATCTTTAATAGCATCAATTTTGTTATTCATGGCGGTTTTTGAAGTGGATCACCCTTAAATTTTGTTGTTTGGGAAAGGGTTAAGTGTCCACTGAAGCCTATTAGCAGGACAGAGAAATGGTGCAGTGAAAGATACATGTCCAACTTTTCCTAATCTTTCATACAAAGTATAAGTAGAATGTGTCATAAAACTTCTGACATTTAAATATATTATCATCAAATGCAAGTTTTGTCTAAAAGTTTATTACAGTTGTCAGCAGAGCAACAGAAAGGGGGAGGGGCTAAAGACAATCTAACTTTATAGTTCCAAACAAGATGTTGTGTGTACTCATTTGAATCATCTCAAATGGATAATTCAAATGATTACCAACAACATAGGGTTTGATTGACATTTTAAAACATTTTACATTTCAAAAAGTCGTTATCTGGGGCTCTGGTTGTAAGAGTAGGTGATCATGAACTATAGTCTGGATCCCGCCTCTGATACACTACGTTGTAAAGAGTCTGGTAATACCTGGCAAACTGGGTCCATTGATTGGTTAGTATACACAACCGATGAAACGCCTTGACCAATCAGAGCCGCTCGTTGACGACCATGTGGATGGCCGTGGAGATTAGCTGTTACCGTACCTAAATCCGTAGTAGATTTCAGGTGCGGGAACCAGACTACATGAACTACTATACCTTTGACAGTAAGAAGAGGTAGAATTTGTTCCATAACCCAGTCTAGTGTCCCCGTATCACATGTAATGGTGGATAAAACAGTGAACCCTTCTACAGGTGAAATCAACCTAGATCCATCTATCTCCATACTTCCTACAATTACAGATAAAGTAGAGGTAGAATTTTGCTGCATTTCAACAAATATCTTGTATCTACAGCTTGTTTAAAGCTGTAGATACAAGGTTTTGGTTGAAAAGAAACAATTTGTTCTATGACCCAGTCTAGTGTCCTTGTATGACATGTGACGGTGGATAAAACAGTGAACCCTTCTACAGGTGAAATCAACCTAGATCCATCCACCTCCATACTTCCTGCAATTACAGATACACAACATATGTCAAGTTTGGTAATAATCGAGTATTCAGATTGATCATTAGAATTAAGGGGTTATGCTCCAGTTTCCTAATATTTTTCCCAATAATAGAATTTATTTATATTTTGTATGTTGAAATAACATGTTATTACCAACTGAAAAATAAAATAAAAATGAATGGTCAGCGATCTTGTTTGAATTTTATAGGCATTTGTATCACATACCCCTACATCGAAAAAATGCACAATTTCTTGCACCTGTCCAATGTCACTAAAATGCTAATAAAATGCTGTATCTTCATCACTTAGTCCCGAAAACGGATTTAAAGTAACGTCTTACATTAAATAAGAACAGAAACCCCAAAATATTTGTTACTATAAACGCATAAATGTATGAAACAGCATGCTCACATGTTCGGTTAGATCTACGAAGCTGGAGTGTTTTATGTCAAAATTTGCATATTTTTGGAAATATTTCAAGTTCTACATAATAGAATTTGATAAAACTCACTCATTGTATTAACCCTTTCCCAAACAAGACCTGGTTTTGACGTCCCTAATAGAAAATTCTTGGGAAAACATTGAAACAAAAGAAGAAACTGCTGATAACCAGCAGTTCTCCTTTAGTCTCAATATTTTCCTTGCCAAATTTTACACCAATCATAACTTTAATAACATCCATATGGCAGTTTTTGAAGTGGGTTACCCTAAAATTTTGTCATTTGGGAATGGGTTAAGCAACATGTCCTGGTAATAATTCAAAAAGAAAATGTATAGGTCAGCGCACTTATTAGTGAATTACAGCAATTTTTATCAGCTACACATGAATACTAGATGCCGAAGGGCAACATGTCGAGCCCGCTCATTTTGAAGAAAGAAGACCATACCTATGTCTACAGCTGTCATTACAATGGCGTTGTAAAAGTGGGGACAAAATAAGTTGGAATGATGGGGATCATGGTGAGACAGTTTATTGTTCACACAAGCAAAAATCATCTCATTTTTGACATTTGACCTCCAAGTTTGACCTTGACCTTTGAGCTTGGAATCTGGTTTTTGCACGCGACACTCCGCCTTACTGAGCTTGACATTTGTGCCAAGTTATTTCTGAATCCCTCCATCCATGGTGAAGTTATGGCCCGGACAAGCAAAAATCATCTCATTTTTGACATTTGACCTCCAAGTTTGACCTTGACCTTTGAGCTTGGAATCTGGTTCTTGCACGCGACACTCTGCCTTACTGAGCTTGACATTTGTGCCAAGTTATTTCTGAATCCCTCCATCCATGGTGAAGTTATGGCCCGGACAAGCAAAAATCATCTCATTTTTGACATTTGACCTCCAAGTTTGACCTTGACCTTTGAGCTTGGAATCTGGTTCTTGCACGCGACACTCTGCCTTACTGAGCTTGACATTTGTGCCAAGTTATTTCTGAATCCCTCCATCCATGGTGAAGTTATGGCCCGGACAAGCAAAAATCATCTCATTTTTGACATTTGACCTCCAAGTTTGACCTTGACCTTTGAGCTTGGAATCTGGTTCTTGCACGCGACACTCTGCCTTACTGAGCTTGACATTTGTGCCAAGTTATTTCTGAATCCCTCCATCCATGGTGAAGTTATGGCCCGGACAAGCAAAAATCTTCTCATTTTTGACATTTGACCTCCAAGTTTGACCTTGACCTTTGAGCTTGGAATCTGGTTCTTGCACGCGACACTCCGCCTTACTGAGCTTGACATTTGTGCCAAGTTATTTCTGAATCCCTCCATCCATGGTGAAGTTATGGCCCGGACAAGCTCCATCTGGACGGACGCACGCACTAACGCACGCACGCACTAACGCACTAAGGCACTAACGCACATACACCGAACCGCCATTGTGACAACTATGTCGGGCACGCGACACTCTGCCTTACTGAGCTTGACATTTGTGCCAAGTTATTTCTGAATCCCTCCATCCATGGTGAAGTTATGGCCCGGACAAGCAAAAATCATCTCATTTTTGACATTTGACCTCCAAGTTTGACCTTGACCTTTGAGCTTGGAATCTGGTTCTTGCACGCGACACTCTGCCTTACTGAGCTTGACATTTGTGCCAAGTTATTTCTGAATCCCTCCATCCATGGTGAAGTTATGGCCCGGACAAGCAAAAATCTTCTCATTTTTGACATTTGACCTCCAAGTTTGACCTTGACCTTTGAGCTTGGAATCTGGTTCTTGCACGCGACACTCCGCCTTACTGAGCTTGACATTTGTGCCAAGTTATTTCTGAATCCCTCCATCCATGGTGAAGTTATGGCCCGGACAAGCTCCATCCGGACGGACGCACGCACTAACGCACGCACGCACTAACGCACTAACGCACATACACCGAACCGCCATTGTGACAACTATGTCGAGCTCACCGCAAGCGGGCTCGACAAAAATGACGCAAAACAGTGGTAACTGCATACACGCTTACCACTGTCTTGCTCTAAATAATCGATTTCCATCTTGAGGAAATCAGTTTCGCATAATAAATACACTTTTACTGTTGAAAATGGTAAATAGCAATGATTTGTTATATTATTGAAAATATGGTAGCGAAACATATTGGTACCAAACATTTAACTAACTACAGTAAAGACCGAGTGTTTGGAAAAACTGGAGCATTCCCCCTTGAACTAGAGTTCGTTTTCACCAATAGAGTTAAGTACCATTCCACGTAATTTTCAGAATCCGGCGGTACATGACCCTCTCGGATTTTGATAAAATTTTGCATACATAGTATATACGGGCTAAGATTTTTGAAAATGATAAAGAAAAGTTCAAAACAGCATTGGTTGCCATGGAAACCAGTGTCATTTATTTCATCCCAATTCTGCATCTCTAACAATTAAAAAACTAAATTTTTGCTCATGTTCAGGTTTTTAAATCCATTAAATTAAAAAAAGATATTGTACATTTATGTATAACAATACAAAGATGAACTTTAAGTAATACTGGTATATGACTGAAAGTAATATCGGGTAAAGATTATTAGTTTAATTTTTTTTCACAAAATTGCTTGTTTTCGAAAATGTCAAGTTTTGCAAAATTTTGATATTTTTCATGTTTTTGAAGGCATATAACTAAAAAAAGTGGACTGCCAATGTTTCAATGCTTACTACCACTGAATTATACACAATCTATAGATAATATTACAAGAATAAAATAGTATGGACATATCACAGTTTTTTTTATTATTTCTTGTTAAAAATGCATATTTTTCAAAAAAAAATGTATTTCCTTGAATGTGCCAACAGTCATTTTTTTGTGTTTTTTCAGATCATGCCTTCTTTATTAAGTCCCTATATTAATATTTAGTGTAGAATTTATCAATATAATACAATTGTGTTAATTTCTGAATATGGTTGCTATAGCAACCATTTACGAAATAACAAAAAAAACTAGACAGCCCTGGCGGTCTGGAAGGGCTCCACAGGCCTGATTGTTTGTCTTGTTGAATGTAATTTCAAAGGTTCAGGCTGTACAAACAAGCAAGCTGAAAATTTCAAGCAAGTAAGATCTTATAGTCAGTAAAACTCTGTGAAAGTTATTGTATTGATTAATTAATACCAATGGTTGTAAAAGTGAAAATAAAGCCGAAAAGGGCAATTTTGTCAATTTCAAGGGCACGTAACTCATGACGTAAAGTTCAGATCAAGCTGAAAATTATATCAAGGCAAGATCTTATAGTCACCAACATTCTGTACAAGTTTTGTCTTGATTAATCAATATTTGTAGTTTCAAGAGTGAAAACAAAGTCAAAATAGAGCCGAAAATGGCAATTTTGTCAATTTCAAGGGCACATAACTCATGACATAAAATTCAGACCAAGCTGAAAACTCTTCCAAGGTAAGATGTTATAGTCACCAACATTCTGTACAAGTTTTGTTTTCATTGGTCAATATTTGAAGTTGCTAGAGCGAAAACAAAGTCAAAATAGAGCTGAAAATGGCAATTTTGTCAATTTCAAGGGCACATAACTCATGATGTAAGATTCAGATCTAGCTGAAAATTACACCAAAGCAAGATCTTATAACAAATGGTATATCTAAGTATAAATATAACCGGTCGTACGTGCTCCTGCGTACGGTCTGCGTCTAATAATTACGCAAAGTAGTGCGATGTGGGCCTGTGCACATGCAACGTACGATTTGGGTGGATGCAACCACGACAGAAATTCAAATACAGAAAATTCATAAAGAAGGCGTAGTCCTACTTTCCTCGAAAGAGATTCATACTTTTGACCTGTTTTGAATGAATGCGTTGTAAGGCGTTCAGATTACAACCCGTTGTGCGTCTTTAGAAATCGTGCAGTTTCCCAGATTTTTAAAACGCACAATTTATAAAGACACATGACAGGTTGAAAAAGAGGCTTTAGAAACAATAACTTTTGTCAAAGGTTAGAAAGGATATTGTCTGAGGCAGGGTTTATATGTAAGAGATCCAAATTACGCTACCTACATGTATTATTTATGAAAAAATCTATATAGGCCCCCTACACTGCCTAACTTCCCTTTCGGGTATTAGCCTACTGGAAGGCATTACCAGTAATAATATACCGAGAAAATGCTGATTATGTGACATATTATTGTGTTATCTGTTTTGGTTCCATGTTTTTGTCATAGGCTCTCATGTCAATCCTACCCAATAGGTGGAAATGTACGACTCTAATTAAGGATCTGTGGTAGTACAGAGACAATCGTCTAATTGGCAGTTTTAGGCTGTTGTTTTTTAGGTTATTTATCCTCGGTTGCCGGTTGCCCATATGACCGAGTAGTAGACTGGGCGTGCCCAGGAAGGAACTCCCTTCTTTTGACCTGTTTCCAGCTTTGAATGGTGGAGGAAGACCCCAAGTGAGCAGCTGGGTAGAACCACCGACGTTCCGCAAGCCAGCTGGATAGTTTCCTCACATGAAAGTTCATACGTCCCTGGCGGGATTCGAACCAACAGAGGTGAGGGGCAGGTGATCCTGAGTCAGCGACTCTAACCACTCGGCCACGGACGCCCCCCAGTTTTAGGCTATGAATGTAATGAATTTATATAAAATTTGATATTTTTTTTTCCTGAAAATGTCCATGGAAACATCAACATTCATAATCACTCATGAAAAAAACAGAACAAATTTTTTTGTATGTGATGTATGCTAAAGTATTCTAAATATTGATGATTTGTTCTGTATAAAAAGCTATTATTCCTAGAGGTTGATCTTTTTTTTACTGGCCATTAATAAAGGGAGGTAATCGAAGGTAATCTTGAATCTATTTTTAGCACAGAATCCTTTGTTATTAGGGAAAAAATATGAAACTTCAAAGGCGCATATCTCCGAAGAAATACACATTCAGACTATTTTAATTAAGTTACATTAAACTTGAATTTCTTATGCATCAAATAGAAATATTTATTTATATATTTGTAATCCACTTCAAAGCAAAATTAGTGTTTAAAAATGGCATAGATTGCATTGGCCATATAGGAAAACGAAATTATTTTCTGAATTTTAAAATAATCAGAAATTTTATGAAAAGCAAATAAAGTAACAAAAAACATTTGTAATCGTGATAAAATAGCATAAACTTCAATTTCTGATGAAAAATTGATATATTTTTTAAATACCATGTACCGTCAAAATGCAGGAAATGGCTGATTTTTATGTGGAGTGGTACTTAAATCATTTGTCTAATTCTAAATTACATTACAAGCCGTATGATTGGGCAAGAAGTTTGTCTCAGCCAATCAGATTGATTGTTGTGTAATGTTACAACAAAACTTGGATTAATTAGGGGTTTAACAACTCTTTCAATAACTAAGGTTACATTGCCGTGGATGGAGCACTTAACTGTTGATTCCTAGTATTCCTCTCACCAGTACTACCACAATATCCAAACTGAACCTTCAGCTACTACCTCAACTTCCAGTGATTTTTTTTCTTAAAAAAACGGTCGTTATTGGGCCCCTTTCCCCTCTCTGAGGAATATACTTTTTTCCCCCATTTCAGAGAAATTTTCCCCTCCTGGAACTAGATTTTTTGTTGCAAAGAAAAATCCAAATTATATTTAGATTCTAGGCATCTCTAGCAGTTCTAATGGTTGTTTGAAGGCCCCATTATGATATACAAGCAAGTTAAATGCATTTATAATTATATATAATACTGTATTTGAGAGTATAAGCATGTATTGAAATTTCCCCTTTTGGGGCGTCCACACGCAAATTTTCCCCCACCTATGGGCCCTGACCCCCTTCCCCCAAAATAAAAAATAAACACTGACTTCACATCCATTGCTGACAGATAAATAAGTTTTGTTGAATGTCAGAGTGGATATTGGCTGAGCCAGGGTTTGAACCCATAACCCCTGGATTGAAAGACTCTGATGTTACCAACTGAGGTAACAGGGCTTGACTAGTCATACATGGAACAATTTGTAATCCTTTATTGTTGTTCAAGCACCTTAACCCTCTCCCAAACAAGACCTTGTTTTGACATCCCTAATAGATATGGCTTGTGAAAACATTGAAACAAAAGAAGAAACTGCTGATAACCAGCAGTTTGTCTCAATATTTTCTATGCCATATTTTACACAAATTTTATCTTTGATTACATCCATTTTGTCATTTGGGGCACTTTTTTAAGTGGATCACCCCAAAATGTTGCAGTGTGGGAAAGCGTTAATTCATTAACCATAATTTGAATTCACTAAGTTAAGGATACATTTACCTTTGTTGACAGTAGAAAATATCACAGGTAACACATGTTTTTGTCCTATTTCTGGATATGTTGATATAACAGTCTGTAGGGTCTCTATCACAACATGTCTGAAAAATACATCACATCTTTCATCAACTCCAAACTAACAAAATCTAGATTGATTTCCCCTTTAACCCTTTCCTAAACGACAAAATACTAGGGTGGTCCAATTTGAAAGCAGCTTCAGACGACAAAATAAGTTGTATCAAAAGGAGATTATGTGTATTTTAAAGCCTAGAAAATATTGAGACAAAAGGAGAAAATGCTGATTATCAGCATTTTCTTCTTTTGTCTCAATGTTTTCTAAAGCCTTTTCTAATAGAGACCTCAAAACCCGGTCTTGTTTGGGAAAGGGTTAAACAATAATTTCACTAGCATTGTCACTGAAAAAGTGGAATAGGTCATACAACTCCAGTTGGAGCACGGAAACAGATTTTGAACAAAGTCCAATCATGACCTTGACCTTTAAACCTAAATGACCCAAAAACAATACTGCACCTCCTTGGGTCAAGGGTTACAACTGTGTAAAGTTTCATGGTCCAAGGTCCAAGCATTCTTTAGTTAGAGCACAGAAATGAACAAGAGCTTCGCAGAGCGGCGCATATACGCTCGAGAGGGGCTTGTCAGTAAAAATTGGCCATTTTTTCAATTCAAGTGCAGATAATTCAAACATGAAAAGTTATCAAAATTTTGTTTGCACAACAAGACACCATAGAGATTCATTGTGGCTAGTTTTATTAAATTCTGGTTGAAACTGTAGAAGTAGCACACAGGAGAAAATGGGCATTTTTGAGAAAATGGGCATATTTCCTTAAATTCAAGGGCAGATAATTCAAGAACGAAAACAGTTATCTAAATTCTGTAAGCAGTGTGCACAACTAGACACGATGGAGATTCATTGAGGCAAGTTTGATCAAATTCTGATCAAAACTGTAGGAGGAGTTGCGCACACAAGAAAATGGGCATTTTTTTAATTCAAGGGCAGATAATTCAAGAACGAAAAGAGTTATCTGAATTCCGTAAGCGCGGTGCACAA
The DNA here is from genome assembly GCA_963680895.1 of Fragum sueziense. Taxonomy (NCBI): domain Eukaryota; kingdom Metazoa; phylum Mollusca; class Bivalvia; order Cardiida; family Cardiidae; genus Fragum; species Fragum sueziense. The sequence goes on along the minus strand of OY804601.1, from coordinate 12,060,733 downwards.
CTAGACACCATGGAGATTTATTGTGGCAAGTTTGATCAAATTCCGATCAAAACTGTAGGAGGAGTTGCGCACACAAGAAATTGCTAACGGACGGACGGACAGACAGACGGACGGACGGATGGACAGACAGACGGACGGACGGACAGACCGACGAGCGGGGCCATAACATAATACGACCCTTCGGGCGTATAAAAAGTCTAGGGATGAATGGACGGAGGGTTGACAGACAGACAGACAGACAGACAGATATGGTGAAACCAATATAACCCCCTCTACTTCGTAGGTGGGGGGTATAAATATCACATGGAACATGTTTTTGGTCTAAATCTGGATACATAGCTTTAACAGTTTATAGGCTCTCCATCCATATCAAGTTTAGACACACAGATAGACAGAGAAAAGTAAATAAAGCTTTCAATACAGGGGAATGAAAATGTTTGTTTTGTTTTTCCAAGTTCTTATATCTTATGCAATTAAAACACCTTTACGGTCCTTAACCCTTTCCCAAACGGCAAAATTTTAGGGGGTTCGAATTCAAAAGCTACTAAAGACGCCAAAATGGATGTTGAATAAGGTTGAATTTATGTACAATACAACATAGAAAATAATGAGGCCAAAGGAGAAACTGCTGGTTATCAGCAGTTTCTTCTTTTGGCTCATTGTTTTCCCAAGCCATTTCTTTCAGTGACGTCACACTCAGGTCTTGTTTGGGAAAGGGTTAAAATATCAGTCAAAATTTGTCAAAAACTATAGGACAAATGACCATATCTTACCTAACATCTGTCTGTATATCTGCATCAACAACAATCTGTACAAGTTTACAGGCTAACTCAGTTTTCTCTGTATCCAGTAATGAATCAGATGGAAGTTTGAACAACGTATGGATGCCTTTCACAGCTTGAGTTGACAATAATGCTTCCTCTGAGTCTATAGTTTGTGTGTAGATAGTGAGAATATGCTCCTTGTAGGTGGATAGTATGGGATTCTGATCTGAAAACCAGATATTTATAAATAAAGAAATGTATATCAAAAATGTGAGTCTCTGCAGGGATAATTGTGGGCTAGGCCATTGGGCCATTGGCCATTTTTTCTCAGAGATGGCATATTAAAATTCAAACTATGGGCCAAATTGGCCCACAAATTTAATTTGGCCGACAAATATTCTAAGGTGCAGAAATTTACAAAATATTCTTACCAAATATATGTCATCCAAACTGGTTTACCAGATCTCTGACTGGATAACCCACCAGCAGAAAAAACAGGATATATCATGTATCCTGGCTTATGTCCCAGGATTTTTCTATTTGTGAGACAACAAATGGCCCACAAGCCAAAGTTTCCAAATCAATCACTGCTCTGAAGTGACAGATAGACATACAAACGGCAAAGTTTCATCTGAGTTTACAGCTTGAGTGTAAGTTGTAAGAGAGTGTTCTTTGTAAGTTAATGATATAGGGTTCATATCTGCAAATGGACAACAGGAATTGGCCTCAATTAGGAGATTCCGCTACAAATGTTATTGTTAACTTAGTGACCCATTCGAATATTGTCGGATCTTATCGTTACTCAAGATCCCCTCGAACGGATTACAGTTGCCGGCATGAGCCGATCCTGCCCATATCTCTCCGCAAGCATAACAACGGTAGTCAGGTCAATAACAACGGAAGCAGACCAAACAACCATTTAAACCTACGCCAGAAAACTATTTGAAACAAACAGCGTTCTAAAGTCGACTGAATCCTCATAAATGTGACAAAATTTTACCAGATAAAATAATTGATGTGATTTACCGATTATTGACAGTGTATTTCACTTGAATTATAACGTTAGCTAAAGGATTGATTTGTTTTGATGACGTCATTTACGCGCGTCTACTTTAACGTTCAATATGGCGGTCACTGTATTGCGCTCGAGATCATGTTGCAACCACGTTCCAACGCGGCAAAAGGTTGCAAACAGTCTCGAGGGTCGCGATTGCTTAGTGACCAAGACAGAAGGACAGACAGTCACAGATTAATAGATTCTTCAACTGAGTTTACAGTTAAATTACTTTGGTAATTTTGAAATCAGATATTGTTTGGTAAAAGGTTGTGTTGAATTACTTACTTTTCGCTGTATAGTTGAACTTTCTTGTACACTCCATAAACCCATCCAGTACTAATATCACATTATACTTTGGTGTGGCCTGCAAATAGGGAAAAATTGGGTTTTGAAGGATTTAAAATTTAACCAAGCCACATAATTTATCAAATATTGAACAACTGGTTTCATTGGTATTAAGCAACATCATACATTCATCTGAATCCTGAATAGTTGGTACTAATGAAAAATGGGTTTCAGAAGTATTCAAACTTTTGTCTATATACAACTGTTCAACTTAAATCTAAAAAAGGTAAACAAGAGTTTACCCATTACCAAACAGCAAAATTTTATACTTGTCCAAATTCAAAGATGTTGCAGACGACGATTTAAAGTGAAGGCAGTTTTGCATTTTGGTATTTTTGTATAGAAAACATGGTGGGAAATGAAGAAATTGCTTGTCACAAGCAATTTCTTCATTTTACACATTATTTTCCAAAGTCATTTTCTTGTAGGGAGTCAAAAAGAGTCACTGTATGGTAATGGTTTAATCCCATTTCGTCTACTCCCAATACTTCTACTCCCAATTCGTCTACTATTTTGGACATATGTCCCATTTCATCTACTTTTCTATACTTTGTATATCAATATGATATTATATGATTTTTATCAAAATGTTTGCATTTTTATTTCATTTGTGAATATATTGATTAATTTCTTTTCTTAAAACAAAAATAATGTTGTTTATTGATGATTTGACATGAAAGTAGACGAGTTGGGACAGTTGACAAATTGGGACTCAATGCACTTAAAAACCAGTAGACGAAACGGGAGTAGACCAATCGGGATGTTACCGTGGTAATGGGTTAAGGCTGATCTTACCTGTGTTTGTTTGTTATATGTCTCAATGAGGGCAGGTACAGCACTCTTCACTATTTGACTACACACCAAGTCTGAGCCCTGGGCGGCTGACTGAAGTAGCCGACCAGATGACAACATCAACATTAATTCTGGCTGTAGGAGGTGGTTTCTGCATTCTACAAGTAATGAATACATGCCTTTAAGAGCAACCTAAACAAACATTGGCACAACAACCCACAAAATTTCAGTGTGCGCTGTATAACTATTGAACTATTGAAGAAAGAAGACAAAGAGATGGGTCTCTACAAGCCTCAGGATTTCCTTTGGCTTCAGTACAATAAGTTACAGGACAAAGTGAACCTTTTGAAAGAATTAACATCCCCATGAACTTTGATTGAAATCAATTCATTAGTTATGTTAAGAAGTCATTTATATCATGAAAAACTTATACATGAGCATACAACACAATGGCAATAGCCAAATGGCCTTTGCAACTTGAAAAGGTCCTTACAGTTTTTAAGATTTCACTCAAAATACTTTCAATGTCATATTTTTTCTAATTACATATTTTAGTAACATTGACTTTCTATCTGTTACAGGCCTGAATAAGGACCAGGCTAGAACTCTGCAAATCGATTAGATTTTAACCCTTTCCCAAACAAGACCCGATTTTGACATCCCTACTGAAGAATGCTTGGGGAAACATTGAGGCTAAAGAAGAAAATGCTAATAATAAGCGTTTTTCTCCTTTTGCCTCATTTTTTCTTAGCTATAATGTCTGTATAATGCAGCTTCCAAATTGGATCACCCTAGACTTTTGCTGTTTGGGAAAGGGTTAAAGGCTTTTTACGGATCCAGGATTTTTGTGAAGGTGATTCAGACATACAAATAGGAGAGTTCGTTTTCCTAGTATTTCTGCATGAAAATGAAATAATCGGGCTACAGAGAGGGGGGGTTTCATTTGAACTCCCCACCAAACCGCACTGGATCCGTCACTTAACCCTTTCCCAAACAAGACCTGGTTTTGGACGTCTCTAATAAAATTGGCTTGGGAAAACATTGACACAAAAGACGAAACTGCTGATAACTAGCAGTTTCTCTTATTTTCGATGCTATACTACACTCAAATCATATCTTTATCATTATCCATTTTGTCATCTGCAGTAGCTTTCAAATAGGAGAACCGGTTTTGTAGACAAACAAAACAAAATCCACCTACCCTGAAGTATTTCCTCAACAAAACCATCCAAACTCTTTCTTCTGTCACCCTGTTAAAGCATAGGAAGATGTTTAAACAGTTTCATACTCATCCTAAGCAAGATTATAACAAGAGCTTCACAGATCAGATAGATGATTGAGGTTAATTTGTACGGGCACTAATGATAGGTTAGTAAACCTTAGAAGGAAATGTTGTTGATAAGCATGTTTATCTTATTTCTTTACGACAAGGCAACTTGAATTGTGGGGTTGAGTAGACAAAAATTTCTAACAGACTACTTGATTATAAACAATTTCTTCTTTTAAATCAAATTTCTAATCCAATACCATAATGGTCTGTCAAAACAAGAGTTTGTTAGGTAAGTCACTGGAGAAAGAAGATACCAGTGTTCTCCCCAGCCAAATAAGCTGTATCGGCCCCACTACAGCTTACTGTAAATCAGTGTAATGTCCCGATAGCTTCAAAACTATCCCACAGTTTAATTTCTTCAAAATGGTCATTAAAAAGAGGAATTTGAGATATTTTATGTAAAGAACTAATAGTCCTTGGGCCAGGACCAGGAAAATGGGGTAAGTATTACCAGAAAAAGGGACAAAAGGACACCTATATATATTTGTAGATATACATCTGGCGGATGTTTTTCAGTGATGATATCCGACATGAAGAGTAGCTAAATATATTTTACCCTTACCTTTATATAGGTACCCTTCACGACGTGAATGACAATCTGGTTTGGGGTAAGGGAAAGGGAAAAATTAATAAAAAATATTAAATGATTGTATAAATCTATTTATTTGAATCCATACGTACGAGCATGTATTTCACTACTTATGAATCATGATTTTTTTAATTATGTAATTATAATGACGTCATTACTCCTTTTCAAAAAATGCTTTATGTGCAATCAAGTGTAAGAATTGGCCGAAATATTCGAAAAAGTATTTTTCTATAATTATTATTTATTTCTAATGCAAGAAGACATGATTTTTCATAAAGTACATTATCTGAGAAACATTTTGAGCGTTGTTTGCACTCTGGCAGTCGGGGCTTTTGGTTGTAACCCTTATCTAAAACCCTTAACCCTATCATTTTTTGCATTCAAATTTATAACACTTATTTGGTCATATTTCCATTGAATATTGACCTACAGGTGTCAAAATGGTATCAAATGAAAGCTTATGACATGCTCTTTTGCTTGTAGTTATTTTATGCAAATTATCTCATTTGCATATTCATGAATATTAATGATTTTCCTTAAAAATTCCATTTTTTGGCGAAAATTTTGATAAATACTTTCCAAAACAAGGCGTTTCTTTTCAGGGGGAATTTTTAAAACATGATTTTTCTTAAAGAACATTTTATTAGAAACATTTTGAGCCTTGTTTACACTCTGGCAGTTGGGGCTTTTTGTCGTAACCCTTATCTTAACCCTTAGCCCCATCAAATTACTTATGTAAATTTTGAAAATGAATTCGGCTATATCTTCATTGAATATTTGCACATAGTTGTCAGAATGATATCAAATGAAACCTTATGACTTGTTCTTTTGTTTTAGTTATGTTATGCAAATTAGCTCATTTGCATATTCATGAATTTCATGACAGAAATTTGGTAAATACTTTCCAAAACGAGGCATTTTTGTGCAGGGGAATTACGTAAACATATTAACCCATTACCAAACAGCAAAATTTTAGACTGCTCCAAATTCAAAGATGATGCAGACGACAATTTGTAATGAATGGAATTTAATATTTTTTGCCATTTTGTATAGAAAATATTGAGGGAAATTAAGACATTGCTTGTCACATGGAATTTTTTCATTTTCCACAATGTTTTCCAAAGCCATTATCTTGTGGAGAGTCAAAAAGAGTCATTGTGTGGTAATGGGTTAAATATTAAAGAAAATAATATATCAAACATTTTGAGCGATGTTTGCACTTAATTTGGCCGTAGGGGCTTTGGGTCATAAACCTTATCTAAACCCTTAAACCTTTAAAATTGTTCAGTCATTTCAAAACGTTTTTGGGCATGTCTTGATTGAATATTGACCTACAGATGTAAGAATGGTATCAAATGAAAGTTTATGACTTGCTCAATAATTTACCATAAATTTTATGCAAATAACCTTATTTGCATATTCGCGAATATTAATGACACTACTTAAAACTGTGACCCTTTTTGCAAATTAAGTTTGTGTTTGGTAAAAGTGTCATATCTCTGTTTTACTAAGGCCATTACTCTAAAACTTTTCTAGTTCGGTTTTGTACAAAGGTATTTTCACACTGAAATGCCGTAATCAACACATAATTTTAAGGCACTATTAGCTTTCATGTGTTTTAGAGCGTTCCTTGGATGATATGTGCACTTCCGAGGAGTATGATCTTCTGCAGTTCCTCGATAACTGGTGCACCAGGAATTTGTTTGAATATTTTGTCAAGTCCCTTCTTAATGAGACCAAATGCACCTACAACGACTTGTACAGTTGTCGTCTCCATACCCCACATTCTGGCTACTTAGAACTATCTCAAGGTATTTTTATTTTGATAGTTTCTCAAGTGCCTTAACGGAGACATTTCTTTCGGATGGAACCATCATGTCAATCATGATGAACGTCTTGTCCAATTTCTTCTTGATGATGATGTCTGGTCTGTCAAACTTGATCTCTGTACCAGTATTCACTGACATGTCCCTCTACGACAGTTTTTGGTTGATGTTCATACAATTTTTGTTTGCTGGGAGTCCAAATTGCTTGCAGATTTTCCAATGAATGTACCCTGCTGCCTTGTCATGTCTTTAAATGTACTACATTGGCACTAATGTTGGACAGCCTGAGACAATTTCATCATATTGGTTGCATATTCTGCACTTTGGATCTGTACCATCTTTGATGATCTTGTTGTGATATGCTCTTGTAGCCAAACTCTGATCTTGTGCTGCTATCACCATTCCTTCTGTTTCTGCATTGAGACCTGCACTAGAGAGCCACTTATGTATCTGATCTTGGTCAACATCTGGTTTGTCAAACCTTAAGGGTATTGCCCATGCATTGGTTTGGCTTTCCATGTTTGTGTCATCCTCTTTTGGGCATTTGCCTTTGTCCGTCTTGTTCTTTTGGTAAACTCTGTGACGGATTCTTCTCCATTTCTTGTCGTTTGTGCAATGTTCAGTTCTTGAATGAATTTTCTGGCTTGCTCTGAGATTGAGTAAAGTTTCTTGTTACGTTCATGTTCCCGGATCAGATGTAGCAGATTGTCTTTTGTTGTCTCCAAATACGTGATTATGCCATTTCAATCCATGAGAGGCCCCTGCCACCGATATTTCGTGGTAGGTACAATCTTTCAACGTCAACCTTTGGGTGGTGCATTCTTTCTGTTGTTAGTAACTGTCTGGTCTTTGTGTCAAGTTTTCCTTTTTTCTTGCATTTGCCAGTTTATGATATTGAAATTGTATGTGACAACTGGGACTGCCAGGGTGTTTATGGCTTCAATCTTATCTGCAGCTTTTAGCTCACTCTTGATGGCAAGCATTAACTCTTCTGTAATACTCTTTTCTGATCTTTTCCTTCATTGCTGCATGTTGAATTCCGTCACCTTCATTAACACAATGTATTTGTATTTAGCATCTTGGTCTAGTTTCTTGATGATGGTGTCTCTTTCTAGCTGTATGTCAGATGTTGATGTTAGTTTTCCTTTTTTGAATGTGACTTTTGGACACTTGTCCAGTTCAAATTGCATACATATGTCATCACTAAAGACCTTTACTGTCTCGAGCAGTTGTTTTTGCTGGTGATCGTTCTTGGCAAAAGTCATCCATGTAGAAAAGATGGCTGATCTTCTTGCCTTGGATGTCATATCCATGTCTAGTGTCATTCAGCATGGTATTGAGAGGGGCAAGAAACAAACAGAAGTGGAAGAGTGATAGTTATGCGACTTTGCATGCAGATGGTTAAGTCTTGAACTTCTTTGGCCTTGATTTGAAACCTACCGGATGAGGACTCCCACCACGCCCATTTATTTGGGACCATAACCTTTGACTTAGTTACCCTGACCTTTGAGTTTGACCTACTTTTAAAAAACTTACACTTTAAAGGGCTTACAACAGGAATTTATCCTTAACTCCAAATGCTGTCAAAAAACACTGTATACTGAGTCCGCCGTCTCTTTCTTGTCTCCTTTTAGATCTACATGCAGTTTACCTATAACTGTCCATAATTTGCCAATGAAGTAATAATTAATTTATTTGTGTTATTTTACCTTTTGAATTACGGTATAAAACACACATCATATTTACATTGTAACTAGAAATGTCTCATTTCAGCAATTTAAACACGCAGGGGCATATTGTTTTACTCTTGTCTGTCTGTCTGTCTGTCTGTCCATCTGTCTGTATGAAAACTCAACACTCGCCTTTTCTCCAAAAATATTTGACATACAAAGCTATAATTTTGTATGTAACCTTCTTTTGAACAATGATATGTATCTGTTCGTGCAATACCAATATGACCTTCCTCAAGGTCATTCATTAACCCTTATCAATCCTTAACTCGAAAACTTAGCATAAAAACTTAACATTGTCATTCCTTGGGCATTTGCGTTTCACGATCTTGTTATTAAAGTTTTTTTTATAAATATTCATAAGCATGCTAATTAGTTTTGTGTAAGAGCTGTCTTAACAAAATAACATTTCAAAACTAAAATGTATGTTTTATTACTACAATGGTTTTAAAATGTTTTTGCGATTAGTTGAAGCTAATGCTGAAACTTCTATAAGAAGACAATTGCCATGGAAACAAGAAGGTTGTTAAATTTTGCTTATCCGGCACTTTGAAATGGAACAACAGTCAGAATTCATTAACAGGTTCAAGAAAATACAGAGGGTTTTCATTTTTGGCTTATGACATAATAATGCCATACTCCATATTTTAAAGCATGTAAATTGCTCGGCTTATTACCTCCCTTTATGGATATACCTGTTGTGATTGTTTCCATATACATGCTGTGTAGGACAAATTATTCAACATGAATTGTATTTCTATGCATCTGGTTTGTATATGCAATGTATACTTAGTATAGAAAGCAGTAAAGCCACATTATTTTAAACATTTCAACACCTTGCACTGAATTTCAACTATCTGAACCCTATCAACTTTCAAATGCACATTCTGAGGTATAGCTACTCTGCAGAGTGGATATCATCGCATTTTTGTTCTTCCTTTGGATAGGTCTTTCAAGATATATAGGTGTCCCTTTGTCCATTTTAGTGGTAACTCCAACCATATCTGGCCCAAGGACTATAATAAATTAAGTCATTTTATACAATAAATCTGCATAAAAACATCATGGAAAAAGAAGAAATTGCTCAAAATGAGCAATTTTTTCTTTTTCCATTTTGTTTTTATTCACAACTTTATGCATAAACACTGTATTGAAAGGTTCCATGATACTTATAAAAATGGCCACTAGTGCTTCCAATTATTCTGTGGAGAACCCTGCATACAAGTACCTGATTGATGCCAGCTGACAGGGCCTTCACAAGAGACTGTAGAGCATCAAAAGCTGCCTTTTCTACATTATCATCTCCAGATAGAAAAACCTGTAATACGGAAGAAAAGTTGAATATGAGTCAAACCTTTAACTTAACCTTTTCCACATTGTTTCTAGCTAACTGGCATTTTCTCCTTTTCCTAAATATTTCCTAATTAACAGCATTTCATCTTTAACCCATTCCTAAACAAGACCTGATTTTGACATCCCAGGAAGAAATGGTTTGGGAAAACATTGAGACAAAAGAAGAAACTGCTTTTCTCCTTTTGCCTCAATATTTTCTTAGCTATATTGTACGTAAATCCAACCTTGATTAACATTCATTTTGTCGTCTGCAGTAGCTTTTGAATTGGAACACCCTCAAATTCTGCCGTTTGGGAAAGGGTTAACCTGGTTATTTCCCAAAGCCTTATATCTAGGCTCGTCAAAACCAGGTTTGGTTTGGAAAAGGTTTTAACTCTCCTGTGTACCTATTCATTCACATGGGTTTCACTCTATGCCAAACAAGCCTGCATCTAATGTCCATTGCATAAAAAAATTAGTAAAGCATGGAGAGAAAAGGAGACATCACTATAACATACATATAATCTACATTTCGTATCACTGTATTTTGTCATCTGCAACTCTTTTAAAACAAGAAAAGTCTACAATTTGCTGTTTAGGAAACCTCTGCAGGATTTTAAACCGGAAACTTTTAAACCCAAAACCCACATCAACTTAAAGACAGCAATGTTATGGGATATATTCATCTAAAACAACAAATATTTACCTCTTTTTTGATACAGTTGAAGAATGAACTTTGGAACTCATTTAGTGACTCTGTACTGTAAGTCTTGGTACATTCAGTCTGAAAAACACAAACAACAACACTGATTGCATGACCTTATGTGACTAAAGTTACAAACCACAGAGGAAAAAAGTTAAATTTAATTTTTTACTTTAGATGCTTTTCCTCGGAAGGTGTAAAAACTTGAAACAAGAGTTACATATTGGACAGAAGCAAAGATTCCCAAAAGGAACTGTATACTAATGTGTGTTTATGTTTACATTGCACAAATCATTAATTATTTCAGACACTGTTTCAAAAGAATCATTTGTGGTCTTTAAATTATTTTCTTTTTTTCTCTCCCAACATTTCAAAAAAATCATTTGAATTGTAAACTATGATTTAATAAATAAATTTTTAACCCTTTCCCAAACAGCAATATTTTAGGGTTGTCCAACTTGTGTGCAGTATAAAGGAGAAATTGCTGATCATCAGCAATTTCTTCTTTTGCCTAATGTTTTCCAAAGTCTTGTCTTTTAAATATGTCAAAACCAGGTGTTCTTTGAGAAAGGGTTAACACATACCAGAGTTTCGAGGGCATCAATTTTGGCACTCTTCAGATCGGAGGTCAGTTTTTCCATTAATAAAGGGAGACAATACTTGGCAAACTGTGGACTGGCCGACATACATCTTCGTAATGCAAGTATCAGGTCTTCCTTCTTTATACCACTGGGATCATTGGCAGACTGCAAGTAAAATATATGTGACCCGCCACCCTAAAAGGGACCTTATCCGAACTTCAAAAATCCAAATTTTGTCAAACTTGTCAGACTCACCACAGCTCATTGTATGCGAAAAATGAACATATAGTAAGATAGGGAAAACATTCCAAATTTTGAAAATTATATTAAAGTGAAAACTATCGGCCCCAGTCTGGCTGCGCGGATTGGGCAGACTAATTAGCGTCGATTCTTTTCACACATCCGATAAGGTCCCTTTTAGCGTGATAGGTCACATATACTTGTCAAAACTTTTCAACAGCCACTTGATTTCTGTCAATTAGTCTCTGCAGAGGTCAAAATTGTCACTGAATTTGTTATAGCCTGGGAAGCATTGACAGAAAAGAAGAAAATACTGGTTATAAACACTTTTTTCTTTCCGTTTTGTGTGTTTTCAAATGTTTTCTATATTAAAACCTAGTACTGATTCACTGAATCAGACAGGCCTATGCCATACACTATAGTCATATTGAAACCCCAAATGTCAAATTGTCTTTGCCAATAACTTTTGTCCCAATAGATTTTGCTTCAGTGAAAACATAGTAATTTAACCCTATAAATGTCACATCAGTTTCCAGATTGTCACATTGGCTTTCTACGAGGAAGCAACATGGTCTCCTTAAAAAAATATTTCCCAATCACTGCTGAGTGAGAATAAACATGACTTACCGGAGTAAAATCAATAGGAAAGTAGCATGAGACAACTTCAAAGAATTCTTCCACAAAAACACCGAGTGAGAAATTCTGAATGATCACAAGTGCACATGTAAAGGCCAAGATCAGGTTACTTGGGTCCTTCTCTGCAGAGGTCAAAATGAATGTTACTGAATTTGTCTCGGCCTGGAAAACATTGAGAGAAAAGAAGAAAATGCTGGCTACCAGCATTTTCTTCTTTTTTCTCATTGTTTCCCAATGTGGACTTTCCTATAGTTGTCAAAACCTGGTACTGAGTGTGAAAGGGAAAAGTAAACATGACTTACTGGAGTAAAATCAATAGGAAAGTAGCATGACACAACCTCAAAGAATTCCTCGACAAATACACCGAGTGAGAAATTCTGAATGATCACAAGAGCACATGTAAAGACCAGGATCAGATTTCTGGGGTCCTTCTTTGCATTCACCAAAATGTCTGCTACTGAATTTGTCTCAGTCTCGAAAACATTGAGAGAATAGAAGAAAATGCTGGCCATCAGCATTTTCTTCTTTTTTCTCAATGTTTTCAAAAGTGCACTTTCTTTGACTTATCAAAATCTGGTTCTGATTGAGGAAGGATTAGCAAATATACAGGCGACTTACCGGTGTAAAATCAATAGGAAAGTAGCATGACACAACTTCAAAGAATTCCTCGACAAACACACCGAGGGAGAAATTCTGAATGATCACAAGTGCACACGTAAAAGCCAGGATCAGGTAACTTGGGTCCTTCTCTGCAGAGGTCAAAATGAATGTTACTGAATTTATCGCAGCCTGGAAAACATTGAGAGAAAAGAAGAAAATGCTGGCAATCAGCATTTTCTTCTTTTCTCTTGATGTTTTCCAATGTGCACTTTCCTGAAGGTGTCAAAATCTGGTTCTGATTGAGGAAGGATTACCAAATATACAAGCGACTTACTGGTGTAAAATCAATAGGAAAGTAGCATGACACAACTTCAAAGAATTCCTCCACAAATACACCGAGTGAGAAATTCTGAATGATCACAAGAGCACATGTAAAGGCCAAGATCAGGTTTCTGGGGTCTGCAGAGGTCAAAATGACTGTTAATGAATTTGTCTCAGCCTGGAAAACATTGAGAAAAAAGAAGAAAATGCTGGCAATCAGCATTTTCTTCTTTTTTCTCAATGTTTTCAAAAGTGCACTTTCTTGGACTTATCAAAACCTGACACTGCTTGAGAAAGGATTGGAAAGTAAACATGACTTACTGGAGTAAAATCAATAGGAAAGTAGCATGACACAACTTCAAAGAATTCCTCCACAAATACACCGAGTGAGAAGTTCTGAATGATCACAAGAGCACATGTAAAGGCCAGGATCAGGTTTCTAGGGTCCTTCTCTGTATCCATGGCCTGCATAAACCCATAAACAAAGTCACCCTCAAGCTTCTGTACATCTGAAAATGATCAAAGAAAAAATTCAAAAATTTCAGTGAACTAGAATCAAAATGGCTTTTTTCTAAATAACAAAGTAGGTCCAAAACCAAGCGCAGCAACGAACAATAACAATGTTAAGGATAGAAATAAGGTTTTCCACATCAGCATGGAAAATATTGAGAGAAAGGGATAACATATTATGTGCCACATAGTTATAATATTAACCCTTTCCCAAACAACAAAATCTTAGGGTGGTCAAATTCAAAAGCTGCAGCAGACGACAAAATGGATGTCGATAAAGATAGGATTTGCATACATTATAACACAGAAAATATTGAGGCAAAAGGAGAAAATGCTGATCATCAGCATTTTCTTCTTTTGTCTCAATGTTTTCCCACGAAATTTCTACTAAGGGCGTCAAAACCAGGTCTTGTTTGGGAAAGGGTTAAAGTGATTTCTTTTTATGTCAATGTTTTCCCAAATTTTCTTTTATGGTAAAGTCAAAACCAAACATTGCCAAGGAAATCATTAGCTTAGAATTTAGACTATTGCACACATTTTTTGCAGAACTTATTTGTTTTAGGAAGGGTTATTTACTTAATCAGCATGACTAAGGACTAACTATGGAAAACAAACCAAAACTAGTATAACTACATAATGTAACTTACCTTGTAATCTCTTGTTGAGAAAGACCAGAATCAACTCAAACACAATTCTTCTATCACCCTGAGGTAGTGACTGTGTGTGGACTTCACGGAATATAGTCTGACATACTGTCTTTACAACCTCCTCCGACACATGGGTGCATTTGGCCTAAAGAAGATGAAATGTAACCAGGGACTATTTTCACCAACATTGCTAAAATGATTGTCTTTACCCATTACCCATTACCATATAATGGCGCCATTTAAGGCCTCAAAAGATGAATGTTTTTGAAAACTGATAATGGGGAAAATGAAGAAATAGCTTACAAGTCTTAACCCTTTCCCAAACGGCAAAATTTTAGGGTGATCAACTTCAAAAACTGCCAAAAATGGCAAAATGGAAGTTATTAAAGATAGAATTTGTGTATAATATAGCAAAGAAAATATTGAGACAAAAGGAGAAACTGCTGGTTATCAGCAGTTTCTTCTTTTGTCTCAATGTTTTCCCAAGCCTTTTCTAATAGGGACGTCAAAACCAGGTCTTGTTTAGGAAAGGGATAAGCAATTTCTTCATTTCCCACAATGTTTTCTTCAAAATGTACAGCTCCATTCTTGATATTGTTATCTGCAACACCTTTGAATTTGGACAAGTATAAAATTCTGTCGTTTCTGAAAGGTTTAAGGCAAAATTACATTACAGTCCATTTGATTGGACAAGACCAATTGATTGTTGTGTAACTTTAAAGGTATATTTAGAATTAGATCGGCAGGTGAATACCATCACCAATATTACTTATTCACCCTTTCCAAAATTACCAAATTCTAGAATAAAAATTCAGAGATCGAATGAAAGTAAATGAAAATTGAAATGTGAAAAAACTTGTATATCGGTAGCATGAATTCCGTGGAAGATGCATTGAAAATGGGTTTAATCCATTAGAAGTAAATATTTTAATCAATTCTCATTTGAATAAGCCAGAAATATTCACTTTTCTAAAATTAACTTGACCTTGAAGTAAAATTAGAATAATTGATTTCCATAAATAGCTTCAAAATCTATTCTAAGATACTGTACAGTAATGGTTATATGAAACATTAACAGTTTTTTTTCACTGGGTTTGATGACATTTAGGGACTCATCATCATCATCGGTGTTTTGATTAACGTGCAGGTTGTGGGACTTTTCCAGCGTTAGTGGGATCCCGTCCAGGTGTCTGGCTGGCTGCACGCATGGCAGATTTCACGTCTTCTCTCCACTTTTTCCTGTCGTGGGTGTTGGTGTTTGATAGCCTCCATTCTCGTATATCTCTCTCTGTCAGCTCTTTCCATGATGTTTTAGGTCTTCCAGCAGCACGCTTTCCTAATACTTCGAGATCGTATGCTGTTTTGATGGCACTGCTGGACCTTTGCACATGGCCTATAAAGCAGATTCTGAAACCTCTTTCAATACAAGGAAAATGGAAAATCTATAAGTTAAAATGACATTTCAGATTTTTTTGTCATAAATTTTACTTTTATTTTAATCTGAAAGAGCATATTTCCTTATGAAAATTCTGAAAATTTCAAGCCAAAATATTACACCGTTTACGAGAAATTTATGTTTTTGTGTTAAAATTGAACAAATTGTTGTGGACAACAGTTAGTATTTATATGCAATTTATCGATTATGTCTCAACTTTAAATGCGTGTATCTCGCTTATTGGCAACAACTTCAAAATACTAATAGTATTTATACTCACTAGAATAACCAATCTTTGCATCAAGACATACTTTAAAAAAATTGAAATTGGAATGAAATGTCCCTTTAAAGTATAGAAAATACTGGTCTTACACTTTGTCTTTTGGCAGTGATTTTTTTACAATTTAAAGACTGTGTGTCCTGGGGACTCGCTAGATTCCATATCAATGAGTCCAGGTACTAGCTTAGTGAGTCCAATACACTATTTTTAATAGGAAATCTGTAAAAATTGTTGCATCCTGGGACTCGCTAGAATTAAAACTTTGCATCCTAGAGACCAAATTATGAGTAAAAGTTGCAGGATGCGCAGGTAAAAAAATCACTGCTTTTGGTGAGTCAAAAAGTGTAAATGTGTTGGAATGGATTTACCTTCTCCAAACAACACCTATTTTAGACTTCTCCAATAGAGAAGGCTTTGTGAATGATTGAGGAAAAAGAAAGAAAATGTTTTCAATGCTATGATTGATTTATAATAAATATCCTGCTTTTTATTTTAATAACTTACAACAGCTTTGAAATTGTACATCAGCAAAACTATTGCATTGATTGGGAAGGGTCTGATTCATTTTTATTTTTTTGTGGTCAACCCTTTACCAAAAAACAAAATTTTAGGGTAGTCTAGGGTGGTTTAGAGCTTTTGTAGATCTCAAAATGGATTAGATTTGTGCATAATATAGCATAGAAAATATTTAGGCAAATGGAGAAAATGCTGACCATCAGAATTTTCTTCTGATGCCTCAATGTTTTCACAAGCCTTTTTTACTTATGGACATCAAAACGGGTCTTGCTTGGGAAAGGGTAAAAGGGTTAACAAGATGTGTTTGTGAAACATGATTGTCCCCAAAATGGCCACAGAAATGGCCAAAGACTGAGGACAGACAGATGGACAGATAGACAGGAGTATAACAACATGACCCCAATCTTACTGTAATACAATATGGGGGCATGAAACATTACAAACTCCACACAGCGACAATATGCCTTACATTATCACTGCAGGCATATAAATCACGTGACCATGGTGAATGTCACGTGATATCGTAGATTTATTTAATATTTCTGAAATATTTTTTTTAAATCCAATTATATTTTTTATTTAGATTCAAATCTGACACCTCATATTCTTAAAACATCACTTAAAGCATGTTTACTTTTTAAAAATAAATCAAAATAAAAAAATCAATTACCTGAAATACTGGTAACTCAAGCTGTGCCGGCAGAGATCTCCCCAATCCAAATTCAGGGGAGATAACTGCGAAGGAGATTGGAAACATTACTTACTACTGCCAGTAGCCATATAACCCTTTCCCAAATGACTGGATTTTAGGGCGGTCCAATTTGAAAGGTGCTGCAGATGACAAAAATGGTGATAATGAAGGTATCATTTGTGTGAAATATGGCCAGGAAAATATTGAGACAAAAGGAGAAAATGCTGATTATCAGGATTTTCTTCTTTTGTCTCAATGTTTTCCCAAGACTATTTTCTTAGGGACGTCAAAACCAGGTCTTGTTTGGGAAAGGGATAAAGGGTGAGCATGAATGGAATGGTGTATTATGATGATCTGCAAGTTTCTTACAAAGGAAAAAGACAGTAAGCCAACTAAGATAGTACTAAAATTTACTGTAAGGGGCATCAAAACCAGTTTTTGTTTGGTAGGGGTTGAAGGATTTGAAATATTACTTACTACTGCCAGAAGGCCATACAAAGCATGTGCATGGATAGAATGATGATCTGAAAGTTTCTCACACAGGAAAGTGGACAGTAAACCAACTAAAATAGCACCACCTTTTACTTTTAGGGGCATCAAAACCAGGTTTGTGTTGTAAAGGTTAACCCTTTCCCAAACAAGACCTGCTTTTGATGTCCTTAATAGAAGAGGTTTGGGAAAATATTGAGGCAAATGAAGAAAGTGCTGATAATCAGCACTTTCTCCTTTTGCCTCAATATTTTCTGAGCTATTTTGTAGACTATCACTTCTTTGGGAACATTCATTTTGTCTTTTGCAGCAAATTTCATATGGGAATACCCTAAAAGTTTGTTGTTCACTTTGGGAAAGGGCTAACAGGGTCAAAATATTACTTACTACTGCTAGTAGGCCATACAAAGCATGAGCATGGATAGAATGATGATCTGCAAGTTTCTCACACAGGAAAGTGGACAA
The DNA here is from genome assembly GCA_963680895.1 of Fragum sueziense. NCBI lineage: Eukaryota > Metazoa > Mollusca > Bivalvia > Cardiida > Cardiidae > Fragum > Fragum sueziense. The sequence goes on along the minus strand of OY804601.1, from coordinate 12,042,854 downwards.
CAAACCAACTGAAATACAAAATAATGCACTGTTTTGTTTAACCCTATAAGCAGATGTCATTGTTTAACCTATTTATAAGCAAATATCAACATTTTTGACAGGTCCAAATTCAAGGATGATGTAGAAGACAATATCTAGTATTTGAAAGTTTACATTTTTTATCATTTTGGTAGAAAACATTGTGGAAAATGAAATAAGTTGCTTGTTGCAAGCATTTTCTTCATTTCCACAATATTTTTGAAAGCCTATCTTGAGGTGCATCACTGTTTGAGTAAGGATTACAGGGGTTTTTCTCCTTCTTCGGCAGGGGCCTGTGAAAGGCCCCTTCCCCTTGATGAAAGGCCCCTTTCCCCAGAGAAATTTCTTTTAAATCATGCAGTTTTCCCCAAATATTGAGGGTTAACTTGGAAATTTTCTTCCCCTCTAACAGTTTCACATGCTTGTTTTTCCCCTGCAAAAAGGCCAGGCCCCTTCCCCCAGACTGAAAAAAAAAACACCCTGGATTAATCTATAACCAGACGGCAAAATTTTAGACCATTCAAATTGGATAAGAGTTGCACACAACAAAATATTTTTTATAAATGTAAGACAATTAAACCTGATTGCAATCCTGAAAACAATAATTGAATAAGCATCAACAAAACACCTCAATTTTTCATATCTTTGATAATCATGTCTTTTCTAAATTTAAGCTTACAAATTTTGAATGCAATAATGTAAGTGGACTAGGAGTACGTAATAAGTTAACAATGTCAGCCCTTGATCAAAAGGTTTCTTCTTTGATCCCCAGTATTGGAAGTTAGTCTCAAATATTATCAAAGACCCTTTATCTAGATACCAGCTAAATAAACTAATCTATTGTGTAATTTGGGACTGCTAGTAGCCCTTTTCACAATGGGTAAAAATCATTTGATTTACAAACAATACCTTCAGATTGTGAGAGAAAGTCTGTTGGTAATCCATGTAAAACATCAGCTATCAATCTTGTAGCTCTGGCTCTTGTGGCAGTATCTGAACTGGTAAGGTGAATCCTGAATAAATACAATTGAGGGTTTACCAGAGCTACAGATAAGAGGGGGTGATGGCTTTTCAAAATGAAATATTTCACTAAATGTTCGCCAAACCCTATGTTATGGGTACTTATTAGAATTATCTCATCCAGACGATTAAAATGAGTACCCACAACATAGGGTTTAGATTTGATGAAAAAAAATAGCATGTCTTCACACCCTCCTATCTGTAGCTCTGGTTTACAACAAAACGATTGTACGAGCAGTAAATGTTTTTTCTCATAGTTTTGGGAACAGGTCCTAAACCAGGCAAATTGGGAAAATGCATTGTTTTGTCAAAAATTGGGAAAATATTTTCATCATAGACTGCAACAAGAATTGAGTCCTAGTTAACTTAATGATTTCAACTGAAGGTCCCGTAATTATTCTAGAAAAATGCTCAATAGAAAAGTTGGGGGTGGGCATTTATTAGAGGTATTCTAATTTTGTTCATCAAAATATGCCAAACAAATGTCAATTCATGGACTCTTAATTAGTCAAGTAAAAGTGTGCAAAGTTTTTTTTAAGGACTGTAAAATACGATATTTGGATGAAATTCCTTCATTGTAAACAGAAAGGGGGACAGGAAATACTTTCTTTCATTGCTTTTGGAAGTAATTTTTGTTTATAAGTAACTTACACTATTTTAATCCGAAATCGGGGGATGGGCGTTTATTAGAATCATCCTTTCCCACTTGAATTGTGCTGGAAATATGCATATTTTCAGCAGAGATTTGGGGGATGGGCGTTTATTAGAATAATTACGGTACTTCCAGTTTACCTCTGAATATTCGTTTGACAAGATATGAAAGGGAATGATTAAATTTTCTTTCAAAGAAAGGAACAACTTTTGCATTGGGAATTTTTCTTCCAAATTTGTTGGGGGGAAATACCATAATTATTCTAATAAACGCCCATATTCTAATAAACGCCCATCCCCAAAATTTCGGCTGAAAATCTGCTTTTATTTCAAGCAAAATTTCAGCAAAAAAGAGTGATTTTAAAAAACGCCCATCCCCCAATTCTGGTTTAGAATGATGAAAGTCATAGACAAAGGTCACTTCCAAAAGCAATGAAAAAGAGGATATCCAGCCCAAAATCTGTTTGCAATGAGGGAATTTCATAGAAAATCTTATTTTGTAGTCATTATAAAAAAGTTTGCCTAATTCAGCTTGCTGAACAGTCCATGAATTGACACTTGATTCGCAAATTTTGACTAACAGATTTAGAATACCTCTAATAAACGCCCACCCATTTTTTCTATCGACCATTTTTCTAACAAATGTTTATTGGAATAATTAAAGTAGTTGTAAATTAAAATATCCTTTTTTTGGCATTTGAAATAGGTTTTAGCGCGAAGTCAAGGACTGATTCGGCTTGTGAATGTTATAAGGTGACTAGTCTTATTGACTGGTGAAATTTTACAAAACTTTCATTGACAGTTAAAACAGAAAAAAGGAGTAAAGACTAAACTGAAGCATTGCACAAATTATTCATGAGAAAAACTTACCCTAAACTTTCTATAAAAGACAGCAAAGAAGTCTGCTTTGTCTGTAGTCCTGTAAGAATAGAATTAAACAAGAGCCGTCATAAATGGATTATGCTCCCCAAACAAGTGTTTGTCACAAAAAAAAGCTGTCATACATTAATCCCCATTTTCCCATGACAGTTTTTTTTGTACACATAAAATCTATATAGAATATTGCTATAGAACATCTCATTTATCACTTAAGGTATATGACCCATCATTAAAAACACCACTTTCTAGCCATGGGACATGCATCAAATTACACACGCTTGTAAATACACTTCAAATAAGTTGATTCACCATGCCAGATTTCAAGATTATGCTTCAAGAAGAAATAATTTACAGATATCTTTTTACTCTATATTCATATGCAAGGGAGGTAATTTATAACATTTTTGTCAAATATTTCCATAATTATGCATTAATTCAAAATTCTAAACCGTTCAAAATGCTTATGTTTGTATTTGGAATGGAAATATAACAAAGTTTAGGATTTACTGGCACTTTTCAAATTTCGCCTCTGGCTCGTAGGTGCTAATGATGGGTTGTATACGTTAAGTGCAAAATTTCATTGAATTCTGCCTATTAGATGAAGAGAATTTAGAGAAAAACTAATTTCTACATTTCTACATTAAGGCCCCTTTTTCCATGACAGCATGAGCATCCTGAAATTGAGAAACGGAAAAAAAGTATGTTGAAAATATTGCAGGGAGTCTAGATATGAAGTTTCATCCAATTTGGTAAAAGGGTTGCTGAAATCTGGCTGAGGACAGACAGACGGACGGGCAGAAGTACAGACGGACAGACAATATGGGGACTGTATGGTACCCGAAAATTTTTCGGGGAGCATAAAAAGGGCTAGTTTTACTTTTAAGACTCTATCGATCCAGATCTGACAGCTTGCATTTTTACGAATCCATGCTGCTGCTGATGTTTTTCAATTACTACATTGAAAGATGAGTGATTGATTGAATAGGGTTTGATACTGCATTCAACATTTTTCAAATATACTAAAGAAACTGATGCTTCTATGTGTTTCTGGTATTTATCCCATTTCATACAAACCACAGCATATCTCCCGAACTATCTAGAACCATAAACCATAGAACCATAATTTGATTGGCAGATGGCTTGTGCCATCGATGGGAACCAGCACTGTTCTATCTATCAGATTCACCCCCTGTTTAGTGCCAGCCAATCAAATTCTTTGTTTACTTGACACTGATTGGTCTGCTGTTTATCGGAAGTGTTCCAAATGACGTAACATTGGAGCCATAGTCCGACCACAGTTCTTCCAATGGTCGGACTATAGCTGTGGAAATGATGTCAAATAGCTTGCACTATTGGTGTTCGATTGGGGCAATACCCAACTATGTTGTTGCCAGCCATGATAATGCTAATCAAAGTCGGCCTTGAACTAATGGACCAATGAAAAGTTTCTTAATAATAAGATTATTTTGATCTAGTCAAAATGGTTTGTTTAAGTGGCATGGGTATGTCAAGTTCTCAAACATAATCTTGATTATCAAATAAAGTTGTGCAAAGTGATACATGGGACAAAACGCTTCTAAAGAAACTAGAATTAACATATGCTGGGAATACGTAATACCGTTGATGTAAGGGAAATAACTGTGAAAGCTTTTCTTTACCCATAATGGCTGTATAATTTTGAGTCAAAAATGCTATTTGATATCTCTTCAGAGTTAGACACTAACTTTCCCAACCAAGGAGTCCGCCGGACTCCCATCAAGAGAACTTGGGGAGTCCAGTCAAAAGTAAAGGAGTCCGAAAAGAAGCAAATTTCTTGTTACATGCATGTTGCCTTTAATCTGTGACGATGTCATTTTCATGTCTGCATGGAATACTAAAGAATAAATGCAGTGCAATAGATCCTGTTATTTTGAGCTAACAGCTTTTTATCATTTTGTTTATAATTTTTCGACAGAATTTTTAAGGAGTCAGTCGGACTCCCTAGGTTGAAAATCAGGGAGTCCCACCAATTTTTAGGGAGTCTCGGACTCACGGACTCCCCTTAGTGTCGAAACCTGTTTTTTGACAATTACAAATTGTCTTTCACAGGGTTCTTTACTCACGAGGCGATAGATTTTTTTCAATCCAAATAAGGCAATCACGAGACATGATTTCACATGAAAAAGGGTGAAGGTCATGTAGTAGCCGACAGGTGTCACTGTTGTCAATTTAGTATTTCTATATCATTTTAGGGGAGGTTTATTGTTGGAGATCAAGAGAATTGTTTATCTATGGAATTCTTTGAATAGACAGATCTTTTCCTTCATCAAAAGAGTATTTTGTAGACAAAATAGGGCATTGCTCAGCGGTCCGTATCAAAACAAATAACTGTAGGCTGAAGCAGGGGTTTTCCTGGCCCTTTTGGGAAAAGGAGTCTTTCTTCAGACGTTCCTTTGAACGTATTTATTTTACATCGATTGGGAAGCAAGTTTCTTCAACTTATTTTAATCCCTCTGGCCTGAATTGGGATTCTTTTTATGCACAAAATAGCTCATTTTGGGCTAAAAAAGGAAGCAAAACACTCATTTTCAAAAATGAATTAACCAATTTAAATAGATTGCGAAAAATGGAAGAAAATTTGCTTTGGGAACACAGCCTATTGCATTTGGAGCACCTCCGTTTTCAGGAGGCACAGTAAGCACAGGAAAACCCCTATGATGTGAGCGTTTTCATTGGTGCACATTTTGGTTATTTGGATATCATCGGTATTTCATATACGCCGGTATTAGGTATTGAATCAGTCGGCATGACGTCATAGCCTCACTTTCATTTTTTCATCGAGGGTACAACCTCGGTCTTTATCGTTACGGGATACCATTTTTGAGGCAGAATATTTCCAAAATCTATCGCTAAAATTCACAAACAAAACTCTTTCTCTAAAGAATGTGATTTAAACTTTCTAACTACCAACGCATTTTTAATAATTTGGCGTAGTCGTCGAGATATTAATGCAGAGCTTCAGATTGTTTCAGAGACCTGTGGGTCACAGGGCCCACCACGCAGGATTTTGAGGGGTCATTTTCCAAAACAATGGGCCACAGTTAAGCGTTCATATCCAAACTTGGGATTGGAGTAAATTTGCTGTGAAATCATCACTGTCAGAGACATAGAATGTGTTTATTTATGTCTCTGTCACTGTATTGTTGTTATTTGAGTGGATGCATATAAATATTGTTAAAATTAAGAATATTTCACTTCATTTATTTATAGTTATTTATTTTTTGTGTGTTAATAATTTGAACTAACTTTTCCCTTACAATAAGTTTTTTTTATACTAGTCCAATTTGAAATGAATTGCAGATAATGTTATCAATTGTTGTCCACGATTTTTTTAACATCAGTGGGTGGTAATAAATACTGGTAGAAAAGTCCCCAAACTCTGCTAGAGTGATAGCGAGTTGCTTACATAAATCGGATATAAATATCACTCTATTAGCCGGAATCAAAAACCCCTAACACCAGCGTAAATGAATAGGGAGATGAAATAGTTTAACAAAATATGGTATCGAAAGAGCGAGTAGCTAGGCCGTGACGATGTCAGATTCGTCTGTTTGCCAAATTTTCAAGGTCGAATCATCCCCCCGCATTTTCGTTGATTATTGACTAGTTATCCGCTTGATTTAAAAATGCAGCCGTATGTTCTTTGTATGTGATTTTACCCGTATCTTCCTCTGCTTTTCGTTTGAAAAAACGTTTGAGACATCGTCGAAACGATAGTTGAAACAGCCGGATGTTTTCAATCGAGTTGTCTGGTTACCGATTTGAAACACAAAGCCGGGAACCGTCACGGACTCACGATACTAAAAATAGTAACAAATCGAAGGTGAAGGTTATGGACATAGCCCGAGATTGGCCGACTGCTTGGTTATGGTTTGGAATTTGGGATATGATTGGTTGATCGAGTAAGGTCATTATAATAATCTAAAAATAAGTTTATCAAGTAGGCCACTTAGCTTGATCATGTACATAGCAGATTACGGGTGCGTTATGCGAAGGTCAATATTGTTTGAAATCTACTATTTCATGATCATACTTTTACTGAAATTCGTGCGCCCGGCTGGCGCACCAATACATAATTTCATGCGTCATATTTTGAAAAAATGCGGGATTGGCGCGGGCGCACCGTCAATCTGAAGCTCTGTTAATGCTGAAAGTTGGTAATGCTTTAAGGAAAAAGACCGAAGCTTTCACCTCCACCGAATGAATGCAGGTCGACTGAAGACGTTTTTGATTGGCTGAAGGGATTGTGCCGACCGAATCAATACTCACCATATTTCAGTAAGATCGAACTATTTTGGGTACGAAGTACATGCAAACGTTTTGAACTTTAATACATGATTCCTGATTTTTTTCCCTTTGTGACAACTATTGAGTATTAAATTACTGTATTTGATTTTTCTAAATTAATGCTTCTTTTACCATTTGCTAGCTTTTTGGCTGCAGAATCGTCAAAACCTTTCACAAATATTTCGATTTCGCTTTCCAAGGGCGCAGCCATTTTTCTAATTCTGCAGAAAATAATTATAAATGAAAAAGAAATGATGAAAATATTAGTTTTATTCTCGTCTTAATTTGCAAAATGTTTTGGTAAAAAATAATTTGTGAATTATTATCCGATTTTTCTATTTTTGTGAGTTATATTTTACCAATCCACAAGAGCCTTGACAAGTGTCCCGAGCTGCATGACGTCATCAATCAGCAAAGGAGTTAGGAAGCAAGATCTGTCAAATAGAGACGTTATTTGACATTTTCCCGTTGCCCCTGTCCCTGATCGGTGTAGGATGGGAGGGTGTCTCGGGTCCAACCGACACCACGATCCTTCATCCAGAGAATCATCAGACGTAGCAGGAAGTATGTGGATTTGTAACAGATTTTCGACGCAGTAAAAAGGATGTTGACATTTTTTTTTATCTTTTGTTGATACATTCAGTATCCAAGTTCCAACAACAGGTTTCTATTCTGGCTCTAAATAACTTCTGAATGATTTGCTATCTAATAATAATGTTTAGAATGTTTCAGTAATGTTTTGTCTATTAATCAGGCAGTATTTAAATGCTCATTCTTTTGGTTGAAATAAAAAAAAGTGTGACAAATATAAGGAAGAAAATGAAAAATGTAAGGAAGAAAATACACTGGCTTCATCCTGTGGTGAGGCTAGATTCATGTTCGGTTGCACCACCGACTCAATGGTAAAGCATTCCACTAGAGTTGCGGGTGAATCCAACAATGCAAATCTGTCACTTAGAAAGTACATTGCGAGGAAGAGGAGAGGTCAAAGAGGTAGTAAGTTATTCCTCACTGCTACCCATTCCATATAGCTGGTTGGACTGAGATGTTGAGACAATCAAGTGTCTTGCCCAAAGACACACCTCCGAGGAGGCTCGAACTTGAGTCCTCCAGGTTACAACCTGGGTGCGCTAACGAGGCTATCGATCCAGAGATTCTACATCTCTGTGTGCTAGAATTTCTCTTGATTTGACTATGCACCTGTATAAGTGTAAGGTTACTAGGTTTAGATGTGGATGATGGATTGAGATTGATTGTGGTCAGGAGTAAAGTGAATATGAGGAGAAAAAGTGCACATGACATGGGAATTGAACCCACAACCCCCGCATTTCTAGTTGGATGCTCTAACCATTGTGTTAGCCAGGCACCTGGTCATGAGTCCACCTAATGTCACTACACTCCTCCTCCCCTCATAATTTTCTTGGAGTCACCCACTCCACTGGTTCCTAGGACCATCAGGTGTCGCCTACCCATGCACACTGATAGATCCTGTCACCATTAAAGTAATATGAGGAGAAAAAGTGCATCAGATGTGGGACTGGAAAAAGTGCACATGACATGGGAATCGAATCCCGACCCCAGAAAGGGGAGTTAGGCAGTATATATAGATAGAATTACTTTCTAACCACTGAGCTAGTCAGGCACCTGTCATGAGTTCACCCACCATCAGGAGGTTTGATGACTGCAAACCTGTCTAATGTCTATGCCAATTACCAGACATCAAAAGTTTAGACTGATCCAAATTCAAAGACATTGCAGAGAACAATTTCATGTGAATAAATTTTTTATACGCTAAAGCGGCTTTTGTCTTTCTGGGTAGAAAACATTGTTGGAAATGAAGTAATTGCCGGTTACAAGCAATTTCTTCCTTTTCTTACTGGTTTATTTAAACCTTTCCCAAACACAGGGGTGTGGAAATATGGATTTTTTCCACTTGTCCTCGGACAAGTTGAACTCAAATTTCTACTTGTCCAAAGGCAAAGTTTACTTGTCCAGAAAAAAAAACAACATCTAGACAGGAAAATAATATTTCAGTTAACATATAAAACTGAATGAACACAATTCAAACAAATGTTTACCTTTTAAAATTAAAATGTGATTTGATTGAAATGGATTTTTTCAGACGGATCGTGAGCAAAAATAAGATTAAAATTTCGTTTTTATCCCATTTTGATCCCCTTGATATGCACTTGCCCACGGACAAGCTCACTTGAAAAAAGCCCTTGCCCGTCCACCGCAAAACCCAGGTCGGGCAAGTCGGTCATGTGAATTCCGCATCCCTGCCAAACAAGACCTGGTTTTGACGTCCTGAATAGAATTGGCTTGGGAAAACATTGAGGTAAAAGAAGAAAATGCTGTTAATAAGCATTTTCTCCTTTTGCCTCGATATTTTCTGTGCAGTTTTATACACAAATTCTTCCCTTAAAACATCTATTTTGTCATCTGTAGCAGCTTTGAAATAGGATTGATCACCCTAAAAAAGTCATTTGGGAAAGGGTTAATGTTTTCCAAAGCCTATATCATGTTAGGTGTCAAAAGGCTTTAGCAGTCATTTTGTTGGAATGGGTTTTATTTAAAGTCTGATAATTGGTCAAGTCTAGAATTTTCTTTGATGGGAAAGGATAAATAGGAGTTCATCTGAGTTGATATCGTTAACCTGTACTGTGGCGGATTTAGAAGAGGTTTGTCAAAATTCTGAAATACTAGGAAAAAAAAGTCCCCTTTTTGTATATTTGACCCCCTTTCATAGAAATCCTGGATTTGCTAAATGCTATGTGGGCAAGCAGCTGGAGGCTCGGTTACCATTAGGATGTTGTAGTAGTCTGGTTGGAGAAAAAACAGGAATCAATGGTTAGCCTAATATAGGTACTCCAACGGCCGTGACATGACCATAGCAATTGAAAACAGTGTTAACCCATTCCCAAATGACAAAATTCTAGGGTGGTCTTATTTAAAAGCTGCTGCAGATGACAAAATTGATGTTAAAAAAGAAGGGATTTGTGTACAATATAGCACAGAAAATATTGAGTTTCTTCTTTTGTCTCAATGTTTCCAAAGCCTTTTCTATAAGGGACGTCAAAACCAGGTCTTGTTTGGGAAAGGGTTAAACCCCAATCAAATCAATCAATGAATTAATCATCTGTATCCGAGTCCTGACTTTGAGTGGGATGTGAACTTCATGAAATCAGTGAAACATTTACTGGGTCTGTTCTGGCTCTGTGTATTTCAAAATGACTAATTTGATTGATTTCGGGACTTGCATAAACAATGACATCAATGAACCTTGCCTTCCAAGGCATAATTAATCCTTGTCCTACTTACTCTGAATTTTGATTAAAAGAAACTGCCAATTTATGAGACATTTCAAACAAGTTATCTCAAGTTTTTGCCACAATAATTGGGTAAAAAGCAGATAATGTAGGTCAAGATCAGAATGCATGTTTGTGCAGGATTAATATTAGTCTTTAGCATCTGCGAAGTCATGTATGACAACAAGAATATGTCCTGAACAGCAAGAGAAGGGTTTTAGTATCTGTCTGTTACACAATGTTCACAAGCATTGTTTTCTGGGATAGAATGATTGATAAGATCTGAGTAGCATCACAAAATGTGCAATCCTTTTGCCATTTACGCATAATATCTACCTAATCAATTTATAATTTGATGGCATTTTTTGAAAACCTTGACATTTTCTTTGCTGTTTTGTACATAAATCTCATGTGAGTCATTCCTATTGTGTTATGAAATCTGCTGCAGATTTTGATCACCCTAAAATATTGTTTAGGAAAGGGTTAAACCTTCTACATTATTGTGTCAAGAAGCTTCAAGTTCAGGTCAAGGTTGTCCTTTAAGGTCAAGGTGAAATATCAGAGTCATAATTACAGGGAAAAATGCTTGTTTCTGTTATATCATTAGCATTTTAGCTCCACAACAAAATCTTTGACTGTACCAAATTCAAAGTTTTTAAAGAGTACTCCTAGTTACATAAAGCACAGCAACATTGCTTTTGGTATTGGCTTTTTAACCCTTTCCCAAACGACAAAATATTTGGGCAAACCGTTTCAAAAGCTAAATACAGCCATCAAAATAGATCAAGATGTCGAAAAAGACTGGATTTGTGTAAATTGTAACAAAGAAAACATTGAGGCAAAAGGAGAAACTGCTGGTCATCAGCAGTTCCTTCTTTTGCCTCAATGTTTTCCCAAGCATTTTCTATCAAGGACGTCAAAACCAGGTCTTGTTTGAGAAAGGGTTAAAATGCAAAATTTCTTTTATTTTTCATCAAACCCTATGTTGTTGGTACTTATTCGTATCATCTCAGCCAGGCGATTCAAATGAGTACCCACAACATAGGGTTTGGATTTACAGAAAAATTTGAATGCCTTCAATTCTTCTTATTTGTTGCTCGGACTCCCATAAATAGACTTATAGTTCTGACAGTTCAATGACAGCTATTCACTGCTTTTCAAAGAAAATCTCGTAACTGCAGCTTAACAAGCTGCAGTTACAAGGTTTTAGATGAAAAGCGACATAAAATTATTGTTGTTTACTTTAACCCTTTCCCAAACGGACAAATTTTTGGGTGATCCACTTCAAAAACTGCCACAAATGCCAAAGTGGATGTTATTAAAGATAGAATTTTTATAAAATATGGCACAGAAAATATTGAGACAAAAGGAGAAACTGCTGGTTATCAGCAGTTTCTTCTTTTGTTTCAATTTTTTCCCAAGCATTTTCTAATAGGGACGTCAAAACCAGGTCTTGTTTGGGAAAGGGTTAAGATGGTGGCAGACGTCATTGTTTTGGAAATGAGTCATCAAATCAATCAGGAGATCAGTTCTACTTAATTAACTAATTAAACAACAACCAAACAATCCCTCCCAAATTGTATTGTTGGTTACATGACTACACCAGCACATTGCAAAACACACGACACTGCATTATATATACAACCATCAAAGAGAATGCTTTCACATAGTTTCTAGAATCACTTATTACTCGGATTTGACTTTGTGGTTGATAGTAAAATATCAAAATACAATGTAGTGACAAGTGTTGTTTTTCCAACAGTGTGTTTCTCTGTACTTGTTAATCCGAGTCTTCTCTGATGTAAATACACTCTTTGATATTTTGATTTTTCGCTATTTTAAAATAGCGAAAAATCAAAATATCAAAGAGCGTATTTACATCAGAGAAGACTCGGAATATGTACCTGTATATTTATGCTAGGACATTGGAATGAATTTCATGTGAAAAACATTTTGTCCTTTTTCAAAAACATATTCACCTTTCTGTGTACTTCTATTTAAAATTTTAATTTTGGGATAAGAAAAATGTATGGGAGGAACAAAGTGCACCATGGTGTTGTCAATAAGACTGAACAGTGCTTCTTTCCTATTAGGAAATTATTGTTGAAAGGTATAGATGTTGATCTAACTCTAAACCCTTTACCAAAACAAAATCAGGTTTGACTGGTGTTGGTATGAATACTTTGAAAAAAAAAAAAAAACATTGAGGCAAAAGAAGAAAATGCTGATAATTTTCTCCTTTTACCTCAATACTTTCATGTCTATTATATTTACGAATCTCAACAGTCAACTATCGTCCATTTTGTCGGTAGCCGCTAAAGTTGAACATTGTCATTTTTGATGTCTTCGACTTTGAGTAAGGGAAATGAGGAAGTACTTAAAAATCGTCTTATGGATAGCAGAAATGACAGCTATATTTATAATGGATCTTGCAAATGTATAACCATTTCCCAAACAACAAAATTTGACAGTGGTTATATCGAAAGCTGTTGAAAAATGTTATAGGATTGAAAGTGTTGAAAGAAATGGAGAAAATGATGATTATTAATTAATTCTTTCAAATCTTTCTTTGAAAGAGATATTAAAGTAAAAAACACATGTTGTTTTGTAAAGGGTTAAAGACATTGCCTCTGCATCTTCATCATAATCATTGCTTCTTTCAATGCACAAAGTATTGGAGAAAAGATTGGTTCTCACTGAGACACTCCATGTCTTTTCTCATCTGATGTTATTTTCTTCATTGAATTGTTAGTATTACCTGGCAGTCTTTTGAGGCTCAGATCTAAAATTCATGCAACACTATTGATAGACTAAAATTCGTATATGAATATAATTTCAGTATCAATTGGGCGCAACCAGCCTCTTCGACCAGAAAAACCAAAATGGAAGAGTGATGTCCCCTTGACGGAGGGACAATTACGGAGTAAGAGGGACGAGTTTTGGGACACGGCGCCTGCGTTTGAGGGGAGAAAAGAGATCTGGGATGCACTGAAAGCTGCTGCTTATGCCCTGGAGACGGGGGACCATGCGCTTGCACAAGCCATTATTGATGGGGCCAATATCACCTTACCACATGGTAGTAAACTTTATTCCAAAAAAGTTTAATTTCTGGTCTTATTTGGATAAAAAACACATGTATATCTTATAAATCATTTTCCTAACAATCTGTCATTTTGAGGTTGCTTAACCCATTCCCAAACGTTGACGATTTTTGACGCCCTTCAATTTAAAAGCTTTAGAAAACATTGTGGAAAATGAAGAAATTGCTTGTGACAAGCAATTTCTTCATTTCCCACAATGATTTCTACCCCAAAAGACCAATAAATGTTAAATTATATTCACTTGAAATTGTCGTCTGCCTCATCTTTGAATTTAGAACAGTCCAAAATTTTGACGTCTGGTAATGGGTTAAGCATTTAAATGGACAGCTTCAGAAACACTAAAGTAATAGAAGAAAATACTGATTGTATTTATAAATACTGATGACGGAAATTTTATCCTTTTCCCTTCATGTTTTGTATGCTTTGACTCATAATTAATATACCAAGTAACCATTGAAATTGGACTGGTTAGGTTTAAATGGGCTAACGTTTTGTTTAATGAAGCCAAGAAAATACTGAGGCAAGAAGAGAAAATGCTGATTAGCATTTTCTTCTTTTTCCCGAATGTTGTTTCTACCAGGGATGTCTTTAAAAAAGTGTTAAATGAAATGCAAGTGTTAACTGACCATTTTGTCATTTATCAGTAATATGTCTCCAATTTGGACATGGCAAATATGTTCTTGAATGTCATTGAAAGAATTGGTTGATTTAGGACATAGAAAAACTATTAAGCATAATGTAAAAGGGAAAAATACTTATTTTAAACCTTTTACAAATAAGACCTGTTGTTGACATCCCTAATAGAATAGGCTTTGGAAAACATTGAGGCCAAAGAAGAAAATGCTGATAACCAGCATTTCCTCCTTTTGTGGCTTGCCTCAGTATTTTATAAGTTATATTGTCTACTAACCAAAGTTTATTAATACACATTTTGTCGTCTGCAGCAGCTTTCTAATTGAACCGCCCTAAAATGTTGCTGTTTGGGAAAGGGTTAAATTACTGGTTTTCCATCTATGCTAATGTGTCTTAACCCTTTCCCATACAAGACCTGGTTTTGACGTCCCTAATGGAACAGGCTTGGGAAAACATTGAGACAAAAGAAGAAACTGCTGATAACCAGCAGTTTCTCCTTTTGTCTCAATATTTTCCATGCTATATTGTATACAAATTCCATCTCACACAAGGTCCATTTGTTGTCTGCAGCAGCTTTTGAAATGAAAATTTTGAAAAATTACCATCTGGGAAAGGGTTAAATCTCTGTAAGGAATGTTCTACATAATAAATAACATTTTATTACAGGAACTTTAATGGACTGTTATGATGAACTAGGTAATCGATATCAGTTACCCGTGTACGTTCTCGGGACGCCCACAAACATTCTAGAGGACACGAGCGAGAGTGATATGGGGCAGGACACGGAAAATAGCCCACCGGGAGTTGAGATTGTGATAAAATTTAGACTGTCCACCACAAATAAAGACCTCAAACTTAAAGTACGAACTACAGACTCTGTGTTGAAAATCAAAAAGAAGCTCTTTGAGATCGAGAAAGTTGAACCGTCAAGACAGCGCTGGTTTTACGCAGGAAAACAATTGAACGATAAACTGAGAATCGAAGACGTGAAAATTCCAAAAGGTTTTGTTATACAAGTGGTTGTGTCTCCGTCGGAAACAGAGGAAATTAGTTGAGGTGGTCTGAAATTATTTACCCTTTCCCTAACGTCAAAATTTCGGGCGGTACAATTTAAAACCTGCTGCAGACAACTAAATGTATGTTGATCAAAGCAAGATTTGTGTACAACATATAGAAAATATTGAGGCAAAAGGAGAAAATTCTTATAATCAGCATTTTCTTCTTTTGCCTCAATGTTTTCCTAAGCCTTTTCTATTAGGGACATCAAAACCAGGTCTTGTTTGGGAAAGAGATTATTATCATAGCTACAGATAAGAGGGGGTAATGACAATGTAAAATCTTAAAAAAAATATTGTATAGTACAGTCAACACTCGTTATGTCGACATTGGATAAGTCGAAATGCCGCTTAAGTCGAAGTAAAAGTCATGCCCTGTCCTCAAAAATGGACTATCAAAAAGTTTAATCAAAATTATTTCGAAACAAATACAGCCATTGAAATTTAGTAAGAAAAGGATAGAAATTGCTCGTCTCGAGCAATTTCTTTCCTTTTTCTACTATATTTCAATCATGGACACATAATGATGCCCATCAAAAATGGTTAAATATCATTATCATCAAAAATGATCAAAATCGCATGAGTCGAGCTCCGGATATGTCGAGGTATTTTGACGAGCCCTCTGACTTCGACACAACGAGTGTCGACTGTATTTCATTTATTATTCATCAAACCCTATGTTATTGGTACTCTCAGGAAAAGTCTTGGTAGTGCACAAGAACCATAATTCTATCTGGCCTATTTTTTGAGTTATTGTCCTTTGTTATTTTTCATACTTCATTTTTGTCCAGGGCATATCTCGAAAAGTATAATAGCTAGGACCATGAAACTTTTACCAACCTGCTCCCCCTGTCGACATAAAGCAGTGTTACGGGCGTATTTTGTGACAGTTTGACACCTTGTTCTACTATATTTCAATCATGGACACATAATGATGCCCATCAAAAATGGTTAAATATCATTTTCATCAAAAATGATCAAAATCACATGAGTCGAGCTCCCGATATGTCGAGGTATTTTGACGAGCCCTCTGACTTCGACACAACGAGTGTCGACTGTATTTCATTTATAATTCATCAAACCCTATGTTATTGGTACTCACAGGAAAAGTCTTCTGGAGACAATGTCAATGTATACCCACAACATGGGGTTTTGAATGGAAACATCAAATTTAGAATGCCTTTACCCCCTCTTTTCCGCTTCTCCGATTTACATGACATAACTTGAGGAAAGATGGACCTCAATTCGTAAAATTATAAGAAATAAGGTCGTTGGTTTGTATTAAGTGCCCTAATGGCATTCAAAAATTTCAAGGATCCTGATCAGCTTGTGACTTAGTACTAATTTATCAGGATCTATGCTGCTGTCTTACAGACAAGGAAGCTGTAAGAGAGCAACTATTAAATGATTCTTGAGTATTGTTAACACTAGTTGTCTGCTTTCCTTTGGCGCAGTGTTTTCCCAAATTCTTTCCATTAGGTGTGTTAAAAACAAGGGTTTAGGGGATGAAAGGGGGTTAAACTATCACTTTGTCATATTACCAAATTGGGGCCATCTTTTCTTAAGCTTTGTCTGTGTATGAAGTTTAGGCTGCATTGTTTGTCATAAAAGATTATCCACGGTGGATAACCATGTGATACAGTATTTTCAGAAAATCTTCAATAAATTTGTAAATACTGGAACGATTTGAATTCGGTTTAAAGTAAAGAATGTTGGGCAATTTCAGCAATTAGCCGGACGTGGCGGATTTTTGAAAAATCAACTGATAAAAAAGTTATTGAAGATAAACCAAAATTTTGGTTTATCTTCAATAACTTTATTGTCAGTTGATTTTTCAAAAATCAACCACGTCCATCTAATGTGTGACATCTGTCCACTTTCTCTGCTTCAAACTGAATTCAAATTGGTCCAGTGTTTAAAAAATTAAGAAGATTTTCTGAAAATATTCTATCACATGGTTATCCACCGTGATTATTTCTCATTTGTAGTGGTACAGATAAGAGTGGGTAAAGGATTTCCATAATGAAAATATCTTAAATTATCTATGATTTATTATCAAGACTCTTAGATATGGGTACTCATTGAAATTGTCTCCTAAATCCATTTCCACACATTGACTCTTCTGATACCCCTAAAGAAATAGGCTTTGGAAAACATTGTGAAAATGAAGATATTGCTTCTGACAAGCAATTTCTTCATTTCCCACAATGTTTTCTACCAAAAAAGACCAAAAAGTTCCACTCACTTAAAATTGTAATTTGCAACATCTTTCATTTTCGATAAGTCTAAATCTAAATCTTTGCTTTTGGTAAAGGGTTAAAACAACTAAAATGAGTACTCACAACATAGGTCTTATAGAAAAATGGAATTCAAAGTTTCTTTAACCCTTTCCCAAATAAGACCTGGTTTTGACGTCCCTTATAGATATGGCTTGGGAAAACATTGAGACAAAAGGAGAAACTGCTGATAACCAGCAGTTTCTCCTTTTGTCCCAATATTTTCTGAGCTATATCATACACGAATCTTATCGTTATCAACATTCATTTTGTTGTATGCAGCAGCTTTGAAATTGGATCGCCCTAAAATTTTGCTGTTTGGGAAAGGGTTAACCGCTCTTATCCGTTACTCTGTTTTGTGTACTTTATTCCACAATGTTTTGTTATGTCATATGTGCATTTTACCCACAGTTATACTGATAGACTCTGGGTGTATTATAAACACTTTTATCTCGCTTATTAAATGTGGTGACCAAACCAGTTAACTTATGGTTTAGACATGATTGAAAAGAATAGGGAAAACATTTAGGCAAAAGGAGATATTGATAACTAGCATTTTCTCCTTTTGGCTTTATATTTTCTGTTATATTGTACAAAAATCCTATCCTTATCTACATTCTGTTTGTCATCTGCAGGTTTCAAATTGATACAATCTTTAATTTTCTGCCCTTTGGAAATTTGGTTGGCTTATTCCAAAACAATATTTTGGTTTCAACATTGCTAATCGGTGGATAATCATGTGACTCAGAATTTCAGAAATTCATCAATATGTATTTTTGTTAATACTTGACCAATTTTAATTCAGTTTGAAGCAGAGAATGTGGGAAAATGCCAGGAATAAGCTGGACACAATGGATTGTTGAAAATTCAACTAATAAAAAAGTTATTGAAGATCAACCGAAATTTTGGTTGATCTTCAATAACTTTTTTTATCAGCTCTACAATGACCATCTAATGGGTGACGTTTGTCGACCTTCTCTGCTTCAAACCAAATTCAAATCAGTCCAGTATTAATAGAATTATTGAAGATTTTCTGAAATTGCTGTATCACATGATTATCCACCTTGCTAATGGAGACAGCTTTGGACAATCCTGGATATCCTGCTAAGTAAAACCTTTGGAAAAAATTGTGGTAAATGAAGAAATTGCTTGTGACAAGCAATTTCTTCATTTCCCACAATGTTTTCTACACAAAAACACCAAAAAGTGAAAGATTCCATGCGCTTGATATTGTCGTCTGAAACATCTTTGAATTTGGAAAAGGTTTTGTCGTCTGGTAATTCGTTAATCATTTATCAGGCAGCAAAGTGTTAGACTGGCCATAATTCTATTGTGTTGCAGAAGATGGAAAATGTTGTAGATCAGAATCAGAAAATCTATAATTTGTAGAATTCAAGCCATTGAGTGAAAAGGAGAAAGTTCTAGTCAGCAGCATTTTCTTCTTCTTACACATTTCTTATTAGTTATCAAAACCATTGTTTGTTTTGGAAACAGGTCAAGCGCGGATCCAGATATTTTTCCCAGGGGGGTCATCCAATCTTTAACCTCCTTTTTCGCCAAATTTAGGGGGGGGGGGGGGGGGGATCAGGCCTCCTGACCCCCCCCCCCCCCCTTAGATACATGTCATACCATGAAGGACTAAATATAACAACGGTTTGTCGTGGCACATAGGGACAAAAGACGCAGCTTATTTGGAACATAACCAGTAATCTTTTTGATAACCCCCTTTTTCGCCAAATTCCAGGGGGGGTCATGACCCCCTATCCCCCTCTGGATCTGCGCAAGCAGGTGAATCCAATAAGTGGTTTTTAACTCCAATTTATAGATTTATATCTACATCAATGACAAAAGCATGTTATAGTATTCCATCCATCATTAGATACCCAACACTTCAAGCAACTTCACTGTTATAAGCTGTAAAAAAAATGATGATACTTTTTCATCAAAAGTTTTTAAAATTGGGATAATTTTGTTCATTCCCATTGTCACTAACTGATGACAACCAAGTCACAGCAAAATTATGTTAGCAAGGTTCTCAACAGAATAATTTGAGGCTGTGGTGGCCTAGTATCGCATAAACCTGTAACTTATAATGTTTATGCAAATGATTACGTATGAAAACATGGGAAAAGAAGAAATTGCTCAAAATGATAAATATTTTCTTTTACCAAATGTTTTGTGTGTCAGTTTTTGACATAATTATGATACTCCAAAATAACTATTTTGGTGACAAAATTGGAGAAATTAAGCAGTGGCTAACTTTTGAAGCGGAAAAGGAATTATAGAGCTTGGACAAACACTGTGGTGGATATCTTATTACAAATGGAACATGTTAAATTGCACTGGACATATCATATTGCTTGTAATCAGATTTTGTTGTAGCGTGCATGGTTAACTTTTTGTTTGATGACAAAATTAATCTATTTCACATTGTATTAAATCTTTCCCAACCAGTTACATAATTACTTTGACAACTACAACAGATAAATACTGTATGAAATGTTGAAGGAAAAGAAGCAAATGATGATAACTTTTAATTGTAAACATACATTGTACATTCCAAACTAAAACTCAAAAGTAGAAATTAAGGAAAAGACCAGTTTGCCAACATTTGTTTTTTGACTGAACACTTTCAAAAAATTAATCTAAATCAAGGGGTGTTTTGGAAAACGTTTTTACACATGATGAACATTAGATGTTGAGAATCATGCAAGGCCACAGTTTCAGACAATCATCAATAATTCTCTTAACATGTGACCCATTTTAATTTTTCAAACCAATCGCTTTTTAAAGTGACATTTCACAATTATTTTTAGCTCACCTGAGCACAAAGTGCTCAAGGTGAGCTATTGTAATCGGTCTGTTGTCCGGCGTCCGTCTGTCTGTCCGTCCGTCCGTCCGTCCGTCCACAATTATAAAAAAATCTTCTCCTCCTAAAGTTTTGGGCAGAATTATATGAAATTTCACAGATATGATCCTTGGGTCATCCTTTTTCAAAATACTTCAAAGAATTGGGATCGGGGTCAGAATGGGGTCAAAAAGTAGGTCACTAGGTCAAATCTTATTTTTACTCTAGGAGTCACATTATTGTCTCAATCATTGTGAAAATTGACCAGAATCTTTGTCTTGATGATATCTAGGTCATATTAAAAAGTAGGTCATGCCAGGTCAAAATGTAGGTCATTAGGTCAAATGATATAAAATCCTTCTTTTTTGCTCTAGAAGTGCTAACTTTGGCTCAAATATTGTGAAAATTGCTCAGAATGTTTTTCTGGTGGATATCTAGGTTCGGTTAAAAATTGGGTCATGTGAGGTCAAAAACGAGGTCACAAGGTCAAATATCAAGAACTCCATTTATTAGTCAAGAAGTGCCAATTTTGGCAAAAATCTTGTTAAAATGGCTCAGAATGTTTTTCTTTTGGATATTTAGATCTATTAAAAAAGTTTGTTGTGTGAAGCAAAAAACTAGGTCACAAGGTCCAAGGTCAAATGTAATGAATCCCTTCCTTTTGCTCTGGAAGTTCCAATTTGGGCTCAATTATTTTGAAAATTGCTCAGGTTTATTTTGATGATGTCTGTTGGTCATTGAAAATTTGGGTCATGCAAGGTCAAAAACTGGGTCACTGGGTCAAATCTTGATTTTTCTGTAAGAATTACAATATTTGCTCAATCATTGTGAAATTTGTTGGGAATGTTTAACTTGATGATATCTTGTTTCAAATTATTTGGCATTGTCTCAATACCCTCTACCAAAATACCTCAAACTTTTGTAATACAAGAAGAAGTGGTCCTATGTTGTGGGGTATCATAAGGTTTCGCACAGAGACAGTTTTCTCAAAGACTGTTTGGCCTAGAGTCGTGAAATTTGCATGAGTTTACATCTCATGGACCTCTAAAAGGATACTTCAAACCATCACTTTACAAGCAAAGAAGCCCTATGTTATGGGTTTTGGAATTTTCAAGTAAGGAATTCAGACAAATTTATTTTGACCAGGTGTCAGCTTATCAGCAATCATTGCTTTTGTAAATACATGTAGTTAGACTGTCTAAAGTCAATGATAAAGGGCTGCCTTATCTGATAATGGAGCTCTTATCTGATAAAGGATGGAGCTACAGATAATCTTTATGCATAAACCCTTTCCTATGATGTCCCTATTAAAAATGGCTTGGGGAATTATTGAGTCAAATGAAGTAAATGCTGATAATCAGCATTTTCTCCTCTTGCTGTGCTATGTTGTTCATGAATCCTTTCTTACCCACATAATTTTGTCTTCTGCAACTCCTTTCAAATTTGAACTGTCTATTTCTTTTCTGTCGTAAGATTAAACCCAGCCAAGGTTTAAGCCCTTTCCAAATTGTTTCAGAACAGAAAGTCCTTAGTTTTATGCCTTTGAATTTTTGCAAAATTGCCATTGTTATTCTTGCATTCTTCTAATGTTAAAAGATTGATTTCATGGTCTCGCCAGTATCTCAACTATGAATTCAGGTGAGCGATCTAGGGCCATCTTGGCCCTCTTGTTACATAAATTTTACTTTTATTCTATCTGAAAGAGCACCTTTTCTTATGAAAATTCTGAAAATTTCAAGCCAAAATATTGAACCGTTTAAGAGAAATATATATTTTTGTGCTAAAATTAAACAAATTGTTGTGGACAACAGTTCAGATTTATATAGAATTTGTCATTTCTGTCTCAACTTTAAAGGCATATTTTACGCTTTTGAATAACAACTTCTAAAAACTGATAGCATTTCTACGCATTAGAATAAACAATCTTTGCATCAAGACATACTTTTAAAAAATGAAATAAATGTGAAATGTCACTTTAACTGCATTATTGAAGATTTTCTGCAATTGTTGTATCACATGATTCCATGCCGTGTTTAAGTAAATAAAAGAAAATTACAAAGGTTGTTCACTACGCCTTTGATATGCTCATAGTTTGTGTGATTACTTTATTAACTTATTGTGAGGATACTTTTATAAGTCAGTGCAAGAATATTGTCTATATCAAAATCATATGTGCTAATTACCTGCCAGTCTGTGCATATACTTTCTCACGAAAATGTATTGAATTGATTAATTGAATTGTGTAGGAAAATAAGAGGCTTCTCCACCCAGTCTGTTTGTCCCATTCCCACACTAGGAAAAATAGAAATTGTTGATTTTTTGCTTCCTCGATGTCTCTATACTGTAACATACATTATTGCCTAAAATGTGTGTTTTCAGTCTGTTATTGGTATTGGATAACGAGAAGAAACCGGGCAGATATCCAGAGAAATCGTGCATTAATCGGCAGATTCACGTGCGATATCGGACCGGTTTTGCACTCAAATATCCTCGATTTGACCCTTCAAAATAAACAATTGTCTCTTTTCCCGCAAAATTCTCAACGTTTTACGTTAAATAAGCGACGTTCGCCTTTTGGCGCCAAATTATGACGTAACGTTGTTTTACCGACGTCACGCATAACAAAAAATTCTCGGAAGATTTATCAGAACAAAACAACAATGGCGGACATTTTCTTATCTCACCTCGGTTCATTTTTCGAACATACCAAGGGGTTTGGGGTAAGTAATCATTGGAATTTTATGCTTTTTATGCAATAATAGCATCAATTCACGTATATATTTCGGTCGTTAACATTCGCAGAGGCCCGCAAAATACGAAAACGACCCTCCTGCTTTGCAGTCGGGCGTTAACGTATTTCTTGGGCCTCTGCAAATGTTAACGACCTCAAAAACGTGAATTAACCCTATATTATGTGACCTGTCACGCTAAAAGGGACCTTATGTAAAGTCAATAAAACCAAAACTTGAGAAATGGACCAGTCACGCTAAAAGGGACCTTATGTAAAGTCAATAAAACCAAAACTTGAGAAATGGACCAGACTCAGTAGAGGTCAAAAATATGTCGTTTTTGGAAAAAGAAAATATTGTAAAGCAGGAAAAAATATGTAGAAAATTACCCAAGAGTGAAATGTTTCGAACTTTGTCAGTCTGCACATACTTTTCACACTTCCTAGAAAGTCCCTTTATGCGTGATGGGTCATGGGATATTCTTCACATACATTAGAAAAGGATATTGTAATAGAAAAGGTCAATTATTATGTGAGAATGTTATATTATCTTTCCCAAACTTCAAAAGTTTAGATTTCTCCAATTTAAAAGCTGCTACATATGAGAAATGGACATTAATGAATATAGGATAAATGTAGTTTTGATTATCAGTATTTTCTTCTTTTATCTCAATGTTTTCCCGAGCCTTTTCCATTAGAGATGTCAAAACCATGTCTTGTTTGGGAAAGATATCTTATGCTTGGCCCAGATGTCAAGTTTTTCATGCATTATGTTCAAATTTATGTGTATCTGTAAATGTAATGTCGATATGATTTTCCTTTTTCTTTGTGCAATACTTTTAAAAGGAATATAAATAAAAAGGATATAATTTAACTAAATGGCGTATATCGTTTTGTCACAGTCTTCACCACTGATCAAGTGGAAATGGGTCTCGACCCTTTTTCAAAGGACTAAGTCATCAAATAATAAACAGCATTCTCTACTTTTGTTTCTGTATTCTGTACTATATTGTACATGAATTCTAAATTTATTAACACAGTTTTTGTGGTCTGCAGCAGCTTTCAAATATGAACAGTTCGAACTTTTGCTGTATGGGAAAGGGATAAGGAGGTTGTTCTACAGCCAGTGCCAAACCTGCATTTTTATGCTCCCCGAAGGGAGAGCATATAGTCGCCGCTTTGTCCGTCCGTCGGAAGCGATTTCTCCATAACCCTTGGGCCAAATCAAATTAAACTTACCATGTGAACTCCCTATGACATAATGCCGATGTGCTTTTCCTGGTTTTTGGATTTGAGGCCTCGTCATGGGAAAAGGGAACTAAAGGTAAAATACAGTTTTTCTCTCATTTCTCCTAGTCTAATGGTCAGAATTTGATGAAATTTCATATTTGAGTAGCAAATCAGATGCCCTTGACAATAAAGTGCTTTCCATGGCATACATTTATTGTGACAATGCCTTATTCAGGGAGCATTGTCCATCTCTGACGGACCTTGTATGGAATAGGATGACATCCCATGATGAAATTTCATGCAAACATGTAGCCTGGTATGTTAATACGATTGTTATTAACCCTTTCCCACACTATGACGCCCCTCAAGAACAAGAGTTGTCCGCGGACAACGTAGCTCGCCTATACAAGAGCTTGTCACAAAAAAAAGTCAAGGTCACTAGGTCAAAGGTCATGGTCTCAAGGTCAAGGTCATGACATGAGGTATCCATATGTGAAATATCAAGGCTCTATCTGTAATAGTGCATGAGATATAGGCCAGGTTTAAGTTTTTTAAAAGTAGGTCAAACTTCAAGGTCAAGGTCACTGGGTCAAAGGTCATGGTCCCAAATGAAAGGTTTTGCCGGGAGGTATCCATGTGTGAAGTATCAAGGCTGTATCTCTAATAGTGCTTGAGATATAGACCAGGTTATAGTTTTTGAAGACGCGACGCTGACACCGACACTAGGGCTGTGACATTAGCTCCCCGGACATAAAGTCCTGGCTCGCTAAAAAGGCTTTTGAAAACATAGTGGAAAATTGAGGAATTGCTTGTGAAAAGCACATTCTTCATTTCGCACAAGGTTCTCTACAAAGAAAGACAAACCAAGATGTGTTTGTGAAACATGAATGCCCCCAAAATGGCCAATGTTAAGATTTTGGACAGACTGTTTAGTTTATTCGAGTTTTACGCTGTTTTCAACTGCTATGGTCACATCGTGGCGGCCTGAGCACCTAACCATGGAATCCTGTTGTTTCTCACACCAGTAAAACCACAACACCCTAACCTAGCCTCCAGCTGATCACCCACATCAAACCATAGGTGGGTGATTTTTATCTCACTTTAGCATGATGTTGAGGGCGAGTTATTGTGAATGCTCAATGTCCGGCTGTCTGTCCGTCCATCCTCAATTACTAAAAAATCCCCTCCCAAACTATAACACCTAGAGTCTTGAAATTTTGTATGTAGCATCGTCTCAAAGCCCTTTACCAAAATACTTCAAATTACAAATGTATTGTGATACAAGGAAAATTGGCCCTATGTTGTGGGTATCAAATTCATATGGAGACAAAGAATGAAATTTTGTACTATCTTCTCATGAACTGTTTGGCCTAGAGCGTTAAATTTTGTGTGTAGAATCATCTCAAAGCCCTCAACCAAAATACTTCAAATTAATGTGATACAAGGAAAATTGGCCCTATGTTGTGGATATTGAATTTCATATAGAGACAAAGAACGAAATCTTGTACAATCTTCTTCTCCTGAACTGTTTGACCTAGAAATTTGAAATTTTGAGTGTAGAATTGTCTCAAGGCCCTCTATCAAAATACTTTAGATTATTGTGCTACAAGGAAAATTGGTCCTATGTTGTGGGTATCGAATTTCATAAGCAGACATAGAAGGGAATCTTGTACAATCTTCTTCTTCTAAACCTTTTGGCCTAGAGCTTTGAAATTTTGTATGTAGAATCATCTCAAAACCCTCTAACAAAACACTTCAAATTATTGTCAAATTTCATATAGAGACAAAGATCGTGTACAATCTTCTCCTAAACTGTTTGGCCCTCTACCAAACTACTTCATATTATTGTGATGCAAGGGAAATTGACCCTTTGTTGTGGGTATCGAATTTCATATACAGACATAGAAGGAAATCTTGCACAATCTTTTTCTCCTACACCATTTGGCCTAAGGCTATGAAAATTTGTGTGTGGAAGTGTCTCATAATGATACTATCTTCTCCAATTCTTTTTGTCAGAGATCAGTAAGGGAAATTTTGCATTTCCCTTGGTATATACAACTCTACTACCAGCATTGTTTAAAATGTTTCTTATATGAAGGTTGTCCATAAGTTGTTGGTGTGAGATGAGACAAAAGTTATCATTTTGATGTTCTCCAAGGTGAGCGATATAGGGCCATCTTGGCCCTCTTGTTCGTCAGAAAGGATATTTGCTGCGTCTTGGTTCAAACCCGGGACCTCTCGAGGGAGAAGCAAATGCGCTACCAATTGTGCTATGGCTACATCCGGATGGACAGACAGTTGAAAACAAGTTAGAATCAATATGCCCCCGTTCTTTAAATACAGTGGCATAATAAATTTGTGACATTTCATTTGCGACATTTCATTCGCTTGAAATTTTTCATATACAATGTCTTTGAATTGGACAGGTCCAAAATTTTGCTGTCATATTGGGTTGAAGTGAGAAACAGTCAGATGAAGAAAACAGAAGCCACTTTCTTATGGGCACTAGCCTTAACACATTACCAGCCAACAAAATTTTAAGGTGGTACAATGGGGAACGATTTTATCAATTTAAATGTGACATACTTTCAGACAAACAAAAATATTTTTCTCGTGCTTCGCACTCGGGCCTTAACATATTTCTTGGGCCTCTGCGAATGTTAACAACCTCAAAAACGTGAACTAACCCTATAATATTCCTATCTTTCACAACATTCACTTTGACATAGATCTATGCAGCATCTTTCAAACTGGACCACCCTGATATTTTGTTGTTTGGGAAAGGGTTAGAAAAAGATGGCTAATACGTGTATTATGTTTCTATACTAAAGTTTTATTCCACACAATGCGGTGGGGGAGTGTATAAAAGTAACACACACACTTAATAATCTATAAGCATCTTTACTCAGAATGATTCTCTATCTAACGAGTTAAACTGAGTACAATGACATAAAGAAATAATCATTCTTGCTTGCAGTGACAGCACCATAAATTTGACTTAACCCTTTCCCAAACAAGACCTGGCCCTGGTTTCTCGAAAAAACTTAAGTATGTTCTCATGAGTTCATGCTCAACTTCAATTCAATACCAATCAACGTTGATTGGTATTCAATTGAAGTTCACGTGGATTTGGTGCGATTTGAGCACGGTGCTCAGATTTGAGCATGAGAACATACTTAAGTTTTTTTCCCAAAACCAGGGCCTGGTTTTGAGGTCCCTTATAGAAATCGGCTTGGGAAAACATTGAAACAAAAGAAGAAACTGCTGATAACCAGCAGTTTCTCCTTTTGTCTCAATATTTTCTATTTTACAGAAATTCTATCTTTAATATCTTCCCTTTTGTCATTCATGGCTGTTTTTGAAGTGGATCACCCTAAATGTTTGCCATTTGGGAAAGGGTTAAAATATAGGTGCATTGCTCTAATAGAAAACATATTTACTCAGAATGATTCTCTATCTAACGAGTTTTACTGAGTACAATGAAATAAAGAAATAATCATTCTTACTTGCAGTGACAGCACCATAAATTTGACTTAACCCTTTCCCAAACAAGACCTGGCCCTGGTTTCTCGAAAAAACTTAAGTATATTCTCATGAGTTCATGCTCAACTTCAATTCAATACCAATCAACGTTGATTGGTATTCAATTGAAATTCACATGGATTTGGTGCGATTTGAGCACGGTGCTCAGATTTGAGCATGAGAACATACTTAAGTTTTTTCGAGAAACCAGGGCCTGGTTTTGAGGTCCCTTATAGAAAAAGGCTTGGGAAAACATTGAAACAAAAGAAGAAACTGCTAATAACCAGCAGTTTCTCCTTTTGTCTCAATATTTTCTATGCCATATTTTACACAAATTCTACCTTTAATACCTCCCATTTTGTCATTTGTGGCAGTTTTTGAAATTGACCACCCTAGAATTTTGCTGTTTGGGAAAGGGTTAACCAAAACAATGATTTTATCTTAAAACATAGGTGCATTGCTCTAATAGAAAACATATTTACTCAGAATGATTCTCTATCTAACGAGTTTAACTGAGTACAATGAAATAAGGACATAATTATTCTAACTTGCAGTAATAGCATCATGAACATTATTATCAAAATATAAAGATTAAACATATCATAATCAATATCAAACAAATGATCAAACAACATGTGCTTATGAAGAAACACTTCAGCCCGCATTATGAAAAAGTAAGCACAATTGCCAAATGACAATTATACGATGCATGTACTTGTTGAGATTGGAGAAAATGCCAAAAGTTTGGAGACCCAACTTTAATTTCGACTGACAATGATAAAAGAATATGCATACAATCTTCCTATATGTAGACACTAAACATTTCCAACCCTTGACATCCAATATAATTTCAATTAATTTGGTGGCTTTTGCAGGCAGCAGAGAACAACCTTCATTTTCTGAGCCAGGATCTAGATAAATGTCTTAACCCTTTCTCAAACAAAAAATTTTCAGGGTTGTCATACTCAAAAGCTGCTGCTGACGTCAAAATGGGTATTGGTAAAGGTTAAATTTGTGTAAAATAAAGCCCAGAAAATATTGAGGCAAAAGGAGAAACTGCTGGTTATCAGCAGTTTCTTCTTTTGTCTCAATGTTTTCCCAAGCAATCTCTATTGGGGACGTCAAAACCAGGTCTTGTTTGGGAAAGGAATAAGGCTTTTGAGCCCAACATAGATCCGGATCAGCCTGTAACACAACATCTATGTTGTTCTCTAATAGCGTCTTAGTGACCTGTAGTAACTTACAGAGAGCAGCACGGATGCATATTGGACTTCATTTGACATCAGGCTGATCTTGAATCTCAATTTCTAAAAATGCTATAAGGAATGTTTTTCCAGATCCCAGCTCATATGTAGTCCGACCTTATTCTACACTGCCTACCTTATTTTCAGCATGTCAAGGATATAATCTCAATCTCTGACATGGTCTTCAACAATGTTAACCCTACTAAAACTTTATCAGCTTGAACCCTATTTAACGGATTTGACCAAGCCTACATGATTCCCATAAATTAAATAAACAAGCAGTGTTTGTGAAACACTAATGCCCCATAATGGCAATTCTTCCAAATCATGACCTTGATATTTGACCTTCACCTTTACATACCACATTGACCTTGGTACCACAGGTAAGGTGACCTGGAGGAAGGTCTACGCAATACTACGGAAACCATATTACTAATGCTCTTTGGCTGACAAACAGAAATACAGGGGAAAACTATAACCCTTTGATTTTTCAATGTGGCAGCATAAATATCTTTTTTTTTTTTGCCCTTCTCGAAGCATTAATATCATCATTTTCTTTAAAATGTAGAGTACAGTCTTTGCAACACCAATGTCCCAATACCATGTTTAGTTCTCTTATATGAAGTATGAATTCCTTTGTCTATCAATGCTTCCTTATCTTCTGTTCTTCCTTTAAGTGTTAAAGCTTTGCAAAATATTGAAGAAAGGGGAGAAAATTCCGACACCCAGCATTTTCTTCCTTTTCTTCAATGTTTTCTACCTGATCAATGTGTTCTATAAACGTACAAAATGGCCAACCACTAAAGCAAAGTGTTGTTTAGTACATGTCCTCAGTGTACTCGGATGAAGGCTGCATCCTTCTGTCTATCAATGCTTCCGTCCCCTGTTCTTTCAAAGTGTTAAAGTGACATTAGTATCCGTAGGCCCAAATCCCTTATAATCCACAGAAGTTGGCTTTTAGTATGTTGTCGCACCGTTTATAGACTTTATAAGACAGAATACAAGATTCATACAGCAAATGACATAAATCGATAATCATGCAGCGGTGTAAAGATATGTAAAATATTCAAAGTGGGCATTATCTGCCAGATAGTGTTTACGAAATGATGTGATATTGGGTTTTAAATCCGTCGTCATCTCAGCCAATACAGATCAGACAGAGCTGACATTTGGCACAGATGAAAATTAAAGGCCATATTTCATTTATGTACAGTTATTTTTACAGTAAATTATCCAGAAAATAAGTAAGTAACAGTAAATGTGTATCTTTAAAGCTTTGGAAAATATTGAAGAAAGGGAAGGAAATGCTGACTATCAGCATTTTCTTCCTCTTCTTCAAAATTTTCGACCTTACAAAGGTGTTCTAAAAAAATGGCCGACCATTAAAGTAAAGTGTTGTTTAGTACATGTCCTCAGTGTACTCGGATGAAGGCTGCATTCCTCTGTCTATCAACACTTTCTTCTTCTGTTCTTCCCAAGTATTTAAAAAGCTTTGGAAAATATTGAAGAAAAGGAAGAAAATGCTGGAAGTCAGCATTTTCTTCCATTTCTTCAATATTTTTCACCTGATGTATGTATAAGTGTACAAAATGGCCGACCACAAGAGTAAAGTGTTGTTTAGTACATGTCCTCAGTGTACTCAGATGAAGGCTGCATCCCTCTGTCTATCAAAGCTTTCTTCTTCTTTTCTTCCTCCTGCTGTTTCACGATCTGTTCATCTCGCTGCATCTCTAATATTTCATCAATAGGCACCTCCTCTAGTGAGTGGTTGTTCTCATTTTCTAAGTCCTGAAAAAAAATATAAGATCAAGTTCATATTTTTAGTTTAGACATGTGCTTGTGAGAAAATTTGCTGATTTATCATTAAATTTAACACTAGAAAGACCTGAAGGTCTTGAGTCGCTCCACAGGCCTGAATTTCTGGATAAAGCTGAAAATTACACAAAGGCAATATCTTATCGTCACCAACATTCTGTTCTAGTTTTGTCTTGATTAGTCCATATTTGTAGATGCTAGAGTGAAATCAAAGTCAAAATAGAGCCGAAAATGGCAATTTTGTCAATTTCAAGGGCACATAACTCATGATATAAATTTCAGATCAAGCTGAAAATTATACCAAGGCAAGATCTTATGGTCACCAATATTCTGTACAAGTTTTGTCTTGATTAATCAGTATTTGTAGTTGCTAGAGTGAAAACAAAGTAAAAATAGAGCCGAAAATTGTAATTTTGTCAATTTCAAGGGCACATAACTCATGATGTAATATTAAGATCAAGCTGAAAATTACACCAAGGCAAGATCTTATAGTCACCAACATTTTGTAAAAGTTTTGTCTAGATTTGTCAATATTTGTAGTTGCTAGAGTGAAATCAAAGTCAAAATAGAGTTGAAAACGGCAATTTTGTCAAATTCAAGGGCACATAACTCATGATATATAATTCCGATCAAGCTGAAAATTACACCCAGGCAGGATATTATGCTTATATATATTCTGTCCAAGTTTTGTCTTGATTGGTTGATATTTGTAGATTTTAGAGTAAAAATAAAGTCAAAACCAGCTATTTTTGACATTCAAGGGCAGATAACTCAGGTTATTCTAGTTCGATCAAAATTCTTTGAAGGAATCTGAGAGAGGGTCACCCAAGGATCATTCCTGTGAAGTTTGGTTGAAATACATCCAGTAGTTTCTGAGGAGAAGATTTTTAAAGAAAAAGTTTACGGACGGACGCACGCACTGACGCACGACGGACACATCGCCATGACAATAGCCCGCTGGCCTGAAAGGCCAGTGGAGCTAAAAACCATTTGGCTATACAATATACGACCTTGAAAGAATGTTTTTTACTAAAATATCATCAACCTAATCATATCGAGGGCTCAGTGCAAAACTATTGTTACTGCATATTTTTCAGAAATTTACTTTTTTGCATTTTCTGAATCTATATGAAGGAATGCATCATGTGTTCCAATATAAGGTTTCAATTCTGTATACTTAAAATAATATTTAGAATTTTAAAAACTGTTTTCTTCTTTAGCTTTGAGAAAGTCAATAAGTTTTTTCCCTCTCCTGTAAAGTTTTATAAAATGGAGTTACAATAGTTGTGCACCAAGCCCTCGATATTATGTCCGCCTCTGAATAATCATATTTCTTTGTGATACTTTCATACAATAATTTGTCAAAGTTAAGTTTTATATAAAGTTTGTCATAGACATAGTCTCTGTGATCACTGTAAAGAAATATGAACTAAATGACTTCATACACGGTTACCAGAATTTTGTGACATGGTAATGCAATTGAGAAAATGATCTGGAAAAGTGGGTCCTTTTAGCAATTTAGAAACCAACATAGATACAGATCCGCATATGCATACTCTTAATACTTTCCCTAACAAGACCTAGTTTTGACTTAATCAATATCTGCAGCTGCTTTCAAATTGGACCATCCTACAGCTTTGTCACTTGGGAAAGTGTTATTCTGATTAAAATCCACACTGTTCTCTGATAGCTCCTTCATCATTATGTAGCAGCAGGGTTCTCCCCAGATTAATTTGAAGCTGTAGAGGTAAATCAAGTAATTATCGGTAATCCTTACAATACAGTGTTTATGCAAATAAATGTGAATAAAAACATATTGGTTAAAGATGAAATTGCTCATTTTGAGCAATTTCGTCTTTGCCCATAATGTTTTTATGCAGATTTATTGTACAAAATGCTTTTATTCATTAGTTTAATGACACAATATACCTAAAATTCCTCTTTTATGGTGACCATTTTGAAGAAATCTAGCTGTGGGGTGCCTTTGAAGCAGCAGGGGCATTACGAAGATTTACATGAAGCTGTAATGGGGTCGATACAGCTTATTTGGCTGGGGAGAACACTGAGCAACTGTCTGATGGAAACATGGATCCGGATCAGAATGCCCTAAGGTACCGGCTGATCCTATGTAGTCTTAAATACCTTAACCCATTTCCAGGAAGCAAAATTCCACAATTGGTTAACTTCAAAGATGCTACAGACAACAATATCATGTGAATGAAATTTAACAGTTTGATTTCCCAAAGTTTTCTTTAGCCTTTATCTTGTGGGGCCTCAAAAAGCATCATAATGTGGGAAAGGGTTAATTAAGGGCTCTTTTCCTGGATCCTGGCCCATTGACCCATTGCCAGACAGCAAAACTTTGGACTATTCATATTTGAAAGGTGATGCAGATGACAAATTCAAGTTGATGGATTTTTAAATACCTATCCATTTTGGGTTAGACAACATTGTCAAAAGCAATTTCTTCTTTTTTCATGATGTTTTCCAAAGCATTTTAATTGAGGGGCATCAAAAAGCATCACTGTGTCCGAATGGGTCAACTCTTTCCCAAACGACACAATTTTAGCGTGATCTACTTAAAAAAACTGCCACATATGACAAAATGCAAGTTATTCAAAAAAGAATTTGAGTAAAATATGACACAGAAAATATTGAGACAAAAGGAGAAACTGCTGGTTATCAGCAGTTTCTCCTTTTGTTTCAATGTTTTCCCAAGCCATTTCTTCTACGGCTGTCAAAATCAGGTCTTGTTTGGGAAAGGGTTAAGGAAAAACAGCATGAATACTCACAACTTCACCAAGCAAAACAACATTTTCTCCTCTAACAATGAATATGCCTCTAGGTATATCACCATACTTTTTTCCTACATGGATTCTCTCTATTGTTCTGTGAAGCACTAAATTAGCTAGAAAATAAAATAGAAAGATCAAGCAATTAGCCCTTTTCCAAATGATAAAATTTAAGACTACCATTTATCCTGTCCTGCAATACTTTAGTCCAAATTGTTTTATTTGAACTGGATTGATTATTATAGGTTCCTCTCAACAGCTGAGGTCATATGAAGACAAGGCCTCTGTTTAACCCTTTCCCAAACGACAAAATTTTAGAGTGATCCACTTCAAAAACTGCCACAAATGATACAAGAGCTGTCCGAAGACAGCGCGCTCGACTTTCTAAGTTGCTCAATATAAAGGGGGCATAACTCCAAATATAGTGGAGCCAGGGTTATGGGCCCTAGTAGTAAGGTAGAGGGTGTGATGGTGATTAAATATTCCAAGTTTGGGTTGAATCCCTTTGATAGTATGGAAGTTATTGATGTTTGAAAAAACTTTAACCTTTGTTGCAACGCCGACGCCCGGGTGACAGTATAATCTCTCATTTTCTTCGAAAAGTCAAGCTAAAAATTGATGTTATCAAAGATAGGATTTGTGTAAGATATGGCGCAGAAAATATTGAGACAAAAGGAGAAACTGCTGGTTATCAGCAGTTTCTTCTTTTGTTTCAATGTTTTCCAAAGCCTTTTCTATTAGGGACGTCAAAACCAGGTCTTGTTTGGGAAAGGGTTAAAAATCTTAGTCCAAATTGAACAAAGCTATATCTGTCAAATAAATATTTCTTTCAGCAGAGAACTACGGATAAGAGGGAGTGAAAGCTTGTCAAAATGCAATATTTCATTAATTGCTCATCCAGACCCTATATTGTGCGTACTCATTGGCAGTTTCTCAATATTTTCTGTTCTAGATTGTACACAAATTTCATCTGTATAAACATCTGTCTGTGTCATTAAGCTTTCATATTGGATCAGTCTGACTTTTTGTCTTTTGAAAGAGGATTAAATGATAATGATGGTAAAAAAAATGCATACCAAATTGATCAATGCTCCGTAGAATCCCTATCAAAGTTCTTCCATCCCTCAAAACAACAAGCAGTTTTTCTGAAAAGAAACAAATATATACAGTCAACAAAATAAGGGTGAAATTTTGAATCTGCATGATAGAAAAATAATCAAAGTCAAAGGAGGAAATGCTTGTTATTGATCAGCCAATCTGCATTTCTGAATGTTTTCCTTGGGGGTTTGTGTTAGGACATCAATACCATGGATTGTATCTAGGGAGAAGTTTTAACCCTTCGGCTTCCAAAGGATCCAGGCAGTGCAAATGACATGATAGAATTCGCTTATAATATCTTTTATGCCTAGACTAGATAGCTCAGTGCGTAACGTCAGAGTCTGTCAATCCAGCGGTCCCAAGTTCGATCTTCTGCTAGGAGTTGGACAGTATACATTCTGATATATAGGTGACAAAATGACACAATTTATAGAACAAAATAATTGGTATCTACAAACAAACTGCAACATCAAAGGAGTCCAACTCCATGAAGCTGATCATCATCCCTACCTCGATGTTGACATCAGACCTGACATGGAAGTCTCATTTCAGCAATATCACTAATCTTAGTCTTCTCTGATGTAAATATGCTCTTTGATATTTTGATTTTTCACAAAATCAAAATATCAAAGAGCATATTTACATCAGAGAAGACTCGGATTACAATATCACCAACAAGGCTAACAGAACTCTAAACCTACTGCAGTGATTATTTTACCTGCGCATCCTGCTACTTTTACTCATAATTTGGTCTCTGGGATGCAAAGTTTTAATTCAAGCGAGTCCCAGGATGCAACAATTTTTACAGATTTCTTATTCAAAATCGTGTATTGGACTCACTAAATTAGTAGCTGGACTCATTGATATGGAATCCAGCGAGTCCCAAGGACTCACAGTCTGGAAATTGTAAAAATATCTCTACTACTGCATCGACATCTTTATGGCTGCAATCAGGAAGTAAGATAAAGAGCTTTCACATAACTTGCCTGCCCACATCTAGAGTCCGGGACCCTAACAAGACATTGCTGTCATTGAAAAAGTCTGGCGGAAGGGTGCCCCATAAGTCACATGAAACTACATGTACAGAGACAGTGTCAGATCTATGCTAAACACTTTTCAGTGGACCCCCTCGCATGAAGGCAAACAAAAAGACTGATACACTTCTACAAAGCTGTCAACAACCTCTCTCCTGTCATAAACCATCAAGAAAGACAGACGTTGCCTATGAAGATGTCTACAGTGGTAAGAAATGATCTCAGACTATGTGATACCTTCTTCTGGCTGTACAAGAATCCATGAATTCCACTTCATTAAGAAGTGAATGAACCATCTACCTAGAACCACCAAGGAATGGAATTCGCTACCAACCACCTGATCTTGTACATGATCCAACTATAGACATGTTTTAGCACCGTCTGCAGATCCTCATTGCCTAGACAGCACCTGTCATAATGCTCAAGTTGGACTGAGAACAGTACATACAGGGCTTACAGGCAGACAGACAGCCAGACAAATAGATAGCACAGATCTTTTCAACTGTATATAATTTGCTTTTCACCGCCTTGATGCAGTGACCTGATTGTGATGCTTCAGACTTAGGCAGTTCCAAAGCAAAAACATCTGCCAGCAATACCAGAAAGGAGCATTGATCCGGTCGGCACAATTCTTTCAGCCAATCAAAAACGTCGTCAGCGGACCTGCACTCATTCGGTGGAAGTGAAAGCTTCGGTCTTTTTCGTTGAAGCATAACCAACTTTCAGCATTAATATCTCGACGACTACGCCTGATTATTAAAAATGCATTGGTAGTTAGAAAGTTTAAATCACATTCTTTAAAGAAAGAGTTTTGTTTATGAATTTTAACGATGGATTTTTGAAATAATCTGCCTCAAAGTTGGTATCCCGTAACGATAAAGACCGAGGTTGTACCCTCGATGAAAAAATGAAAGTGAGGCTATGACGTCATCCCGACTGATTCTATAAGACAGTAGAGCATAGATAGTAAAAGTAAAGGTACGAAAAGGTGAGGGTACGAAATTATCATAATTTTTGATAGGAGTGGAAATATCATTAAAACAATTACTGTCGATCTCTTCGATAAGACTAGCAGTTCCTGGCATATAATTCATCTTCAATAAACATGTAAATTCAGATAAATGTCAGTAGAAAAAGTCGGAATCCATAAGGATGCGTCTGTAAGATAAAGATTAGATCCTTGTCAGGAAACGTTTGTCGTTAGACTAGAATAGTTAGACTGGTACTTCCATAAAAATCGGTCTCATAAGAATCAAGCCCGTAGGAACATGGCCAAGTTAGCCAAAAATTACAGAATTTTCCTTATTTCATTCAGGGAATTACAGGGAAATCCAATCTAGCCCCCCCCCCATTGAGACACTAGGACTTTAAATAGTCACCAAATAAAAAAAATGCTTCCTACCGGCCTGCCATGATACATTTACTATTTAGACTAGTGTCTGAAATATTGTAGAAATATATAATACAAATTGCTAGTCTCGAGCTTAAACTGACAAAACAATCGGATTTGTCGAACTCTGGTTATCTCGAGGTTAAATGACGTTCACTACGACTTTGACTCACAGAGTTTTAAAGCGAATGTAAATTTATAGAAGCCTGTTTAACTTTTTTGTCAGACAGTAAAGACTTATTTTCTTTGAAAACTTCTAGGTTATATCACTAGTTACATATGAACTTTCATCGACGAATTCGCATGGAAATATCGAGGGAAGCGATAAAACTCATTACCACATAATAAAATTATTAACTCTTTTTTATTTTGACTCCTCACAAGAAAATGGCTTTGGAAATCATTGTGGAAAATGAAGACATTGCTTGTGACAAGCAATTTCTTCATCCCCCACAATGCTTTCTATAGAAAAAGACCAAAAATGTAAAACTTCATTCTCTTTAAACAGTTACTGTCGTCTGCAATATCTTTGAATTTGGACAGGTCTACAATTTTGCCATTTGGTAATGGGTAAAGATGGTTGTGATTAAAGAAGTTGTTCGTTAAATATAATTAGTCTACTTCTTCTGTCTCCATCATTTCCCAGACCGTTCCGTTTACAGTCGCCTGTGTCAGGGGTTGTTATATTAGGGGAGGGGTTAAAATTCCACCTGAACTACCAGAATTTATCAATATATAAGCTTTAAGTTAGGTTTTGTTGAAATGATGCTGAAAGAAATGGATTTGAACTGATTTATAAATCAGCCAGACAGCGCGCACGGTATTGCGTCACTTTCCCTAATACGAGTGACATCAACTTATCAAAGAGCGAATTCCATCAGAGAAAAATTGGATTACACTTTCCCTAAAAAAACAAACAAAAAAGGAAAGAAAGAAAAAATGTTAACGTCTGGAATTCATGACTGAAGTTCTCAAGAGTCGTAAGCCTATTCATTCCCATATTTTAATTACATACATGTATATCAAAATACATAACAGTAAAATCGCGATCTTTTTCAATGTCATAGACCTTCTATTTTTTAAGTTGCTAGATATAGTTTATTTAGATTTGCGAGAAAGATTCTTCTTTTTAAATTCAACGAAAAAAATGCGAGTAACATATAACATACATTTACAAGACTTATTGTATATTTTTGAACAATTTTACGATCAAGTTACGCAAAAACACACAGGAAAATACATTTCATGATAGAGAAAATGCTGTAGAATGCATTGCCAAGAAATTAATTTTCTATGTCGATTACTCCCAATATTAATAATTATTTTTTCTTCTTTCTTTCATTCTGGTAAACGAAACAGTTGTTATACAAAAAGCGTGTGGGCAAAGATGGTTCTATGTCGTTGAAAACTTAACTGCTTTACCTTTTAGACTTTAACTACTTCCCTTTCTCATAAAATAAAGGATAATTTCAATGTTGATTTTGTCTTTCTTGTTTATCATATTAAATTTCAATCGTAAAATAAATCAACGTGAAAAAATATTCAAATTTGTTCGTGCGGACAGAAATTTTATAAAAGCAGACTGTTTTGATTGAAGTAGTCTTTAAAATGATGGCGCATTTTTTCGACGAAAATAGAACACGTTAAAGTGGCGTTAAAGCTAAAGAAACACAAAAGACGGAAACAGTGGTACTATCAAAATTAGTCGGTTTAATATGTGCTGAAAGTAAATATTACAAAGTACAACAAAACCGTCTACGTAAAAACTTAAAGGGACATTTCATTCCAATTTCAGTTTTTTGAAGTATGTCTTGATGCCAAGATTGGTTATCTAAATGAGTATAAATACTATTAGTTTTTCGAAGTTGTTGCCAATAAGCGAGAAACACGCATTTATAGTTGAGACATAATCGATAAATTGCATATAAATCCGAACTGTTGTCCACAACAATTTGTTCAATTTTAACACAAATATATAGATTTCTCGTAAACGGCGCAATATTTTTGCTTGAAATTTTCCGAATTTTCATAAGGAAATATGCTCTTTCAGATAAAAATAAAAGTTAAGCTACATTTATTTTTCTGTGTCCATTTCTGTGCCCAGGTCCAAATTTATAATTTCCTCTTCTATAGCACAAATTCAATCTTTCTTATCAAATATTTTGTCTGCAACAAAAACAGTCTCAACTATTGACGTTTGGGAAAGGCCTAAAGTGCAAATCTATTACGGGTGATTGGTTAAGCAGCTCGGTATATAAAACCTAGTTTACCTATATCAGGTTGGTTGATCGATAGATCGATAAGTGTGCGAGACTCTACCTTGATTGAACACGCCGCCACTTATGTATTATTGATTGAGATCCAATACTGACAGGACTTGTTCACGGACCAACTCGTCCGCTAATGGAATGTTTTTGTTCATGTGTATGATTTTCAAATATTCATAGATTGTGCAAGGTATATCGATCAAGGACGTTATATAGAGAATATATTTACAGTTTAAACCTGCATAGAAAACACGACGGAGGAAAGGATTTATGGGGATATAAATCAGTGTGTGAATATATTTATATGAATAATATATACTCCGACAGGACTTTACAACCGCCATGTACCCGGGTTAATTAACGCTGATCGATTAGAAGTTCTTTAGATTTTCAACAGTTCAACAGTTTCGCAATATTGACTATACATAATAGACGGTACTAATGGGTGAAAATTACTGGACTAGGAGTGTACGGAAATTATTAAGAAGCCTGTATGAAGAAAAGTAATAGACAGATTTATATGAATATTGCCAAGTGTATATGTAGGAACATTGAATATTTCACAAATATTATGTACATGTACTGACACGGTTTCTTATATCGGAATACTAGAGCAAACATTCAAACAATGTGACTCTAAATTCAATAAACTGGCTTTCCGAAGTCAGCTGTTTGGTATAGGCAACTAACGGTATAGTAAAGAAGACAAATTATTCTCTGTGGACAGAAAATTGGACATACGTGCAATTCTGTGCAAGATGCGTCTATTACGTACATTGTGATACTTGACTTGCTGCTGAGAACCATACGAAGGTGTGTTCAATAAGCTGTGTGTATGCAGGATGACGACCAGTACGACGGTACCCGTCCCGCTAGCCAACACGTCCGACACCGAGATACAGGATGACAGTAGCGAGTGGGAGACCTCGGCCACACCCCGCATCACGTTCCTGTCCGTGTTTATATGTGTCGGCTTCCTCGGGAACCTCTTCCTCATCATCACCATCTGTCACTCCAGGAGATTCAGATCTGTGGCATTCTATATCTTCGTGTCTAACCTGGCCATCACAAACATATGTGAGTGTTTGTTAAACATGACGGTATTGCTGACTGTTACAGTGTCGAATGCCTGGACGTTCGGTAATGTTGCGTGTAAAGTAAGCGCATTTTTCTTACATCTGATCTGCATCGAAGTCGTTTTGTCATTAACCGTTCTCACCACAGACAGACTGATAGCCGTGCGCTTCAAGGACAAATATGATCACGTGTTTTCCAGTCCTCGAATATCAATCATGATAATTTACACGTGGTTTCATTCATTTTCATTTAGTTTACCTGTAGCAATCGGCGCGGTACCAACTTCAGCAAACAACTACATCAAACATTGTTCAATTGCAAAGGGAGGTTCTCTAGCATACGGAGTAATATCAACATTTGCTTGTCTAATAGTGCCATTAGTTTTAATGATTGTGTTTTTTGTAAAGATCGTACGCACGGGTTATAAAGATAGAATGTTAATACGTAGTTTGATATCTCAGCATAATTATAAAGATGAATCTCAGTCAGAGCCACGAATAAAGACAGAGATCAGATACACCAACATTACAGCTACATTGTGTGTGGTATGGCTGATCGTGAACGGTCCATACGTAGTGACTCTATACTTCAATATGCTACAGAATAGTTCAGAACTGGAGAACGTCACGAACGATGAGTTAAAGTATGTATGGTATGTAGATTTAGTGCTGCTCTGGCTTAGGTTTAGTTTTACATTAGTGCTACCCATCGCTTCTTTCACTTGGAATAAAGAACTCTGGAAAAGTTTCAAAGATTTGATCCTATGTCGTAAAAATAATGCAATCGTTGACGAAAGTTTCAGAAAAAATGAAACAGACACGCAAAAGTTGGAACGAAAAATCAATG
This sequence comes from Fragum sueziense, assembly GCA_963680895.1. Classification (NCBI taxonomy): domain Eukaryota; kingdom Metazoa; phylum Mollusca; class Bivalvia; order Cardiida; family Cardiidae; genus Fragum; species Fragum sueziense. Next base: position 12,001,696 of record OY804601.1, on the reverse strand, counting down.
AGGAACAAATTCGAGAAAAGGAGAAAGAAAAGCCAGTGATAATACCTACACCACGTGAGCAGCACGTGTTTCATGTACCCGTGTTGTTTGCTACGTCACATGGTGTGCACGTGAAAACCCAGGAGGACGAATCTGAATCGGACGCTTCAGACAAAAATGGCGGAACATTACGCGGGAAAAAGTGTGACGTGTTGGGTTCGCAGGATCAGTTGAATATCGGTGAAGATACGAGTGATTACGACTCCGGTAACGACGATCCTGATCCGTGTTCTGTGTCACATCCGGTGTCCGGTATAAAGAAGCTGATCCGGGCAGAAAGTCTGTCTGGTCGACATAGATCCTCGTCACAGCCTGAAGTTAGAGACAAGTCCAAGAAAGATAGACCTACATCAACTGGGAACGTAACAGTTGGAAGTACAAGTGCTGGGGATTCTGGTCTGGATTTAAGCATAAATAATCATACTTTACAAAGTCAGGATCTTAATCATATAACAAAACCTTCTGGCAAAGAAGCATTTATTCATTCAGATCCGAACGATACCGCAGATTTATCTAACACTCTGAACGTTGTCGTCGATGAGAAACCAGTCATCTCGGATGTGGTAAACTCTGGCGGCAAAATTAGTGCGACTTTGAATGTTTCTGATGACGAGAAAATCTCACAAGATCAGGTCAAAACTTTGAAAAGTATTAGTGAAGTTAGTATGGGATCTCCGATTACAAAACGCCGAAAGAAGAATTCGAAGCGACGCCAAGACAAGTCCGACTTGTCGAGTCAGGGAACAGCTTCTCCAATACTGCCTCCCAGACCACCTCCGCGGCTGGCTCCCATCACGTCTAATATCAAATCACAGGGCTCGGGGTTAGTGAGGCCGGGTTCAAGTTGCTCAAGCCAATACTCCTCATTAGATTATGTAGAAACTATGCAAACTACAGATGCTATCACAAACTTTACTAAAGCGGACTTGACTTCACTCGACAATTTGTCATTATCGTCTTTCACATCACGCAATAGTAAAACTCTTAATACTCTAACCGGCATTGATGACGGGCATATTTGTCCGGAAAATAACAAAACTATCCCAAGTGTTCCAGAGGAAGTGACGTCACATGATGGTACTCAAATGTTTAGTGAGGTTGTTGGGAACATTGCTGGCAATGACAATCAAACAAACGAAAATAAGCTTTCTTCGGGAGTAAGAAATCACGAAGCCAGGAAAAAACGAAGAGAGAAAATTGCAGGAAACGCCATATTGAATGAGGGCAAAGGTTATACAAGACTAAAGTCGGATTTGAGTTAAAGGTGCTGTTTAACTGGCTAATATACATAGAACTGGATTTTTTTTTAAAAAAAATATGCTTGGTCGGATAAAATTATTTGAAATAAACTAATAACAATGTACGCACTCATAAATCTTGAAATGTTTTATTTCTGGAAAACACTGCTACAAATTTGCACGAGAGAGACTTTTTAAGAATGATGTTTGACAGAAATGCTTTTGACCAGTACCTTTTGATGGGGGCGTTGGTTCATTAAGTTATGGGATATTTTCAAGACCTTTGTTTTAAAATAAATCAAACGTTTGTTACAGGACATTTTTAAGTCTTTGTTAATACCATATTGAACTGACACCAAACAGTTCTGAATACTAGTGTATCAATTCCAAGTAATGTTTATTACAAATATGAAGTTGAAACTATTATATAGAGTCAGAAAGAAAGAACCGATGTTTGGTACATATTTGAATAGATCTAATTCGATATGATCAACTAAAGAAATTCTAAATAAATATTGTTCTAAACTTATTTTCAAAAGAAGTGGAACCTTTAACCTGTCCATATATGATACATGTATGCTTGTAATTTGAGGCTAATTGCTTTTCGCATTATTTGATCCTGATCGTACATCATATTGTTTTGATCAAGGGGGCTTTTCTAAGTTTTGTCGTGTATTTTTAGCGAGTGGAAAATAACATGGTCACACTGCAAGCATGTACATCAGTATGAACATACATCCATACATCCTGAGCTGCTGTTTGGTTATCCTTAACCCATTACCACACAGTAACTCCTTTTGACTCCCTACAAGATAATGGCTTTGGAAAACATCGTTGAAAGCAATTTCTTCATTTCCCACAATGTTTTCTTCCCAAAAAGACCAAAAATCTTTAAATTCCATTCATTTGAAATTGTCGTCTGCATCATCTTTGAATTTGGAACAGTCTAAAATTGTGTTGTTTGGTTATCCTTAAAGAACCTGGAAATTCCTGGATGAGCAAGACAGGGGTTTTATTAGGCCCCTGTGTGTGTTTTGGTATTTCGTATGCGCAGATCAAGCTAATGGCGGCCTCATTACAGATCTTTATTACTGATTATACCACCTTAAGGAATCCTCTCATTATTTATGTATGTTTTGTTAGATAGCCAAAACGCAAACCAGTCCTTTTCTACAAGGAAATATTGCTAATTGAACTGGTATTGACATGTAAAACATCTTCACAGCAACAGATAAGAGTGGGATAAAGGCATGCTAAATTCGTTATTTCAAATCCAAACCCTACGTTGTGGGTACTAATTTGAATCGTCTCGATCGAAAGATTGAAATGAGTACCCACAACATATATATATAGTGTTTTATGCAATGTTGCATTTTGTGAAAAGTCATTATCGCATATTTTCTATAATATCTGTTCATGATGTTACCTATTCACAGAAAATGGTTGTTTTTCCTTTACATTGTTAGTTTTGGAATAATTTAGAAAGATTCTGGTATGTCTGCTCAATGTTTTCTATACTGCAAGATACAAAATTAATGTTCTACTTGTAGCAAATTCTATCTTTTTTTCTGCAATACTCTCAGATATAGGCCATTCTAAAAGTCTGGAAAGTAGAATAATGTTTACAAGTCAGATTTTAGATCGTGCCCGTTCGGACAGTCTTTTAATAGTAGGCATACATTAAATTTATATTCATTAAAAGCGCTTGATTTCGTAGACTAGTTACAAGATTACATTGAACATCAAGATTCTGAATTAATCAAGGCCATATTAGACTATATACCAAAGGGATTTAGTTTCCCTCAGCGACATAAGCGAAATAATTAGTTAAGGGAAGAGAAAATTTGTTTAACAGCACAGTTCTTCTATTGATTTTTGACCTTTTAATAAGTTATGAATGCCGATATTATTGACTTATACAAAGAGAAATATTCTACCTGTCACAAATAAAGGACTTACCGGGGATTTTCCCATATGAAAAGAAAATTTGCTGACCCAAATTGGAAGTCGCTGCAGACGACAAAATGAATCGCTACTTCTGCTGTTAACCAGTATTTTTTCTGAAAACAAGTCAAATTCAGGCATGATATAGGAAACGCATTCAGAAAGGCATACAAAAGGCCCTACTCTTTTTATCATTTTCAGAAAGCTAATGCAGAATACAAATCAAAATTTGATTGTAACTTAATATTTAGTTAAAGAGACATTCCATAGATATTTTCTCATGAATTCTACTTTTATTTTTATCTGAAAGAGCATTCTTATGGAAATTCTGAAGATTTCGCGCCATAGTATTGCGCCGTTTACGGTGAATTCATTTTTTCTTAAAATTGAATTGTGGTAAACTACAGAACACATGTGCATGGAATTTGTCATTTACATCTCAACTTTAAAAGCGTATTTTTGGTTTATAAGCATAGTTTTTTATAAAATCTCTTTGATAATGATAAAGGAAAGGGTTAACTGTTGATAGCATTATTCTATCTTTCTCCAAAATGTTTTGAAAATTACAAAATACTTTTATTCGTTTTGGGTATTTCAAAATATTTGGAAAATTATCCCAATGTTCTAATTTAGATTTGAACTGTGGTATATTTATCTGTGCTAAATAGGAATGTTTTTGAATATTTGCCATTTATTAAGTTGAAACACGACCTTCGAATACCGAAACTACGTGCCATATTCCATGAAATACAACCTTCTTTTTCTTTGCAATTCGATTAACCCGTTCAAATACAAGTAACAACCCTTGTTTTTGACGTCCTTTACCAAGAATCTTTTGGAAATACTGAAAAAATGTGAACACGCTGTTACTAGGCATGAAATTACTTAGTTACGGTTTTTTTTTTTTTTTTTTTTTTTTTTTTTTTTTTTTTGTAAGGCCATGTTTAACAGCATACAAAACACTTATTGGCGATATAGACATGCTGGTTTGTTTGTACCTTCAGTATTGCCCAAAACTTTCAACTTGGATATCTCTGTTTATTTTTCCCATTTTTGTTTGTTGTTGTTCTATATATCAAATAAGTGTTTAATCGATTTCTTTGTTTCTTATTTCGTTAGTGAATAGGCTACTGAACGACATTAATTACTACGTTTTGCGTACGTAAAAGCCCGATCGCACACTCTACCACCTCCACAGCACGTCCAAAAATATTCTTCGCGGGTCACCTTTGTTGGACGTGTTCTAGCATTGATAAAGCCGTGAACTTTTGTGTGTGACCGGGTCTTAAGTGTACTTGAATTGGCTTTACACTTCCTGAAAGATTTCTAACAGATACAACTGTATTTTAAAAATATATGAACTTTCTTCTGGGAAAAGAACCCTTACGCCGTTTTAATTAAAATAGCATGAAACCAGATAATCTGGTGCTTACATTCAGTATGTTCAGGTTCCCCAGTGCTTCAAGCCTACACATTCCTGGCATTTGCTATATAGATTATGAAGTTTTGAAGAATATAATTAGAGAACAACGTGGATCTTGATCAGACTGCGTGTATACGCAGTCTGATCAGGATCCACGTTGTTCTCAAATACATAAAGATGAACGTTTTACTTCATAACTCACCTCACACAATTTGTTTCCTAGAATTTTTTTTTGTACTTTTGCATAATTTATATAGTTGGTATTTATTTATTGCATTGTATTTATTTTTGTACTCATTGTTGATCAATGTTGATTGTGTGGTGTAAAGCACATTAAAATTCTTGTTTTTGTATAAATTAATTGTTCTGTTCGTGATTTATTGACCTGTGGACTGTGACCTCGTCAATCTCCGTTGCCACGAATGATGCCGAAGTTGAACGGGATGTTAGGTATCTAATGAAGAAATTGCTTGTCACAATCTATTGCGTCATTTTCCACAATGTTTTCGAAAGCCATAACCTTGTAAGGAATCAAAAAGAGTCATTGTGTGGTAATGGGTTAATTGTGACGTCTGCACATCTTTTCATTTTGGATCAGTCTAAATTTGTGTGGTATTAATAGGTTAACCCATTACCACACAGTGACTCTTTTTGACTCCCCATAAGAAATTGGCTTTTGAAAACATTGTGGAAAATGAAGAAATTGCTTGTGACAGGCAATATCTTCATTTCCCACAATATTTTCTTAACAAAAATACAAAAAATGAGAGAAAAAAGAATTCACTTTAAATTGCCATCTTCAACATCTTTGAATTTGGACCAGCCTAAAATTTTGCTGTATTAAAAGGTGAAAGTGATCACTATAATAAGACCTCTACTGGCTGGCAACCAATTCTCGCCGCGTACCAGTTCTCGCCAACTGTACCATATCACAGTAAAGATGTGATATTATTTAATAAGATTTATTTTCGGAATAAAAGAAGTTGATGTCAACATAACTTGTATGTGGGAAAGGAATTTTTTTCAGTCTTTACCATGAAAAAGGTTGGTTGGCGAGAACTGGTACGCGGCGAGAACTGGTCGCCAGCCAGTGTGCATCAGGATCTACGCGCCAAAACCGCATCATCATGTTTGAGTGTACAATATCCACTGTGATGTAAGTTGTACGTTAGGTTTGTGTAGTCATTCAAAGATGGCGACAACAATACAGCATGAGAGGTAGGTGTCTTAGTTTTTCATTGATAAATTTCTTATACGGTCGTATCTTGCCTTGATACTGATATCATTATACAGGGGAAATGTATACCTATCAACGGTTCTATATATCAAAGTACCAGTGTTGTCCTATCGTACTCAGTCGTTGTGCAAAGACAGCCCAACACGGAAAACTTTTTTCGAAGCGAGAAAGTTGCCCTTTTAAGGATGATTACATAGTAATCAGCGAACTAGGGAACAAACTATTGCTCTTACTTGGATGTCTTTAACATGCTCTTTTCTATGGTTACTGTTATTTTACACAAAAATGTCTAGAATGACCACAAACACCGTGTTTATTAAATGGCCAGACAACGGTGTAGTCAGAGTGAAAATATGCAGACACAACGGTGCAGTTTCTGTGTTTTATGTACGGTGTGGTTATATTTTCATAACAAATTGTGAACGGTGTAGACATAATGCAATTGTGAACGGTGTAGACTTGAAGTAATACAGAACTTATCATTTCTGGAATGATAATATTTTTATGTTTAATGATAACGTTTTCACGGCTGAGAATCATGTTTTACAATTACTACCGAAATTCTTCAACAATTATGTTAATAATTTTTTATGTGACTGACTTGTAAATGCTTTGCAGCAAAGAAGGTGACAATATGTCTACAAAATATACTTTAATCAAAATATATCAGAATCTAGTTTCCTTGCTATTTGTCAAAGCAATTCCGTAAGGGTCAAATAGTAGAAATTACCACGAATCTGCTGTCGTCCGTTTTATTTTTTTCTTTATTTTCAGTTCCATGCTGTTCACCTTTTACTACTGTCATTTCGAAGGGAGTTTCGAAAATGTTGTGAAGCATTCGGAACAGGACCATTCCAGTCAGATATTAAAAGTGCGCAGGGCGGGGGAGATCAATGATCAGACAGGTCAAAAAGATTTGAAAACTCTGAACTTTAGTATCATTCCTGATATTATCAAGAAGTCAGACTAGGACATCATCCCCATTTGCAAGTATAGAATACACAAGATAGACCTCATCGACGTAGGAAAAAGGATTTTGGAGTTAACAAGATTCTTTCTATCGGTGATATCCCCGGTTTTGAATGCATGAGTCCTGAACATAAAAGATGACGAAGTTCAACACCCCATAAAGTCGTTCAAAAAGCCCCGACCTTAATTCCTGATATTTCCATTGGACGTGCTAAAACAGATGAAACGGATAGGGTCTCTTCTCTTTCCCCACGAGAACATGAAAACAATGGCTGAAATGAACAGTTTGTTCCCAGATGTGATTAAGTCATTGAGAAGCGTTGATCAACTTGGTATTTGTTTATTTTGGTCAATGAAGGTCGGCTTTCGATGGAAAACATAGCATTTCATTTATTTATGGATGTGTGTAAGTTACACTGTCTTGGTAGTACTTCAATGCGTTTTACTCCAATAGTCAAACGGTTTTGGCGAATAGAATATTGTCTTTTTCATTGCAAATGGTTACATTTTATGAGTGAGCCCAAAAATCTTGGTCAGAAAAATGTCAGTCCTGAAGAAGAAGTTCATTACGTATGAAATTCCAAAATGAATTTTGCAGTTCCAGAATTCTATTTTCAAGACTTATTTACTTAAGTCGAACAAGACGAAAAAAAAAGGCCCAAATGTTTATGACACAAATTTATAATTTATGTTTTGTTATTTATAATTTATGTTTTGTTGATTGAATCCTTTATTTTGGGTAAAATCAGACTTTTCAATGAGGGGTCAATTTGAAAACAAGATACATTTCGATCAATAATTATCATACTCCATGAGTTGAAATCATTTCATTTATTACAATAATTGATTGTAATAACCAATTAAAACAGTTACAAAGAAAAATTCAAAGCCAGAGCCGAAATTTCGAATCTACAAATCAAATGAACGGATGAACAAGAAATTTGCCGTTGCACTTAACATGGCTTCAAAATGACGGTTATCGTATGTCTTATTTGATATTTTGTGATGGTATTCCTGTTGATGATCATTTCCGTCAGATGTTTATTCAATCACAAATAACAAAAATGTCTCCCGAAAATTAAATCAAACATACATTGAACTGTTTAAGGCTTAGGAGATTGAAAAAAAGAGAAAACATATTTTCTTAACTTTTGTTTTCATTTACTTTGAGGATGGCGGCATTTTCATCTGAGTTTTCTAAGACCAAAGTATTTGAGGGAGATAAAACAGATGATCTGCTATCTGTTAGAGCTAGTTCGCCCTATACAACATACCAAGTCTACACCGTTCACAATTTGTTGTGAAAATAATAACTACACCGTACAGATAACACAGAAACTGCACCGTTGTGTCTGCATATTTTCACTGTGACTACACCGTTGTTTTGCCATTTAGTAAACACAGCGTTTGTGGTCATTCTAGACATTTGTGTGTAAAATAACGGTAACCATAGAAAAGAGCATGTTAAAAACATCCAAGTAAGAGCAATAGTTTGTTCCCTAGTTCGCTGTTTACTATGTAATCATCCTTAAAAGGGCAACTTTCTCGCTTCGAAAAAAGTTTTCCGTGTTGGGCTGTCTTTGCACAACGACTGAGTACGATAGGACAACACTGGTACTTGGCTATATAGCACCGTGAATAGGTTTACATTTCTCCTGTACAATGATATCAGTATCAAGACAAGATACGGCCATTTAAGGAAATTATCGACGAAAAACTAAGACACCTACCTCTAACGATTTTCCCCCGACGCCATCTTTGATTGACCACTCAAAACTTCCGTACAAACTACACAAATCTAACGTACAACTTACAACACAGTGATATCGCAGCTAGTGTTACATACATGTATATCAGCAAGATCCGAACTAATGCATGAGAAATGGTACGGAAATTATGAACTCTTTTCCCATCGTTTTCATAGTTAAGATGTACAGGTCTGGTTACATACAAAATTACACGTCCACAACCCGGCCGTTACACGACCAAAAATGGTCAGACGGTACGGCATATGCATGTATTTGGACGCAATTGTGAATGTGATGTGGACGTGGAAACGTATGTGACCAGGCCTGTTCTATTATATCGCGCATTCTCCCCGTAGAGTGACCGTTCGTTGCTCTCACATACCATGAAATGAAAGAGTCTCTGTGAAAGAGTGTTAATATCGCGATTGGACTATACTGTATAGAGTCGTTCAGCCCAGTCAATGGTTGTAAAAATGCATATCCAGGCCCGTAGGAACAGGGGGGCTAGGGATTGGCCAAAAATGCCAAATTTTCCTTATTTTTCCTTACCCCCCCCCCCCCCCCCCCCATATTCAGACACAGGGGCTTCAGCCACCCCAATATGAAAATGCTTCCTTTGGGCCTGATATTTATAGGACCTTTCTATTTTGTCATTTCGAGCCTGATACACAGGAGGGCAGGTTTAAAAAAAAAATGTGACCAAAGTGTGACATTTAAATGTTAAGAATAACAACTAATTTTACAGAATATCATCCAGATTTCTTAATTAGGGTGACTAAAAACTATTCTAAATGGTTAAGCAGTGCCCGAATTACATTTTAAATTCATGTTCACTACTTTTTAGCTAAAATTGTGTGCATAATCTTGCGAAATGACAACAAAAAAGCGTTTCACTCCTGACAGCATATATATTGCACAATATGAGAAATTGTAACCCACGAATCTCTAAAAAGTAGAGTGCAGAATGCCCACAAGGTTGATGGCTTCCTTAAAAAATTGAGTGGTAGATTTCTGGCCGAATAGACAAAAATGAGAACACATTTTGAAAAATAAAAGTGTTTCACTCCTGACATAAAATTCAGAGGGGTATTGTATAAAACAGGCTCCACATCCTAAACCAAAGAAGATAAGACAAAAAAGTAATTTTAAGATGATGATGCACATGTTGTTTTATGAATTACAAGTGCTTATTGTAGTATCCTGTCACTGTCTTTTATTTACCATAGCTTAGAAACTTGGTAAAAGTGTTAAGTGTCACACAAAAACGTTTCACTCCTGACATTTTTGACATGTTTTAATGACATATCTTTTTTATTTGTGAAGCGATTTTCTTTGAACTTGGTACCCAGTATATAGACACAATAACACATCGTTTTAGCTTTGATTGGGTTGAATACATGTATGTTTCTCTGTAAAAGCCGTGGCATGTAAAAAGTGAATGGTCACATTTTTTTTTAAACTTGCCCAGGAGCCTTCTTCTAGTGATCTTTTTTATCTTTTCTCGTACTTTTAAAATTATTTTCAACGACTGAAGGTAAGCATTTTGCCAAAATATATTTAGATTTTCTTTCCGGTGGTCTTGTTTGCCATCATTTTTAAGGTCTTTGATAAAAGCCCAATAGGTAGTATACTTTGTAAATCAGTTTTTCTTTGAAACTAAATACCGGTAGATGCATGGAATAGTATACAGCGTGCATTATCCGTATGCACAAAAGTATTTCAAAATGATTCTGATCGAGTTAGTAAAACGCGAACAAGTCATCGGCCATATTCAAATATGCCGTAACTCCACATTATCCAAGCTGTAGTTACGACATTTTTTCAGACATCAACGTGTTATTCGATCGTTTTTGTTAATCTACAATTAAAGCAGAAGTACCTGCCAAACATGCTTTATTTTTGTGCACTACAAATCGTGACAAAACAAATGATCCGTAATGCCTCCGTGATCAAATCATATTAGGCTAATTGACAATGCATAATTTACGCTAACGTTAAATGTGCAAGTATTAGTATTTAACAAATATTCGAAGCTTTTAGTTAAAGGGACATTTCATTCCAATTTCAATTTTTTAAAGTATGTCTTGATCCCAAGATTGGTTATTCTAATGAGTATAAATACTATTGGTTTTTTGAAGTTTTTGCCAATAAGCGAGAAACACGCATTTAAAGTTGAGACATAATCGATAAATTGCATATAAATCCGAACTGTTGTCCACAACAATTTGTTCAATTTTAACACAAAAATATAAATTTCTCGTAAACGGCGTAATATTTTGGCTCGAAATTTTCAAAATTTTCATAAGGAAATATGCTCTTTCAGATAAAAATAAAAGTAAAATTTATGACAAAAAATTATGAAATGTCACTTTAAGGTGGTCCATCGCGAATGAGATTCATGGGATGTTGGAATCTTTCGTTCGACGCCTAAACAGGTTTACAAACATTCGAAATGTATTCGACCAATACTGGACACGTTACGAGTAAAAAATATTCACCGCCGAGTATTTACGACGTCGACCGAAAAAGTGGAGTACGTTAAAATGTCACCACATGGATAGGTTGCAAATTCAAAATTCTAAATATAATGTAGAGAAAAAAAGACCCACGACGTACAAAACAGATACCAATGACAAGATAATATACGTGTATATATTTTCCCTTGAAACCTTGTAACTACAACTTTAAAGTAGCTGTAGTTACGATGTTTCTGAACAAAAGCAACGATATTATGCTTTAATCTTTTATTCTGCCCTAGATTCTAATTATTGTAATGGTAGGCCTAGTCTTTTATGTTATTCGAGCAGGTTGACGTATGGAATAAAACACACGTGAACATAATTGCGATCCGTCACGACAAACGGTAGCCTACCACCCTGGAAATCCATAAAACCAAATTATCGTCGCTTTTCAACAAAATCACAGTAACTGCAGCTTGTTTTAAGCTGTAGTTACGAGATTTTTGTTGAAAAGCAGTAATATGAGGAACGGATCAAAATTAAATAATCCGAGTTTTCTCTGATGAAATTCGCTCTTTGATAATATACTGAGAGGCTAAAGAAAGTATACACTTTTTGTTTTTCGATATCTCTCTTAATTTCCATCATATTGACTCAAAGTTTTGTATAATTTATTCCTTCTTATAAACCAATAATACAATGTAGTTAAATTTCACACAAAATAGCTTGATTACACATACTGTAGCTACATGTCGATTTTGCAAATTTTGCACGTGCGACTTAGTAGAGCATCAAATATTGCTGTTAATTCGTATTCAATTTCTTTATTATTTGTCACTACAAATCACAGCGTTAAAATTTCTCTAACCCTATAACACAATATTCAGTGGCTGGTAGAATTCGATCAATATGCCCTTTTTTGCCATTAAGGCCCATTTTTCTATGACGCAGCATAAAACGAAAGAAACGTGACACTATAAATAAAGTGTACACTTAGTCGTGTAGCATAGGAACATTCTGTGCATATTTTATCAAACCCCGCCCATAAATTTAGAAGGAGTTATGCCAGATAACTTGTTTACATCAAGCCCCCTTTTGCCTTGACGCATCGTAATATGGAAAATCACTTACAATGCACGTATGGTCCTAGGTGACTAGGCACTTTCTGTGGAAAAAATATCCAAATTCCTTCAGAAATGTAGGGATTATGTCAATGGGAATTCTTGCATTAATTAATTGATTAAATCCCCTTTTCGATGAAAACATCCGAGTGTATTTAAAATGACATCTTTATTGAATTCAAGAAATAAGGATATTTTGACAAACACATGCATTTTCATATCTAAAATTATATCAAGTTTCAAAAGATAATTGAAAGAAAATTATATCATTACGTGTATGATAACATAAATTTGAACGATATCCACCAAACATTTGATTTATTTCGTCTTCCACGATTCCTATGACTAACAAACACAATCTAACCTTTATAATCTCCGAATTAATTCTTTTTGAAATTTCATGTATGACAATTTGCTTTTTACGTAAATGTTATATGTTATTTGCCATCATCTATGTTAAATATGTAAACTGTATTTTCTCATGTTAATCATTGTATATGATTCTGAGACTGAATAAACATTTGAATTTGAATTGAATTTGATGACGCTGTGCCATGTGAAAAAAACCTTCGCAACAGAAGGAAGGACGGATAGACGGTAGGCCAAGAAGTTTACATCAAACAAACGACAACGTTTCAGTGGCGTTTAAAAAATCATAATAATCTTTAAATCGTTTTTTCAGAAAACGTTAAAGAACTAGGATGTATACTTATTTTTGCCTCTCAGTATATATTGATGTTGCTCATTTAAATGAGCGACATCATATCATGTATCATAGAGCGAATTTCATCAGAGAAAACTCGGATTAGGCAGAGGTCAACCAGATTCCGCATTTTTAGAATGAACATAATAATAGAAAAGAAATAATAAATAATTTTATAAAGGCCTAGATTCAGAAAAATATCATAGAGTGAGAGGTTTTTATCCCAGTCTGTCTGCGCAGTCCAAGCAAGCTGAGTAGGGTCGAATCTTTTTCACACTAACCATGCATAAAATGATGACACTACATATCATTATTACATTATTTTGTCCTCGTATTGTCATAAAATAGTTCACTTGGTTGCATTCTGTGTTAACTAACCCATTACGACACAATGACTCTTTTTGACTTTCTAAAATATATTGGCTTGGGAAAACATTGTGGAAAATGAAGCAATTTCTTCATTTCCCGCAATGTTTTCTACCCCAATAAGACCAAAGAATTTCAAATTTCATACACTTAAAATTGTCTTCTATAACATCTTGAATTTGGACCAGTCCAAATGTGTCCCTTGGTAATGGGTTAACATGTATATGTTTACATTATGTTTTCATTGTAAAGGCCGGTGACCGAATATCATTTATAAATTTATAATACATGTATGACTTATCAGCCTTTGCACAATCGTCGTTTTGTCACTACAGCGTCATCTAATACATGTATATCAAAGAGGGAGTTGACATGTTGGCCTTTCTCTGTCTTGTTGTATGTATGTAGGCCAAATGGCGGGGAATCACATGAAAAAACATTTTCGACATTTTTCAAAAATCCTGTTGATACATGACTAATTTGAAATTTTAGACTAAATATGGGCATTTTCTTGTGAAAATTTTACGGCTCCACTCCTAAACTTTTTCCAAAACAAACCCTGATGATAACGTCCCTCATAAGAAGAAGATGATTCATAGAAAACATTGAGGTGAAAGAACAAATTGCTTATAATCAATATTTTCTACTTTTGTCTCTTTATTTTTTCTGTGCTATATAACACACACAAATTTCAAAGTTATTTTGTTTTTCATTTTGTTCTCTGCAGTAGCATTAGCTTTGAACTAGTCTACAATGAGTTTTGCAGAAAAGGATTAAATACAAATAAAGTCGTAGGCGTGATAAGCTATCATATTTACTTACGACCATATTCTTGTAAGGCATAGAATTTTCAAAAGAGATATTTTTATGACGAGCCTAATGAGGCGTGGTAGCCTATCTAGATTTATAGAATAATGTGATATCGCTGCTTTTCAACAAAAAACTTGTAACTGCAGCTTGAAACAAGCTACAGTTACAGGCTTTTTGTTGAAAAGCTACGATACGCTGGTCGTCCTGACCTCTCATTAACTCCTTGTTATATCGTCGGTGTAAATGCAAAACATCGTATGTCGATTCTTGCGATTTTCCAAGTACAAACTTGTGTGCCCAGTTACAGACAATTCTTGCAGGTTTTGAGATATTTTTCAGATTAGTATTGATGATAAATCATTCGTGAACAATATATCCAAATTTCAAGTAAAACATTTCAGTTTCGGAAGAGTTATTACACTTTTCCCCCTCCCCTTTGAAATTTTCCAAAAACGAGATACGAGGTTTTGCATTTACAACGACGATATACAGATCCTAACCCCGTTCCAAACAATCATTGGTTCTTACTCCATCGGAGAATGCCAAATGAATATGTTAAGTGAAAAGAAGAAATTATTTGAAACCTGTAGTTTCATCAGTTTGCGTTCACAGGTTTCTGTTCTCTATCATTCCTTTAAATTTTTATTTGCTTGTAGGCTATAAATTTTTTGTTGGTTTTGTTTCATCCTAGGAAAGGTAACATTATAGTAATGTTTGTTAAACCTCATTAAACATAGTTGTGCTGATCCATGTCAATAGCCTGCTGCAGGACATTGACGGATCCGGGGAGTGGGTCGTGGGTGCAAACGATCGCCCACTCCCCCTGTTGGCTAATTATTTCATTTTCATAGTAAAAAGTGTAATTAATAGGGAAACTAGCCCCCTGTTTGTATGATCGACCCCCTTCATAGGAATCTTTGATCCGCCACAGTACAAGCACAGATATTCAACCATATTGTCAATAAATAGGCATACTTTACAAAAAGAGCGTTCATCTTTTGTTTCAACGCTTTCCAAATTAAGGTATTGTTTAATATAGAAAATAGATACTTTGGTGAATAAGAACTTCTAAATTTTGACAATATCGCAAATAACGCAGGTCACAATGAATCGGTGTTTTGAAGTGTCAGGTACCTTTGTTTAGTTATGAATATTTTAAGATAATCCACTTTGTTATACTATTACCGCTTACATGCCGTGTGAATGGGGTATAATTAGCATTCATATTGTATGTTAGGCTCTATGAAAATTAGGCTTAAACTTCAGCTGGAAGAGAATTGGTTGATTGAGTGGGGTAAACGCCTCTTTAAACTGCTATCGCAACGACTGAAATACCTAGATGTCGAATCCTGATATTTTTTCAAGTGCCAATGGTAGGGCCTACTACCAAGATATCCAATCTTAGCCCCCAGTTGCTCTCTAACATGATTCACATGGACTATCGGTGAGAAATTGAGTCTTTTTTATAATTTTCGCACCGTAATCCATACACATGTACCTACAAGCAAACCATATTGAAGTGCAATCTTTAAATCAAATATGTTTAATCCTTTCTCAAACATTGTCGACAACTGGCCATCCTTAAAATTTGGGGAAAAAACTTGCTATGAAAGCGATTAAGAATGACACTATTATCTTACAGATTTTTTCCTTGTATTAAGTCTTTAATTGAAATGTTTAATAATTAGGTTGCTCCTGAAAATGTTTAATCCTTCCTAGACGATAATAGAAACATTACATTACATGATACTATATCAAAATTAGAAAGTAGGCCTATAACGGACGAGGAAAACTTTGTTATAAAGAGAGAAAGATGAATTTTGTGACATCGAAAAAAGTTCAGATCGAAAGAGGAAATGCTTGAGTTCAGTTTTTCCTTCTGTTTAGCCATTGTCTTTTTACTTTCTCCGTTATGGACTAAATACCCACATAATTCGTCGGTGTGTGTGTGGGGGGGGTGGAATTGGCAGGACAGACTAACTCGAGCCTTTTCAAGCTGGAGCTTTGGCAGGACAGACTAACTCGAGCCTTTTCAAGCTGGAGCTTCTAAGTTTTTATCTCCATTAACGTAAATATTGTTTTAGGAAGGGTTAGGACAAATGAACCCGTCTTTGTCAAACAGAATATTTAAAATGTAAACATATTAAAATCTGGGCTAATCTATTGTGCATATATTTACAAAGCAATTGTGACAATCTTTTGACATTTTGGAATGCTGTTGCAGTCGAGAATCAGACAGAATCAGAAGTTTAAAAAATGTGACCAAGGTGTGACATTATAATGTTAAGAATAACAGCTATTTTTACTGAATATCATCTGGATTTCATAATAAAGAAGGCTAAAAACTATTTTAATGGTTAAGTAGTGCCCAAATTGTATTTTAAATTTATGTTCACTTATTTTTAACTAAAATTGTGTGCACAATCTTGTATAATGACAACAAAAAAAGCGTTTCACTCCTGACAGCTTATATGTTGCACAATATGAGAAATTGTAAATCAATAAATAGTAGAGTGCAGAATGCCCACAAGGTTGATGCCTTCCTAAAAATGTGAATGGTAGATTTCTAGCTGAATAGACAAAAATGAGAACACATTTTAAAAAACAAAAGTCTTTCTTAACTGAAAAGTACTCATTTCTCACATTTAACAAAATTGAATTGTTATCATACATGAAATTCGCAAACATTTGCAATATTATCGTGACAGGACTAAAGGTCTAATATAGTCCATTAAGTTGTCGTTTGTGGAAAGTATTCAAGTCGATATCGTGTTTCAGCAATTTCTTCATATTCGTCAATGTTTTCCAAAGACTTTATCTTGTTGGTCGTCATTTGAAAAGCGTCATTATTGCGTGGAAAGGGTCAAAGTCGATACTGTGTTACATTTTTTATGTGGTGATCAGGAAAATGTAATGGAACGTTTCCGGTCTAGTAAAAGGGTACACGACTAAATTCGAACGTAAACGGTAACGAAAATGGCGTGCTGTAATTAAGAGATCGATACAGTTCTGGGACGAAATCATCAAGAACCCTTTCAGAACAAGGCTTGGTTTGTACGTTCATAACAGGGAAAGGGACATGGGAAAACATTAGATGCAAATGAAGAAACTGCTAATGACCAACATTTTAATGCCTTTGCCTCATAATTCTCTTTAATTCTACTTCTTTTACCATACATTTCAAGTCGCATGCAGCTTCTTTTCAAATTAGCCGAGCCCGGATAGCTCAGTCGGTTACGTCGGAGTCTGTCAATCCAGGGGTCTCGAGTTCGAACCCCGGCTCGGCCAGTATCCATTCTGACATTTGACAAAAGTCATTTGTCTCTCACCTATGGGTGTGAATCATCTATGTGAGAGAGCAGCTGGAGGCTCGGTTTGGATATTGTGGTTGTACTGGTGCGAGAAATTCCAGGAACCCACGGTTAGGTGCTCCAGCCGCCGCGATATGACCCTGGTAGTTGAAAACGGCGTAAAACCCCAATAAACTCAAACTCTTTTCAAATTAGAATAATACTTAGACTGTCACTTGTTAGCAGTTTGGGAAAGAATACCAGGAAATACAGTTAACGATTGTAATCCCAACATCGGTAGACACATCTACATCTATATTGTGTCCGGGTAAACATCTGCTATCGCCTATTCGAAACATGCATTTAATTTACACTGACAAAGGGCAGAAACGATGAGAATTAATTTGGCATCTTTTTTCCCTAATTACTATTTACTATCCTAATAAATCGGAAACGTTCAAAATAGCAAGTTTTAAGGGTGGTCTAATTCGAAAGTAAAAGGCGACAAAATTAAAGCAAATTTACCAAAGCTTAAAAAAAAATCAGCACTCTCTTCGATTCCTGCAAGGCTTCTGAACCCATGTCCAGAAGTGCCGTCTTGTTGAGGAAAGGATTAAATAATTAATTATGTCGTATGAAACAGACCATTTCAATTTTGTTCCCTTCAATTATAATTTTTCGTTTTGTAAAAGATTAAATTCAACCCATGCCGCTTTTTTTGACACCCAACAAGATACATTTGGGAAAATATTGTGGGAAAATGAAGAAATTGCGAGCAATTTCTTCAATTCATGCGAACTTTTCAAACAAATGTAAAATTCATTCACTTAAAAAATCTGTCTGTAACAGAATTGAATATAAACACGTCTAAAATTTTGCCGTCTGGTAATGGGCCACACTTTACATCTATGATGAGCGAAGCCTGTCGCAAGAAGATAAGACTTCGGGGCAAGATTTAAAAAAAATGGGACCATTCACTTTTTACATGCCTCTGCTGTTACAGAGAAACATGTTAAACCCAATCAACGCTAAAAAGATTTGTTATTGTGTCTATATACTGTGAACCAAGTTTAAAAAAAATCGCTTCACTATTAAAAAGATACACCTTTAAAACATGTCAAAAATGTCAGGAGTGAAACGCTTTTTGTGTGACATTTTTCTTCACTAGTTTAGGATGTGGGGGTTGTTTTATACAAAAACCTATGAATCTGATGTAGGGCCTACACTACACAAAAAGTATGAAAACTTGGGGCAGAATACTTTTTCTTCATTCCCTAATCCACATCTTTGTGTTTTACTACAGGTACATAGTGTATAAAAGTGGGTAAATGTTATGTGTATGCAATGTTAATTAATTTGCATTCTATGACAATTTGATTAAGTTGCCAATGGCGCAACTGAATCTAGTAATGCTTAATGATATTTTTTTGCATAATTTCAAAGAGCCTACTAGTAAAAGTGTGGTGTAATTCCAAGTATATCATATTTTATTAGGTTTCTTTAAGATTTCTTGTACAAAAACAAACTTTTAAGATCAACTTGCTAGTTTCTTTAGTGCTAATTTCAAGTTAAAATGTGTTCAATGAGTGTAGAATGAGAAGAAGAAGAAGAAGAAGAAGAAGAAGAAGAAGAAGAAGAAGAAGAAGAAGAAGAAGAAGAAGAAGAAGAAGAAGAAGAAGAAGAAGAAGAAGAAGAAGAAGAAGAATTATTTTCATAACATTGAGGAGTGACACCACCTGTGAGCCTTTGACAGAGAGCGGAGTGACACCTATTGAGTAGCCGGGTTGTTGTTGTTTCTTGATTTTTGACAAAAAATAAAAATAAAACTGATTAAACAGTATTACCATGAAGATATGAAAAGAATTGTTGTATTCCGTAACGGTTCAACCGTAAACGGCAAAGTAAGTTACTGATATAATCATGCATTTGTCTAATTAGGTTAAAACGAGAGTAATGAATTAGCGTCACTTAGTGGTTCGCACCATCATAGTTTCGTTCCATAATATATCGTCGTACCCCTTACCTCCGCCCGCCACCTACCTTCGCCATGTTTTTTGTTTTGGTTCTAAAAAGGCGAGAATTACGTCTGGGCATGGGAATATTTTCAACTAGTTGACATTCCACTAAGCAGACTTTAAACAAGGCCGAAAATGCATCAAAACAAGTAAATAATGAGAAAAACAATTGAAATTAGCCGATTTTGCGGTAATTTCCTATTCCTGATGTAGTGCTCACTTAAAATAGCGTTTTATTCACCCCAAAAATCAATGCCGAAGTTTTTTGACAGTGTGTGTGCATTGTTTACTTTCCTATGAATGAAAGTCATGTGATGGTCTTAAAAAAATTTAAGGCAGGGCAAGTTTTATTGTTTGAAAACGATAAAGTGGGCGAAGGTACAAACAAACCAAAATGGCCGACATAAAATGGCTGATCACTTTAGTACTCGAATTATCAACCTGTGATTCATCTTAGAGGAAGTTTTTCGACTTTTATGCTGCAAAATGACTATTCTTTAAGGTAGGAGTATTATCTTTGCGATAGCTTTAGTTAGTTTTAAGTAATTTCAAAATAAAGCTTAGCATGGCGGAGGTAGGTTATTCGAGGATAGTATAATAAATTATAAATTCTCCTTTTGCCTCAATATTTTGTATGTCATATCAAACGTGAATTTGACTCATCACCATACATTTGGTCGTCTGCTGCAGCTTTAGAATTGGACTACACCATTTTTATGCTGTTTGGTAAAGCGTTAGGATTAAACTCATTTAAAGGCACAATTTTTTTCAGAGACAAAAGTACTTTTTCATTTACCAAATGCTGGAAGGTACACATTTGCAATTGGTACTGTAAAAATATATAAGAATTGAAATGTCTGGTTATTTTTTTTCAGTATATGTTCTAGATTATAAATGAATAATTAAAATTACTCTAGTCCTATCTATAAGCCCTGGCATATTTTATCTTTGAAGTGATGCCAGGTCTTATAATTTCCGCCATTTTGTCTATAGCACTTCCGCCGTGCGGAAAACTTCGGAGGTTTAGCCCTCAAACTACTACATTTGAAATCAAAATTTCGATCTAAAAATGGTATGAATTGAAAGATAAATCAATTGTTTTTCACTTCAGTATAATTTTAAAATAAAAAATTACCTTGTTTTATGAAAAATCCAACCAAACTTCCAACAACCCTATACAAAAGCAAGATGGCCAACAGGCTTGCCAATTGTAGTAAAAACACGTTTCACAGTCATAATTTGATTGACACATCAGTATTTTAGTAATTTTAAGGTGGTTATAAACATAATATAGTTATTTTTCATTGTTTATGCCTCACTTTACCATGAATAGGGACTTAGAAGAATTTAAGATTTGCTACACAGAATAACAGTAACCTGACAGGACTAAAATTACTCCAGATTCGTTGGTACCAGCCTAAATTCGGTTACAGTGCAACAGTTAAGAGGAGGTTAATCCTTTCCCAAACGACAAAATTTAAGGGTGATCAGTGGCGGATCCAGAGGGGGTTCGGGGGGTTCAAATGAACCCCCCTCTGAAGCCTAATTCTTTCATTTTCATGCAGAAATTGAGTCAAAATTGTATATTGATAGGAAAACGAACCCCCCTAATTTTAAATTCGAACCCCCCTTTCATAAATCCTGGATCCGCCATTGAATTGACTCAACGAGATGATTCCAATGAGTACTAACATAATTGGGTTTGATGAACAATAAAAGAAATATTGGATTTGCATTTTGAAAAGCCATCCCCCTCTTATCAGTAGCTCTGGAGCTGCAATATTTATTTTCTACTTCTACTGTTTACTCACCATCAATCAACTTTGATTGATTGGGATACATGAGATACATGTACTTTTTCAATGGTTTTATGCATTTTAGTAATTATCCTACACATAACAATATTAACCCATTTCCACACAATGACGCCTTACGATGCCCTCAAGAAAAAGACCTGGGAAAACGTTGTGGAAAATGAAGAAATTGCTTGAGACAAGCAATTTCTTCATTTCCCACAATGTTTTCTTCCCCAAAAGATCCAAAAAAGCAAAAATTCATCCACTTGAATTGTCGTCTGCAACATCTTTGAATTTGGACAAGTTGAAAATTTTGTCGTTTGGTAATGGGTTTACATGTCATACTTGCAGGTGTTGGCTGTTACCCACAGTTCAAGTCTAGAAGATGTTTTGTGTGAATCCAGTAAGAAACTAGGGTTTGTCGGTAAACAGATCTATACACCACAGGGTGGCCTCATAGATGAAGTTGCACTTCTCAGGTAAGCCAGAACAGTTGATAAGGCAAAAATATCATGAATTATCAAGCTCTAAATTTTGGGACATTTAATTAATAACATAGGATTTGGATTTGAAATAACAAATTTAGAATGCCTGTGTTCCCTTTTATCTATTGATATGTTAAATTCTTTGAATTTTGGCATCAAACTTCAGAATTTTGACCAGATTTAATTGCTGTTGTCTGGTAAACTATAATAATAAATTGATTTCTAACTTCATATTTTTGACAGAGATGATGATGTTTTGTATGTGTCTGGGGGAGAACCATTCAAAGGTAAAATTAGCCAACTTCATTTCTAATTGTATTCTTCTACAATGATTTTTCAAAATAGAGTATAAATAAAATACATAAATAAAATTGAGTATAACATTTTTACTGCACATTAATCACAAATTGTAAAAACAGAAAAAAAAATCACAATCATGCTGTATATACTGTTGCTATGACCTCAGAATCAAAGTACATTTCATAATGAACACATAACTATTTGAGAGTGTGAGAGACACTTTACTAAATAAGTAATTTAACCATTTAATTTCCAAGATTCAATATTGACTGTCAGCTACTATTGGTCAATTACAAAACCAATGCCTATATATTACAGTGTTCTCCTCAGGCCAATAAGCTGTATCGGCCCCACTACAGCTTCATCTAAATCAGTGTTATGCCCCTACACCTTCAAAAGCACCCCACAGCTTAATTTCTTCAAAATGGTCACCAATTAGAGGGATTTGAGTTATTTCATGTCATAAACTAATGAATTAAGGCATTTTGTACAATAACTATGCATAAAAACATTATGGGAAAAGAAGAAATTGCTCAAAATGAGCAATTTCTTCTTTTCCCATTATGTTTTTATTCACAATTATTTGCATAAACACTTTATTGTAAGCTTCCAACGATACTGCCACTACAGCTTCAAAATATTCTGGGGAGAACCCTGAATATTTATATATAACACAAAGTCAGGTAATCCAAAACATGGTATCAATCAGTGCAAAATCAATCTAATAATGAAATGTGACATATTTTTTTAGACCCACCAGTGCCCAACAAGCCATTACCAGTCCTGATTGCTCCACCCAACTTTACTCCTGCCACAGAGTTGGGTAAATGTTCTAATGGGGAATGGGTTAGTCTAAATGTCGGAGGCAAACTCTTCTCAACTACAAGGTGTGTATTATGTTTTCATTTGAGCAGTTTTTGTTTGGTGTATAAGTCCTGATAAAATACCTTGTAGAATACCTTTTACTAGTAGCAAGAGATGCTCTACCAGGTCATTTATCATGAGCTATAATCCATTCCAAAATAATCTATGATGTCACTATGAAATATTTTTATGCTCCCCGAAGGGAGAGCATATAGTCGCCGCTTTGTCTGTCCGTCCGTCCGTCCGTCCTGTCTGTCCGTCATTCCGTCCGTCCGTCCGTCCGTCCGTCCGTCCGAAGCGATTTCTCCATAACCCTTGGGCCAAATCAAATGAAACTTACCATGTGAACTCCCTATGACAAAATGCCGATGTACTTTTCCCGGTTTTTGGATTTGAGGCCTCGTCATGGGAAAAGGGGACTTAAGGTTAAATACAGTTTTTCTCTAATTTCTCCTAGTCTAACGGTCAGAATTTGATGAAATTTCATATTTGAGTAGCAAATCAGATGCCCTTGACAATAAACTATTTAAAATTTGCGTATACAAAATATGTCATGCAAAAAGGGGGCTTAACATTTGTTAGCTTTATATTAGCTCTGCATGGCATATATTTATTGTGACAATGCCTTATTCGGGGAGCATTGTCCGTCTCTGACGGCTCTTGTTTTCAAAAGCATGGAGCAAAAAAGGAAATGCTGTTAAATATACATTATTTTTGGTGCCCTCAAAGTTTTTATATCTGACTTTTCATATTGATGTTTTTTAACGAAACCACATAACTGCAGCTTGTTTTAAACTGCAGTTATGAGGTTTTCCTTGAAAAGCTACGACATGCAGTTGTTTGTAGCATCACTCAAACCTAGCACTGACAATTGATATTTAACCCTTTCCCAAACAAGACCTGGTTTTGACGTCCCTAATAGATATGGCTTGGGAAAACATTTAGACAAAAGAAGAAACTGCTGATAACCAACAGTTTCTCCCTTTGTCTCAATATTTTCTGTGCTAAAATATACACAAATCCTGTGTTTATCCAAACATTTTATCGTCTGTGGCAGCTTTGAATTTGGACCACCCAAAATTTTTGTTGTTTGGGAAAGGGTTTAAAAGTCATTTATCTGTAAATAATAGATTGTTCATGAATCATCCAAATGGAATGAGTAGCTTCAGAGTCTAATAACATGTTGTGGTAGTACTAGTGAGAGAAAGCCCAGGAAACCATGGTTAGGTACTCTAGCCACTGCCATATGATGAAATGCAGTTAAAAGTTGTGTTGAATTCCATTCAATCAATCAAGTAAAGTAAAGGTGGTTTATAGTCTCAATCAACCATCTGTACGACTTAATCCTGTGGTCACTTATTGTATATTTTTTGTCTGATCTGGAATGATTGAATTGCCACAATATTTCGCACAATTTTATTATAGTGCTGGTAGAATGAGAAACTAGCAAAAACATGGTATCTTTATTTAAATTCCAGGAGCACCTTAACTCAACAACAGCCAGACAGTATGTTAGCCAGAATGTTTACTGCTGAAACAGGTTAGTTCACACTGTGGGTTATTAGTTCTATTGTGAATGCAGTGTTCTCCCCTGCACAATAAGCTGTAGGGGCTATATTATGCCAGTATGCCTTCAAGTAAAACAGTGTTCAGCCATTCCAGAAATATAGGAGCCATTTCCTTTTCCATGCGTCTCCTCGCAAGCATTTCAATATTGTGCAAGAAAGGATCTTCTTGTATGTTCGGTGCAATACATAATGACTTACCTCTTAACTAGAAACACTTTTTGTTAGATATCCGTTTAAGTTCTTTCTAAAAGTGAACAATCTAGATGACCATCAACACAGAATTCATACAATTTAACGTGTCGCCTAGGAGGGTAACTACTTACCAATAAATACCATAACCAATGGGAAAGCCGCACATGCTATACCATTGTCTAAAATTGCAATAGAGGTATAGGGCTTCAATTTACGATGCATACCTCTTAGTCATAGCAACATTTCAGATTTTAGAATATTATTTCAAACTGTCGCCAAAAAACGTTTAACCTCCATTATACCCCTAAACCGAAAGATTCTACAGATCCATAAAGTCATATCGAGGAAGTTCTGTTCTTTTAAATTGTCATTGGAACGCATATATTTGAAATATGGGTAGTAAAATCATTAGCGGAAGCGCGAGTAAAAAATGTTACCATATCTGAAGACAAAATCTAAAACAGAGTAAATTTCGATTAACTGCCGTGACGTCATTTATTTACTGAAAACTCGTTTACGCTTGTGCTATCCTATTTAAGAACAACGGAAAACCTGCCCTGCAGACAAAAAAGCAGTATTTTGATTTCTTTCCAGAAGGGTTGCATTGCTGAATGCGTCACAGACAGTTATTTTTTAACTTCCGGAACCGTTAACCTCCGGAACAAAAATCGACTATGTTTACACAGCAGTTAAACCAATAATAGTACCTCTCAAATTTGTGTGTCACTGCTGTAGTCATAAACGAGTCTATGACGTAGTGTTTTTAACCTTGACATTGAATAGGTCTGCGAGTTACAGGAACTGGATTTGTTGAAAAATAAGGGTTATTAAAAGTTTATTTTTCAAACCAAATAAAATTCTTAGAATTAATAAGTACCCGTGTTTGATGATGGATTTGTCCACTTATATTTATTGACCAACCCAAATTAACTTCTATTATTATGAAAAACGTTCATTTCTGACAACTACAATAGTTACTTTGATGATACAATACCATGTAACGGAAGTTATATTGAATACCAACATACTGAATCGTAAGGGATTTTTAGAAATTGTGCATCAGTTTTGAAACACATCGTATTTTCATTGTTTGTATATATGTATGAACTCACTTAAAATACCATAATTATGCGTCTCTGGAAATATCAAGCATCTGCAAATTTCTTAATGTAACGGAAGTTAAAAGTCGATGTAAAAAGCAGTAATTCTAAATTATAACAGAACATATCGAAGTTTTTTTTATTATGATAAACTTGAAATTAGATAGATTTAACTCCGGAAAGTTAAAAAAAAACACTTTGTCTAAAATAATTGATGAGTAATTTGACCAAAGGTATTTGAGTAATTGGTAACGGAAGTTAATTAAGTGATGTGGTAGTTGTTTAGGGATATAGCATTGCAAAGCTATGCATTTATTGTTCTAATAGTAATTATGATATCCCCTTTTCATAAATCATTGATGTCTCTATCAAGAGCAGAGATTTACATTGCAAAGCTATGCATTTATTGTTCTAATAGATAAATCATTGATGTCTCTATCAAGAGCAGAGAGTTAAAGGTGCTACAGAGATGAAAATAAGAAAGAATCTGCAAAAAGGAAAGAGAAAATAAACTGGAGTCGTACATACCATTGGCGATTTTAAGTGAGAATAAGACAAAGAAAATTCGCAAAGAATCACTAAAATTAATTACGAAAGAAAAAAGCAAGAAACGAAAGATTGTTTAGACAAAGAAACCGTCCAGACAAGAAGTGGTTACAATGTCCAACTAACAGTCCAACTAGACTCTAAACAAAACAAGAGGGCCAAGATGGCCATAGATCGCTCATATGAGAGAAATTTGAGACATACTAAATGCAGAATTAAATAGAGATCCTAAAGATAAACGATTCTGAACAAATTTCACAATAAATGAGCTTTTAATTTAAAGCTTTTAACAAGATTTGAGCCAAAATTGGCACTCCTTGACTAAAAGTGAGATTTCTTACATTTGACCTCGTTACCTAGTTTTTGACCTTGCATGCACAATTTTTTTCATGTTGGAGATAACGTTAAATAAACATTTTAGACAATCAAAGTTTTTTTTATATGTGTTTGATAGTTAGCTGTAAACAAGTATCCGTTTTACGATTTAAGTGATTTACTTTTAACTTCCGTTACTTTGTTCATGTTCGAAAAAGTGTAAATATGGTTTAATAAAGATTGACAGAGTCTTCGAAAAATACTTAAACCTAAAACACTTGTGAATTTGTTAAGCCCTAAACGAATATCCCAATGAGCCGTAAAACGGATTTTCTTACTTAAAACGCAAAGGTGTTTTTGTTTTGAAAAGAAAACTGCTTGATAGCTAATCTTGTGACCTTGATGTCACAACTTTTTTTAGCAAAGATTCTGTTGTAGCCTAATCTGAAATATAACCAAAGGTATATTGTTTCAAGAAACGGGAAGAAATGTCTAATTTAAATGATTGAATAATTTATATAGCGTGATAAACAACTAAATTTGTACTTTTAACCTCCGTTACGTTCGAACTTGGGTCAATTACTTTAAAAGGCAATATATCAGAAACGGTAAATAGTTCATGTATCAAAATTCAAAACCAGTTGCAGAAATAAATTTGTCAACAGGTGATAAGGTTAAAATGGTATGTTAGGAAGCTTCATTTTTCTTGATTTTTTTATACCCAATGGCTCCTATTTTTCTGGAATGGCTGTGTTATGCCCCTACATTTTCAAAATTGTGAATGTCAAATTTCTTGGAACTTGTTGTGCATGCCCATTCAAAATTCAGATAACTTTAGTTGTTCTTGAATTATCTGCTCTTGAATTAAAAAAAAATAACCAATGTCACTTACTAGCTCCTCTCCATGAAGCTCCTGTTTATATCTTTTCCACATCCTTTTAATATGAATATTTGATCTGGACCAGTACATCTTTGGTCTGGAAGACTGTCTGGCATCAAAAAAGTTGATGTTGGCCTCTGTTTGCCGGACCATGTCTTCCTGTATTTCTGTCTAACTTTACAAAAATATTACTTTCCCCTAGCTAGAGCCTTGATGTTTCACAAATACATCTTGTTCAAGCTTCAAAGGCCAACAACCTTGGAGATGTTATCAATAATACTGGGGATATAAAGGAGTAAGGGCATAGAGTCTTTTACCTTTGTCTATCTGTCAGTCTTTATTCTGTCTGTGCGATTTCTGTCAAGGGATTAAAGGGGTCTGAGAAAGTTCAAATGTCCTAATGTTCGTAATACAAGGACTTGACTTAAGGTTTACAGACCCTTAAAAATTCTACACTTTCTAGCCGTACAAAATGCATCAAAATTCACACACTTTTAAATACACTTCACATAAGGTTGATTCACTGTATCAGATTTCAAGATTATGCTTCAAGAAGAAAATAATTTACAAATATTATTTTACTCTATATCCATATGCAAGGGAGGTAATTTTTAACATTTTTATCAAATATTTCCATAAGTATGCATTAATTCAAAATTCTAAACCGTGCAAAATGCTTATGTTTGGAATGGAAATGTAACACAGTTTAGGAATTATTTGCACTTTTCAAATTTCGCCTCTGGCTGTTTGGTGCTTTTGAGGGGTTGGATACCTTAAAGCTAAGATTCTTGTTAAACTTGATTTAGTTAGATTTTCAGACAAGGAAATGTCAAGTGCTGCGGACGAAATGGTAGCTTACTTGATAACTCTTTCCTTGTTTTGATGTCCCTTATGAAAGAAGCTTGTGAAAACATTGAGGCAAAAGAAGGCATCAATATTTTCCAAACTATATTGTACACAAATCCAATCTTTATCAACACCCACTTTGTCGTCTGCAGCAGCTTTCAAATTGGACCACCCTAATATTTTGTCATTTTTGAAAGGAAAGTTAGAATTCCGGTGTATTTTGAACCAAAACTCTATATTTCAGATCAAGAATGGTCGAGTGCTGTGGACGAGACGGGAGCCTACTTGATAGATAGGAGTCCTGTGTATTTTGAACCCATACTCAATTATCTCAGGCATGGACAACTAATTCTGGATAAAGCTATCAATCCCAAAGGTAAAGTATATCCAAGACTGGGTCTGAAAAATGAACTGGAATGACATTTAACATGACCATGAGACCAGATCAGGCTATGCTGAAGTAAAATCTGATCAGGATCCTTTTTGCTCTCTTACGGAATATTCCTTACATATAATGCAGAAGCAATAATAGAATAACATGGATCTTGATCAGACTGTTTATATGTAAGCTTATCTGAATCCATGCTCTTAACTCTTTCCCAAACAAGACCTGGTTTTGACGTCCCTAATAGGAAAGACTTGGGAAAACAGCAGTTTCTCCTTTTGTCTCAATATTTTCTTTGCCATATTTTACACAAATCTTATCTTAAATAACATCAATTTTGTCATTTTTTACAGCTTTTGAAGTGGACATCACTAAAATTTTGTCGTTTGGGAAAGGGTTAATGCAAAAGGGGGCCTTTCTCCTAGTAATACTGTTGGAAGTACATTTCCAGTTATGAGCATTTTCTATACGTTGGTGCTAGTCTCTAAATTTATTTTGTAACATACAAGTCTGTTTTGACCAATATTTTACTACCCTGTAAATGGTTAAATTTCATTTAACCCTTTCCCAAACAATGACTCTTTGACTCCTTACGAAATGATGGCTTTGGAAAACATTGTGGAAAATGAAGAAATTGCTTGTGACAAGCAATTTCATCATTTCCCACAATGTTTTGGATCTAAAAAGACCTAAAAGTTAAGAATTCCTTTCACTTGAAATTGTCGTCTGCAGAATCTTTCAATTTGGACCACCCTAAAATTGTGTCGGTTGGTAATGGGTTAATGTTTTCTTCAGGTGTACTAGAAGAGGCTAAGTTCTTTGGAATCCAACCCTTGATAGAAATCCTAGAGGAGAGAATAGAGGTAAGACAGTGTTGATAAGGCGAGAATTTTTTTATTTTCTGGTTCTCGGGAGAGCCGACCCGATTTTTTTCGAAAACCAGAATAAAAATTAAAGTACCTAAGATCTATTTTATTTATTTCCCCCGACCGCAATTATTCGCCTCTTAATGAAATAAAAATCTGGACATTTCTTGAGGGAGAGTTCTGTGCCGCTAGAATTTAGGTAGGTCCAATTTGAAAGCTGATACAGACTTCAATTTGGGTGTTATTATTTATTACAGTGTTGAATCTAGCTTGGCCTTCAAGGGGGCTCAATAGGCCCACAGCTCTTGGTTCAGGGGGTCATCCAACACAAATACTTAGCCAAATAATTGAATAACTAAATGTTATGTGAATAAACAATATATTATATGGTAATAGGCCTTTTACACAAGTTAGGACATTTTTGCATGTTTTCATTCTGAAAAGACTTTAGGGGCATTTGACCTAAGTTAGCCATTTGAGCCCAGACTCCCTTCTGAAAGAGGCCATTTTGGATTTTAGGGGGTCAATTTTGCCATAGCTCCCTCTAGATTCATCACTGTTATTATTTATCAAATATAAATTTGTTCAGAATTATAGCATAGCAAACAATGACACAAAGGAGAAAATGCTGATTTTCAACATTTTGTTCTTTTTTCTCAGTGTTTTCTCTATCATTTTGTTTTTTAGGACGTCAAAATCTGGTCTTGTTTGGGAAAGGATTATCAGTTTTCATTGATGCAGGGCTTAGTTTGAAAAATAAAAAAATGTGTGAACATTTTTAGTTTTATTTTCATTCCGACTGGAGGATTTTAGGCATTTTATTTTTATTTTTATTTCGTCCTCCGACCCTATGTCTTGCCTGAAATTTCTCGAGAACCAGAAAATAAAAAAAATTTGGCCTAATGCAACATTTTATTTTAACCCATTACCAAACAACAAAATTTTGGGTCGGTCCAAATTCAAAGATGTTGCAGACGACCTTTCAAAACGAGTAAATTTTTACACTATTTGGTCATTTTGTTTAGAAAACATTGTGGGAAATAAAGAAATTGCTTGTGACAAGCAATTTCTTCATTTTCCACTAAGTTTTCTTAAGACTTTTTCTTTAGGGGAGTCAAAAGGCGTCAATGCTTGGTAATGGGTTAAAAGCAGTATTCTGCAAATGATTTTGATAGGATAGACGAATGTCTCATTGAACTTGTAAGGTTTGAGAGATTTGTGAAAGTATGGGGCAATTGATAAAATTAAGAGATCTACCTTTGATGACATGAAATTGATAGACCTGTAGTCGTAATTTTAAAGTGCAAAATACAACTGCACCTTTATCGGCATTCATAGTTAATGCATAGAATCGGTTGGCATGACGTCATAGCCTCACTTTCATTTTTAGCTCCACTGGCCTTTCAGGCCAGCAGGCTATTGTCATGGCGTTGTGTCCGTCGTGCTTGCGTGCGTGCGTCCGTCCGTCCGGTCGTCAACTTTTTCTTTAAAAATCTTCTTCTCAGAAACTACTGGATGGATTTCAATCAAACTTCACAGGAATGATCCTTGGGTGACCCTCTCTCAGATTCCTCGAGATAATTCAGATTGAACAAGAAAGTCTGGAGTTATCTGCCCTTAAATATCAAAATGTCCGTTTTGGCTTTTTATCACTCTAGCAACAACAAATATTGACCAATCAATAAAAAATTTAGACAGAATATTGGTGAATGGTAGACCTTGCATGACTATATATTTCAGTTTGATCGGAATTTCACTGCCTGAGTTAAGAGCTCATTTATATGGCATAAACTCAGCCAGGTAATGAGTAAAGTGTGAAATGGGTGGAAGGGTTACTGATTGCTGTATATAACTATCTCTTAGACAGGGCTACAGATAAGTGGGGTGAAGACATTATTACTTCATTATTTCAATTCCAAACTCTATGTTGTGGGTACTCATTATACCCCCCACCTACGAAGTAGAGGGGGGTATATTGGTTTCACCATGTCTGTCTGTCCGTCCGTCCATCCGTCCGTCCGTCCATCCGTCCGTCCGTCCGTAGACTTTTTCGTTTCCGTGCTCTAAGTCAAGAACCGGTTGACCTAGGATCATGAAACTTTACACAGTTGTTGCCCATGACCCAAGGAGGTGCCCTATTGTTTTTGGGTCACAAAGGTCAAAGGTCAAGGTCACAATCGGACTTTGTTTAAAATCCGTTTCCGTGCTCTAAGTCAAGAACCGGTTGACCTAGGATCATGAAACTGTACACAGTTGTTGCCCATGACCCAAGGAGGTGCCCTATTGTTTTTGGGTCACAAAGGTCAAAGGTCAAGGTCACAATCGGACTTTGTTTAAAATCCGTTTCCGTGCTCTAAGTCAAGAACCGGTTGACCTAGGATCATGAAACTGTACACAGTTGTTGCCCATGACCCAAGGAGGTGCCCTATTGTTTTTGGGTCACGAAGGTCAAAGGTCAAGGTCACAATCGGACTTTGTTTAAAATCCGTTTCCGTGCTCTAAGTCAAGAACCGGTTGACCTAGGATCATGAAACTTTACACAGTTGTTGCCCATGACCCAAGGAGGTGCCCTATTGTTTTTGGGTCACGAAGGTCAAAGGTCAAGGTCACAATCGGGCTTTGTTTAACCCATTACCACACAGTGACTTTTTTTGACTCCTTACGAGAAATTTGCTTAAGAAAACATTGTGAAAAATGAAGAAATTGCTTGTGACAAGCGATTTCTTCATTTCCCACAATGCTTTCTACCCTTAAAGACCAAAAACTCTAAAAAATTCATTTACTTGATAATGTCGTCTGCAACATCTTTGAATTTGGACAAGTCAAAAATTTTATCGTTTGGTAATGGGTTAAAATCCGTTTCCGTGCTCTAAATCAAGAACCGGTTGACCTAGGATCATGAAACTGTACACAGTTGTTGCCCATGACCCAAGGAGGTGCCCTATTGTTTTTGGGTCACGAAGGTCAAAGGTCAAGGTCACAATCGGGCTTTGTTTAAAATCCGTTTCCGTGCTCTAAGTCAAGAACCGGTTGACCTACAGCACTTTTTCAATGACAGGGCGCTAGTGGGGGGTATTTGTCCGCTCTGCGACAGTTCTAGTTTGAATTGTCTGGACAAGACGATACAAATGAGTACCCACAACATAGAGTTTGATGAACAATAAGAGAATTATTGCACTTTGAAAAGTCATCACTCCCTTTTATCTGGAGCTCTGCTTAGAGGTTGTGAAGTTACAATTTAACCCATAACCAGAGGGCAAAATTTTAGGCTAGTCTAAATTCTAAGACCTTGCAGACAACAATTTTAGGTTAATTTTTGGTCTCTTGGGGAAGTTAACATTGTGGAAAATGAAGAAAGTGATAGTCATATGCAATTTCTTCATTTTCTACAATGTTTTCAAAGTATCTTTGTGTGGAAATGGGTTAAATTAGCTATAGATAGTTTCAGCAATTTTGAGCAATTTTATGGACTATGTATCTGTTTAGATTGCCAGTATCATCCTAAGCTGGAATTTCCACTCTTTCCTTTACTTTCTTCTTGTTTTAGAGTCACTGTGTGGTAATGAGTTAAGGGTATACTTAGAAGTGCACACTGTGTGTTCCTAAATGTGTTAACTAAATGAAAGAGTGGGTCATAGTGAAGTGTTAACCCATTAGCAGATGGCAAATTTTTAGACTGGGTAAATTCAAAGACCTTAACAGTGAATGGAATTTCACCCTTTCCCAAATGGCAAAACATTTATTAGAAATATGGTATATTTAGGGAGATCTACAGTTCATGAGTAAATTTAGATCTATTTGGCACAAGGAAGATTTTCATTACTAGTATCCCCGAGCCCGGATAGCTCAGTCGGTTACGTCGAAGTCTGTCAATCCAGGGGTCTCGAGTTCGAACCCTGCTCGGCCAGTATCCATTCTGACATTTGACAAAAGTCATTTGTCTCTAACCAATGGGTGTGAATCATCTATGTGAGAGAGCAGCTGGAGGCTCGGTTTGGATATTGGGGTTGTACTGGTGTGAGAAATACCAGGAACCCACGTTAGGTGTTCCAGCCGCCGTGATATGACCATAGAAGTTGAAAACGGCATAAAACCTAAACTGGAATTATCTCCCATTTCATTTAACCCTTTCCGAAATGGCAATTATCTGGTTAGAAACGTAGGATATTAAGGAGTAATTGATAAACAAATTTAGATCTGTTTGGAAGAAGGAAAATATTCATTACTAATATTGACCTAAGCTGGAATTTCCTTCAACCCTTTCCCAAGTAGCAAACATTTAGTTTTACATTCTTCTTGCTCTAAGAACCACAGGTATTGAACATTCTAATCAAAATTTGGATTAAATATTAAATTAAGCTCAGGCCTGTGGAGCGACTCAAGACCTTCAGGTCTTTCTAGTTTCATAAAAGGTACTTCCTCGGTCTTTATCGTTACGGGATACCATTTTTGAGGCAGAATATTTCAAAAATCCATCGTTAAAATTCATAAACAAAATTCTTTTGTTTAAGAATGTGATTTAAACTTTCTAACTACCAACGCATTTTTAGCTTGACCTTTCGAAGAAAATGAGGCGTTGGCGTCGGCGTTGCAACAAAGGTTAAAGTTTTTTCAAACATCAATAACTACCATACTATCAAAGGGATTCAACCCAAACTTGGAATACTTATTCACCATCACACCCTCTACCTTACTACCAGGGCCCATGACCCTGGCTCCACTATATTTGGAGTTATGCCCCTTTATACTAAGCAACTTAGAAAGTCGAGCGCGCTGTCTTCGGACAGCTCTTGTTAATAATCAGGTTCAGTCGTCGCAATATTAATGCTGAAAGTTGGTAATGCTTTAACGAAAAAGACCGAAGCTTTCACCTCCACTGAATGAGTGCAGGTCCGCACTTTATGACTGACGACGTTTTGATTGGCTGAAGGGGTTAAGCCGACCGAATCAATAATAGCAACGCAAATGAACGGGACTCTAGGCCTTATCCATAGAGGAACAACTGTACAAATCGTTATGTACCTAGACTGAAGTTAAAGCAATGACTTCATTTGTTTTGTAAAACTGGCACAGTAAATTCCAGAAAGTCATGGTGAGGTAGTAGTATTAGTAATACCAGCCAATTTGAAAAATTGACAAATGGGACATCTTACTCCACATAGTCCAATTTGCTTAAACCAATAGATTATGATTTATTTCTGCAGAAGGAACAGCCAGCGAGTGATCAGACAGCGATCACAAGACGAGAGTTTGTAATGAAACTGTTAGCTACAACCACAGATAAAGAACTCAGATGTCAGGTACAGCTAGTTATTCAATCAACCCTTACATTAAGTTGCGCCCCACTAATTAAGTTGCGCCCCACAAATTAAAAGCTTTGGTAAACATACTGGAAAATAAAGAAATTGCCAGTGACAAGCAATTTCTCCATTATCCACCATGTTTTCTATCCTACAATGCAAAGATTTTCAAAATTTTATCAGCTTAAAATTTCATTTGAAACATCTTTCAATTTGGAACAATCTAAAACTTTGCCTTCTAATATGGGTTAAGTTCCAATTGGGTGATTAGAGAAAGTGAGTTTAGAAAGTTTAATTAAAGTCTGATTAGCTGTCAAAAAAGCTGCCAATTTGCTAAATGAAGGTTTACAGTATTAAAGTATGAGCAAAAAGATGCAGAAAGACTGTTTTTCAAGCGAGTAACCATGCGCTGCTTACCTACAACAAGCGCATATGTATTGACATTCTAACTTTCCTTAGCGCTGAAAAGTTTGCAGGGTCTTTACAATTATGTCTATACATTTCGGGTACCTGCCACTTTCGCTGAAGACTCGTTTACAGTCGGGTGTACATGTAATACACAGAAAATTATGCTGCTTAAATTTGAATGAGTTTGAAATGAACCAGACTCAACAGATGTTAACCGCATTTGTTGTATCTATTTGGAAAATGTAAATATGGTAAGATGAATAAACCATTCTAGATTCAGAAAATAACCTTTGAATCAAAAGTTCCTAGTCAGTCTGCGCAGTCAGTTCAGACTGACCAGGGTCGATAATTTTCATGTTTCCCATAAGGTCCCTTTTAACATAACGGCTCACAAATTTGAAACATTTCGATTTTCACGGGATTCCAGTGCGTGCTTTCTTATGAATATTGTTAAACCCTTTTCCACAACGACAAATATTGAAATTGGTTGCAAATGGCAAAATTAATGGCATTGAAAATGTGAAATATCTAAGAAATAGCATAAACAATATTTAGGCAAAAGGAGAAATTGCTAACAATAAGCATTCCTTTCTTTTGTCTCTGTGTTTCCTAAGCTTTTGAAAATAGGGGCATCCAAATCAGGTTTTGTATAGGAAAGCTTAACCTCAAATTGTAGTAAATTGTTGTACTTAACCCATTTCCATGCGATGATAAGTTGGACTATTCTAATTTGAATGTTTTGTAGACGACAAAAATAAGTATATAAACTTAGGATTGTGTAAAATACTGCTGGTGAAATATCCAGGCAATAGGAGGAAATGCTGGTTATTAGCATTTCCTCCGATTGCCCATTTTCGCAAGCCAAGGGTGACATCTACGACGTAATGTCGTTTCTGTATTCACCCTTGGCGTATTTAGTCCAATTTTCTTGGTCTCCTGGAAAGCGTTTTCATTGGTTCCAGCGAGGTCTCGCTGGAACCAATCAGATAGTCGACTGATACATTTGTTATGAGTAACCAAATCATGACAACAGGCAGGATAAAGCATTGCATTTGCAACTCAAAAACGCGAAGATGGGCGATTTTTCCTAAGAATTTCACTGCAATAAACAGGAATTCCCTAACTTTAATCAACGAATTATTATACTTTCGACAATCTGACCAAAAAAGCAGCTAACTTTTACATAATCCGCATGACGTATGACGCGAAAGACAACGCGCGTTAATGACGTCATCAATAATGGACGTAAACAACCAGCAGAACAACCGCTAGGCGGCGCTTCGCGATTTCAAGAAAATCGGACTAAATCCGCCAAGGGTGAATACAAACGTAGGTGGGTTC
Organism: Fragum sueziense; assembly: GCA_963680895.1. Lineage (NCBI taxonomy): Eukaryota > Metazoa > Mollusca > Bivalvia > Cardiida > Cardiidae > Fragum > Fragum sueziense. Next base: position 11,965,142 of record OY804601.1, on the reverse strand, counting down.
AACCTTGGCTAGCGAAGATGCCGATTGCCTGAATGTTTTTAGTAAGGGCATTCAAACAAGGTCATGTTTTGGAAAGAGTCAGTGCTCATCTGTACTGACCTGCCCGTCACTCTAACATGCTTCTGTGAAATTAGTAGAAAACTGAATTTTGAGATAACATCTATCAGGCGACAACCTCATTTGTATTTTGAAATTATTCATATTACAGGTAGATATGAAGAACAATCTTGATTCAGAAAATTAACTTAGAGTCAAAAGTTCTGATTCTAGGCTGTCTTCATAGATTGACAAGGATTTGTACTTTAGCAATTACCAGAAGATCCCTTTTACCGAGACAGGTCACATTTTGCAATGTTACTGTTTATATTCTCTGACGTCATTTCAATGCATACACATGATTTGAAAATAGATTCCGTCGATATTCGTGTTTTACCGTTCAGAACTCTGATGATTCCGACTTGCACTTGAAATTGTAGACATAACCAACTAACATACAATGTAAAAAGGGGAAAATAGGCAAATGCACCATTCTGTTACAGGCGGAAAAGGCTTCTTTCACATTGACAGATGATCAGACCTCGTTAACACACAAAATATTTATTTGTGGTATTTCTTCACTCTCGACAGCTAATCAGCCTTAAAAGATTGAATGTAGCGCAGTAAAATACATTAAATTGAATTCAGTACAAAATAAAATCTCTAAACCAATGTTTTTCATAAATCTAGGGCACACTTATATGGAGATGTCAGATCCGTTTAAATTTTTGTAACAACAGCTGTCTCAAACTTTTCATGTGTAACTAACAATATCCAATACAGTTGACACTTGTTATGATAAAATGGGATAAGTCAAATATCTGCTCAAGTCAAAGTGAATTCTGGTCTCTTTCTCATAAATGGATATAAAAAAATCAAACGAAATAATTTTGAATCAAATACAGGCATTGAAATATGGTAGGTAGGAAAAAGATATAAATTGTACGTTTTGAGCAATTTCTTTCCTTTTCCTACTATATTTCAATTATAACTTGATGAATATCATTAATGGTCAAGTGTCATTTTAATTGGAATTGAACAAAATTAGAGTATTATAACTTTGAATATGTCAAGGTATTTTGACAGCCCTTCCAAATTCCTCACAGTGAATGTCAACAGAATTTTGTTTGTTTCAGGGGATGAATTTTAGCGGGGCCAATTTGTCGAAGTTAGATTTGAGGTACATCAACTTTAAGTATGCGATATTGAAGAACGCCAACCTATCAGGATGTAATTTGTCTGGGTGTAACTTTGAGAGGGCGGATCTGTCTAAAGCTGTTGTAGATGTAAGTTATAGTCACAAACTTGTCCAAGTTAGATTTGAGGTACATCAACTTCAAGTATGTGATATTGAAGAACGCTAACCTATCAGGATGTAATTTGTCTGGGTGTAACTTTGAGAGAGTGGATCTGTCTAAAGCTGTTGTAGATGTAAGTCATACAAACTTATTCTGCATTAAGGTTAGATACATTTAGAGTGACACTATTGTAAGTGCATGTATATGGACAAACAATGCAAGGCTACAGTGAAAGTCAAACAACTTTTACAAACTTTTTGGCAGAACATTGTCCCCTTGCCAACTTGTATTTTCACTGTTAAGAATAGGATAGTGGGCTATTGACTGAGATCTCTTGTTCACTACACTTGCTTGTGCAGTTCAGAGGAATCAGGATTGAATGAATGAGTACTTGTAATAGAAATATATATAGAGGATAATCGTTTGTTTCAGTGTAAGATAGATTAATATTTCATTGAGTGAACAACAAAAGCTTTATTTTCACGAGTGGCGAAGCCACGAGTTAAAATGTAGCTTTTGTTGTTCACGAAATGAAATATAAATTGATCTTACTTGAAAAACAAACGATTATTCTATTTTTTTAATGCAAAAATAAGACAAAATGCGGAAATTTTGTGACAAATTTTCTTAAAGCGCGTCATTTTGCATGTGACTGCTATGCAACGCTTATGATGACGTCACTTATGTGGCCCGGCTTGTATAACGTCAGATAGGGTGAAATGAACGAATGCGGGGCACAAGTTTTTAGCTTGACTTTTCGAAGAAAATGAGAGCTTATACTGTCACCCGGGCGTCGGCGTCAGCGTTGGCGTTGGCTTTGGCGTTGCAACAAAGGTTAAAGTTTTTTCAAACATCAATAACTTCCATACTATCGAAGGGATTCAACCCAAACTTGGAATACTTATTCACCATCACACCCTCTACCTTACTATCAGGGCCCATGACCCTGGGACCACTCTATTTGGAGTTATGCCCCCTTTATACTAAGCACTTAGAAAGTCGAGCGTGCTGTCTTCGGACAGCTCTTGTTGATAATTTCACTGGATAGGCGGTGAGTTTATCAAAATGATAATCTACTGTTATATTCGGATAATCCACCGAAAAGCATTAAAGAAAAATATGTAATTAATTAATCATGAAGTATGATGTATGTATCATTTGATTTCAGTCAGCCAATTTACTGGGAGTAAAGATGCTATGTGCAAACCTAGAGGGAACATCACTAGAAGATTGTATCTTGACCCTGGCAGGACCCTCATCATGGCATTTGAGACCAACATGGATCTTGATCAGCCTGCATATACATGCAGTCTGATCAAGATCCATGTTGTTCTCTTATAATATAAAGTTTGCCATATGTGTTTATTTTCAGTCAGCCAATTTACTGGGAGTAAAAATGCTGTGTGCAAACCTAGAAGGCACATCACTGAAAGGTTGTAATTTTGAGGATCCTGCAGGAAGTAGAGCCAATATGGAAGGTAATGTACTAAAGCTGCATATCAGTAGAAATATTTGTTGAAATTTAAAAAAAAAAACTAAGCTGTGTTTGCAAAGGTGAATACAGACACAAGTGTATTTATTGGAATTAACCCTTTCTCAAACGACAAATTTTTAGGGTGGCCTAATTTAAAAGCTGCTTCAGATGACAAAATGGGTGTCAATAAAGATTGGAATTTTGTGTGATATAGTCAAGAAAATATTGAGGCAAAAGGAGAAACTGCTGGTTATCAGCAGTTTCTTCTTTTGTCTCAATGTTTTCTCAAGGCTTACCAAGTAGGGATGTCAAAACCAGGTCTTGTTTGGGAAAGGGTTAACCATAGGCTATGAAAAATGTAAAAATGTCTGTTAATGACTACATACATTTTGTATGCTCAGCTTATCTTAACCCTTTTCCAAACAGTTAAAGTTTAGGCTGGTCCAAATTCAAAGATGTTGCAGACGGCAATTTCAAGTGAATGGAATTTATAATGTTTTTGGTCTTTTGGGTAGAAAACATTGTGGGAAATGGAGAAAATTTCAAATTGCTTGTCACAAGCAAATTCTTAATTTTGCACAATGTTTTCCCAAGCCTTTCTTTGTGAGGGAGTCAGAAGGCATCATTGTGCAGTAATGGTAATGGGTTAAACGGCAAGAAGAATTTACATGAAAGATTTATATGGTATGGAACAGGTGCAAAAATTTAATTGTACTGGTACCTTGTTGTGGGTCTATTATTCGTAAGGATAGTTAATTTCATGAAGCCAATGGCTTGAATAAGACAGGTAGATAGTTCAAATGATGATCGTATTGTCGCTTTTCAACAAAACCCTTGTAACTGCAGCTTGAAATAAGCTGCAGTTAGGAGGTTTTTGTTGAAAAAGGTTAATAACTGAATATTTCAGGTGCATTGATGAAGAATGTGAATCTAGAAGGAAGTCACATGGCCGGTGTGAATTTACGCGTTGCAACTCTGAAGAACGCAAATTTACAAAACTGTGATTTGAGAGGTGCTGTTTTAGCTGGGGCTGATCTAGAGGTATATACTTTGTATTGTAAACCTTTAAATGTGAAAAGGCCATTATGGTATTTATATGTGGAATCTGAATTTCTATACAACCATAACTCTACCTATGAAACGTCATAACTACAGTCGACACTCGTTGTGTCGAAGTCAGAGAGGTCGTCAAAATACTTTGACATATCCGGAGTTCGACTAATCCGATTTTGATTAATTTCGATGAAAACGATATTTAACCATTATTGATGGCCATTATATGTGTCCATGATTGAAATATAGTAGGAAAAGGAAAGAAATTGCTCGAAACGAGCAATTTCTATCCTTTTCCTACTAAATTTCAATGGCTGTATTTGTTTTGAAATGTATTTTGATATCCATATGTTGAGGATGGGACATGACTATCACTTCGACTTAAGCGGAATTTCGACTTATCCGGTGTCGAGATAACGAGTGTCGACTGTACCTGGACAGATTTAATTATGGAGAAGTTTAGTGCAAAGGAACCATAACTCTGCTTATCATATTCGTTAAGGTATTAACCTATGTTGATTTCATACTTGATAAATACTACCATTTAATTGCTTTAGGTGTTAGAAGGCATCACCAATGGTTGGCCCATAAGGGGCATAAATGTTTTACAAACATCTCTTGTTATTTAGATTGGGCTTAGAATTTTTTTTGCATACTGATATTTGAGATCAATATGGATCTTGATCAGCCTGTGCATACACACAGTCTGATCTAGATCCACATTGCTCTCTTATATCTAATGAATTACATGTATCAACTGTGACTAAAATTTATTATCTTTGTCACATTTAACTTTGACCTTATAGCTACTTTATTATACGCCCGAAGGGTCGTATTATGTTATGGCCCCGGTCGTCCGTCCGTCTGTCCGTCCGTTAGCAACTTCTTGTGTGCGCAACTCCTCCTACAGTTTTGATCGGAATTTGATTAAACTTGCCACAATGCATCTGCATGGAGTTTAGTTGTGCACACCGCTTACGGAATTCAAATAACTCTTTTTGTTCTTGAATTATCTGCCCTTGAATTGAAAAAATGGCCAATTTTACTGACAAGCCCCTCTCGGGCGTATATGCGCCGCTCTGCGAAGCTCTTGTTTCCTGTAGTATATGTTAAGATTTTTTTTCTCTTACAGAATTGTGACCTGTCAGGCTGTGACTTGCAGGAAGCTAATCTACGAGAGGCCAATCTAAAGGGAGCTGCTTTTGAAATCATGTTCATTATTATTGATAGAACCTTGATGATATTTGAGACCAACATGGATCTCAATCAGCCTGTGTATACACACAGTCTGATCAAGGTCCACATTTGTCTATTATAATGGCTGAATTTTCTATATCATCTGTCACTCAATTTAGTAATTTTGTCACATAACTGTGACCTATAGCTGCTTCTCTCGATAATTACCGTTTTCATTTTCTCTTTTCAGATTTGTGACCTGTCAGGTTGTGATTTGCAGGAGGCTATTCTATGAGGGGCCAACCGAAAGGGAGCTGCTTCTGAAATCATGTTTATCTTCATTATTGTTATTGAAATTTGGCTTAGAAAAACAAGCTTAATGGTATTTGAGACCAACATGGATCTTGATCAGCCTGTGTATGAACGCAGTCTGATCAAGATCCACATTGCCCTCTTAGATCTAATGAATTACATGTATCAACTGTGACTAAAATTTATTATCTTTGTCACATATAACTGTGGCCATAATAGCTACTTTATTTCCTGTAGTATATGTTAAGATTTTTTTTCTCTTTCAGAATTGTGACCTGTCAGGCTGTGACTTGCAGGAAGCTAATCTACGAGGGGCCAACCTTAAGGGGGCTGCTTTTGAGCTCATGCTGAATCCATTACACATGGCACAAGCTGTCAGATGAAAGAGACATCTTGCCTAGCTTCACATATCCATGCTTTTCAACAAAAACCTTGTACCTGCAGCTTGTTTTAAGCTGCAGTTACAAGGTTTTTGGTGAAAAGCGATGATATTTTGTTGGTAGAAAACAGCATTTGAAATGCTTAACCCATTCCAAATTGCCAAATTATTGGACTAGTCCAATTCCAAAACCTGTGTAGAAGACATAATAAATGTTGCTGAATATAGAACATTTCACATCTAGAGTTATGTGCCCTTGAAAATTTACAAAAATATTTTTGGACTCTGATGGTTTCCATTTTAGCCTGATTAGAATTGGCAGTTTATCCTTTTCCTGCAAGATATTTTTACATTTCATGTGGAGAATTTTACATGAGTATGCAATATTTTATGCCCCTGTATTGAAAGATTAGTGGCATATTGTTTTAATGATGTCTGCCTGTCTGTCGGTCTGCCCATCCACCCATACATCCATCTGTCTGTCGGTCTGAAAATTGAAAACTTAACATTAGCCATTTCGACGGCATTGGTTTTTCACAAACACATCTTGTTGCCATCCGCAACTCCTTTCAATTTTGACCAGCTTTTATTGTTTTGTTTGCAGCAGGGTGTATGATCAATTTCAATTAATAGGGAATGAATTATCAAGTAAACAGCGACATACTTTTGGATAAAACAATAGTATTTTGCAGATGTTGCTATTAAATCTCGTTACTACTGCTTGATCCAAGCTGTAGTAACAAGATTTTATAACAACACCTACGGTTTATCAAAAATAACAGAAAACCTAGTCTATATTTAGCACAAAATTCTTTGCCATTTTGTATCTGTTATGGATTTTTTTTCTTGTTGTATAGTCATGTTCTATTTGTATTGTCTCCATGTGTGTTATTTATTATGTTGACGGTGGGAAGTCAAAACCTCGTAACTCCAGCTTATTCAACCTGTAGTTACGAGGTTTTGACTCCCCACCAACGATGTGTTATGATGTTGTGTATTTATGCTGATCTTCTTTAAAATAAAAATAAAAAGGAAATATACTGTGAGGCAATATGCTCAATTGCTGACTTAGATGCCGCATGATTTGTTGGAGTCAGATGAGTGATAAATGCTTTCCCAAATGACTTAAGATAGTCCACCCCAAATGAGATTTGCATAAAGTCGGACTTATTCGGAAGCGGTCCTAAACATTTGGCGGTGCATTCTACCGCCGAATGTTTATGACCACGCCCAAATAGGTTCGGATACATAACAAGGACGCTAAAAAAAGCCGATGTTTTATGAATCTTAACATGGCGACATTACGGGTATTCTACCTGAATTACTTGGGATAACAATGAGGAAAAAGAAGAAAGTTCTGATGACCAGCGTTTTCTCCTTTTGTCTCATTAGTTTCTGTTCTACAATTTATACACAAATCTTGTGTTTATCATCATTTATTTTGTCGTCTGCAGCAGCAGTGTTCAAATTGGAACAGTCTAAATATGTGTCATTTGAGATAGAAGTAATCCTTCTCTATCACATGTTTTCATGTTCTTAATCCTTTTCCAAACGACAAAATTTTAGGGTGGTCCAATTTGAAAGACGATGTGGACAACAAAAAGGATGAAATTAATGATAGGATGTCTGTACAAAATAGCACAGAAAATATTGAGGTAAAAGGAGGAACTGCTGGTTATCAGCAGTTTCTTGTTTTGTCTCAATGTTTTCCCAAGCCATTTCTATTAGGGACGTCAAAACCAGGTTTGTTTGGGAAAGGGTTAACCCTTTACCAGACGTCAAAATTGCGCGACTGTTACAATTAGAAAGGTGTTGTAGATGACGATTTGAATTTGGTGAAATTTTAAAAATATTTGCATTTTTGTTAGAAAACAGTGTAGACAATGAAGTAATTGCTCGTCAAAAGTATTATCTTCATTTTCTGCAATGTTTTTCGGAGCATGATTATTGAGGGGCGTCAACAGATATCACTGTGTGAAAATGGGTCAATAAAGGGCACATAAATAGAACATACTGATAATCAGTACTCTATTTCTGGATATTTTCCACCCCACTTTTGTGGAAATATGGTAAAACGTGTGCCGTGCCACTAAGGGGTTCCCAGTTTTCTCCCAAATGGCATGGGCAGTTCTTTTCATCGTCTCACAAATTTTGCGCGAATGCTGTTGCAGTTTCCAGGAAGCTGAATCGAAAGGAATTAATCTTTAGTTATAAGAACACGTTTCCCCGTTTATGTAAAATAAATAGGTATTAACTAAATATTACATAGAGAAAGGTGCATGTTTCAATGTTAAGGCCTGGTCACATACACACTTCCGTGTCAATATCGCGCGCGTCCAAAATATTCCGCACGACTGACCAGTAGTTATTTGGACACGGAATTGTATGTGACCTGACCTTCGTAGAACAATAGTACCCTTATCTGTGTCCAAAAATTAGGAAACGCACACATCTGCCGTTGAAAGTGCTTACGTTTGAATGTATTCATGAGCAAACCGTAGTGTTTTGTGTAGAGTGAGTTTGAACCAGGAATTGTGCTCTCAAATACATGTACGGTGCAGCGTAGGCACCTTTGAAATCACCATTCCCAGTTCTACGTCACTCTACCACCAAAACGGTTACCCCGTGGTTTTCAAACATTGAAACGCAAGTATTTCCTGTGCCCCATACCCCCCCCCCCCCCAAAAAAAAATAGGAAACATGCACATCTGTAGTGTAAAATTTCGTTTGAAAAAAATTGGAAAATTGGTACTGTTTGGTATAAGGTGATAAAACGTGGCATTGTCCTATCAAAGGTGCGTATGATGCACTTTTTCTCATCAGAAGCGAGCATGTGTACGTTTCCAAAAAGTTGTGTGACAGACACTCTGCATATACGTATCATACATCTGCCAATGTTATCTATTAAAGTCTTGTTAATTGAACAAGTCTCAATTTTGTCATATCGTCAATGTTAGTGCAAAACCTCATTTTCAGAAGGTTTTAAGTGGGAAGGAAAGAATTTAATGGCTTCTGAAACTGAAAGGTTTAACTTGAAATTCGGACGTATTGTTCACTTATAATGTGTCATTAATACTAATAAGTAAAGATATCCCAAAACCTGTAAGAATTTTTTGGCCAAAAAATGACATACGAGAATTTGCATTTACACCGACGATATGCAACATCTTTCCATACCACATAAATCAATTTATATACCTAAAATATTGTTGTCCCACGCACTTGTGTGCTGTTTCATACGTTGGATTTTCCATTCCGGGGGAACCTACAAATACGAGGGACGGTCGGAAAGTAGTTGGACTTTTCGTGCTGCTGTCTCTCCATTTGCAACTGTATGTACACATTATATATTGGCGGAATCTACATCCATTTGCCAATAATGTGGTTGGTTTATTTTCAAAGAAAGTTGTTTATATACAATATTCTGTCTACTTAAATGTGATAGGTGTTTTATGTATCATAGGCTATTTGTTAAAGGAACGCCAAGGGTAACGAAAACAAAAGAACATTCTAGTCATTTTAATCGTGAAGGAGTTGAGTTTTTGAACCACAGTATTACTGGAGATTAATACGGGTTCATATGTCCGAACTTGGGATAAAAATCAGTCACAGTAGTCATGCAAACGAGCTGGTTCCCCACACCTGAAAAGATTAAGCTGTTACCTTCGGTTTGTAGTCATGTTTATTGCTTTTTGGGATTCACGAGGATTGATAGTTACTTGTTTTATGTCAAATGGTAAAAACTGTCATTGCCAAGTACAATTCTGAAGTAGTTCAGAAAAATCTAAGAATAAATGCTGAAGTAAACGCGTCCCAGATTAGCAAAGAAAAATGTTTTCTGCTTCACGATTACGCACGCTCCCATACTACCGCATCTACAGTGGATGTTATCAACTATTACACATGACAAAAGTAGTTTTACCCTTCTTATAGCTGGAGACCTCGCCCCACGTGACTTTTATTAGTGTCTAGAACTGAAATAATGCTTGCTGGGAAGACCAGGGCGCCTTTGATACCGGCTGTTACACTGTACCTAATACAGTGGGTCTACGTCATGGCTAATAGTGGGAACAATAAAGCTGCTACGAAGATGGCAAAAATGCACAGACATAGATGGACAATTTGTTCAAACAGTTTAAAAAGAATTTTGTTAAAAAGTTGAATGGTTTTAGAGAACTAGTCAAAAGTCCAACTACTTTCCGACCGTCCCTCGTAGGCAACAGCGTGCCATGGCAAATCTCAGAGCAACATACAAGTAAAACTTTTCTAAGGTTGACACGGTGGATAATCACGTGATACAACAATTTCAGAAAATCTCCAATAAGTTTGTTAATACGGGACCGATTTGAAATCGGTTTGAAGCAGAGAAGATGGACAAACGTCACGCACTAGATGGACGTGTTGGAATTTTGAAAAATCAACTGATAAAAAAGTTATTGAAGATAAATCAACATTTTGGTTTATCTTCAATAACTTTTTCATCAGTTGATTTTTAGCTCCACTGGCCAAAGGCCAGCGAGCTATTGTCATGGCGTTGTGTCCGTCGTGCGTGCGTTAACTTTTTCTTTAAAAATCTCCTCTGAAGCCAGTGGGCTAATCTTGACCAAACTTAGCAGAAATGTTCCTTGTTCAAAGAATTTTGATTGGTCCATAAATGTGGGCGTGGCAGGGCGGGGCTTATCAGACTTAGAAAAATCACAAAATAATTCTTTAAAAATCAACATTTTGGCCAATTTTGACCAAACTTGGCGGAAATGTACCTTTGCAGACTCTTTACTTAAATTGTTAGTGAAATTGTGATTGGTCCATAAATGTGGGCATGGCAGGGCGGGGCTTATCAGACTTAGAGAAATCACAAAATAATTCTTTAAAAATTAAGCATCGGACCAATTTTGACTAAACTTGTCAGAAATGTACCTTGGGTGACTCTTTACTTAAATTGTCTGTGAAATATTTATTGGTCCATAAATGTTGGTGTAGCAGGTTGGGGCTTATCAGAATTGGAGAAATCACAAATAATTCTTTATAAATCAACCAATGGGCCAATGTAGACCAATTATGGCAGTAATGTTCCTTGGGTGACTCTACATAATTTGTTTGTGAAATATTGATTGGTCCATTAATATGGGTGTGGCAGGACGGGCCTCTAAGAATTGGAAAAATCTATCTATCTATCTATCTTCTGATACTGCCTACGCCCTCGCGAGCATTTTTGGCAGGCACTGCGCGTCAGGGTTATGAAAAAAGAGAATGTACAGATAAAAGATGAAAGTGTTAAAATAAGATCGAGTGTAGAAGAGGAGATAAAAACAACCATATAGGATTGATCTGTTATTTATTTACAAATAAAAGGTTAAAATGGGTTAAAACTCGCAGTGCACTGACTAGGGTTTGCAGTGTTGCAGTTCTCCAACTGCTGCCCTGAAGCTTTCAAGGGTTGGGGAAGCTGTAACGTTTGCTGGGAGGGCATTCCACTGTACGATAGCTAGTGGGTAGAAGGAGTACTTGTAATTATCCTTACCCGTGTGGATTTGGCGAAAGGTCATTGAGTGGCAGTATCTTGATATCCTGCGTGAGGGTTGGATATGTTCGGGAAGAGACACAGCTACAAGTCCAAAGACAATTTTATAGAAGAGGCATAGCCTCGAGACTGATCTTCGTTGCTCTAAAGTTTGCCAGGATAGCTGGGACAGAAGTGACGAGACACTTGTTGTGTTTGAATATTCATTAAGAGTCCAACGGGCAGCTCGTCTTTGGACCATCTCTATTTTGTGATTGCTGTCTTTGGTGTGGGGATCCCACACCGCAGAGGCATATTCGAGCTGTGGGCGAACAAGGGATTGGTAGGCCATTTCTCGGACCTTTATGGACTTGGTTTTTATGTTTCGCTTAATGAAACCAAGCGTCTTGTTGGCATTTGACGTGATTCTTTTCACATGGGTATTCCAGCTCAGATTATTGGAGATATCAACCCCCAAGTACCTGGCACAGGTGACTGTCTCCAGTACCTGTCCGTGCAGTATGTACTGTGTTTGGAGAGGTGCCCTGGAGGCAGTCACCCGAATCACCTGGCACTTGGATGGGTTGAATTCCATGTCCCATTTTTTCTCCCATGTCTGCAGTCTGTCCAGGTCCCTCTGAAGTCTGTCACTGTCCTGTAGATTGTCTATAGTCAGGTAGATGGCTGTATCGTCAGCGAAGAGGCGCACCTGTGAGACAACATCTTGGGGCAAATCATTAATATAGGCCAGGAATAGGATCGGGCCCAGCACAGATCCCTGGGGAACCCCGGATGTGACTGGGACCGAATCCGACTCCTCACCATCAATAACCACTCTCTGTTGTCGGTTGCTAAGAAAGGCTTTGATCCATGCAAGTGTGTTTTTTCGAATGCCATAGGAGTGCAGTTTTTGCAGCAGTTTAGAGTGGTTAACCTTATCAAAGGCTTTCGAGAAGTCTAGCAGGATGAGGTCAGTTTGTTTACCTTGACTGGTCTTTCGTGCAAGATCCTCTATTAGGGAAGTTAATTGGGTCTCACAGGAGCGTCTCTCTCTGAAGCCATGTTGTAGGTCGTACATGATGTTGTTCGTGTCGAGGTGCTTCACAACATTGGAGGCAATTATGTGCTCCATCACCTTACATAGGATGCATGTAAGGGAAATGGGCCTATAATTCCCAGCAATGGATTTGTCTCCCTTTTTGAAAATGGGAGAGACATTGGCCGAGTTCCAGATAGATGGAACCGCACCTGACTCAAGTGAGCGCTGGAATAGCACCTTCAAGAGTGGGGTTAATTCCTCACTCAGCTCCTGTAGGACAACAGGTTTGATTTTGTCTGGACCTGCAGCCTTTCTTGGCTTAAGGTTCCTAAGGAGTTTTGTAATTCCGGTCTCTGATATTTCGATATCAGGCATTACTGGTGTGGGGTTATGAAGGTGTTCTGGTAGATTACTAGGTTCTAGGGTTTTATTGTCAATGAGATCTTGCACCTTCATAAGAGCGAGGTCTTTGAGTGAAATGGGTGCTAAAGGCGTGAAGACCGATTTGAATTGGCCATTCAGTATATTGGATTTCTGTTTGATGTCCGTGTGGAGAGAATTGTCCTGTTTCAGTGGTGGTATGCCCTGTTGGTCTGTTCTGGAGGACTTCAGGTATTGGAAAAGCTTTTTGCTATCTACCTTGGTTTGGTTTTGGTTATTGCTGTTGTCGATACCAATGAGGCTTTCCAGATAGGCCTCATGGCTATCTTTGGTTTTTCTGCGAATGAGGTGCCTAAGGTCTATGTACTTTTTTTGCATTTGGGGGTTGTTTGTTTTCTTAAAGGACCTGTAGTATTTGTTTCGCTTTCGAATAAGCTTTCTGATTTCTTTTGTGACCCAGGGGTGGGATGGTTTTCCCTTGATTGTTTTAGAGGGAACAAACTGGTCAATAATACAGTCTAGTTTGGTGGTAAGATTAGACCATAATTCTTCCACAGATCTTTGATTGGTTTGGGACATAAATTCACCACAGTACTCATTTACTTTTGTTCTAATTGAGGCCCAGTCCGCTTTGTTATACAGGTGTATCTTTCTGGGTTTCTGTTTTGTTTGGGTTGGTTTAAGTGGCATGTGTAGAGAGACAATATCATGGTCACTAAGACCTGGTAGGCATTCAACCTTGGACCATGAAATAATTTTCTTAAAATAAACCAATGCGCTAATTCAGACCAAACTTGGCAGTTCTAAATGTTCCTTGGGTGACCCTTTTCAACATTTTGCAGTGCGAGGCTTACAGGAAATCATGAGATAATTCTTTTACTTTAGCCAGTGGAGCGATTCAGGCCCTCTTGGGTCTCTTGTTCAAAATTCAAACACGTACAGCTTATTCCTGACATTTTCCCAAATTCTCTGCTTTAACCGACTTCAAATTGGTCAAGTAGCCTAATGACAGAAATAATGACGATTTTCTGAAATTCTGAGTCACGTCATTAACCATCGTGGTGAACCAACTACGTTTGTATGTGGATGTTTTTAAAGTCGTAGGTTTCGCCCTTGGTTTGCGAAAATGGGAATCCGCATACTATTAACCCTTTACCAATCAGCAAAATTTGGAATATTCCAATTTGAAAGGTGTTGCAGACAACAATTTCAAGTGAATGAAATTTAAAAGTTTTGGGTATTTTGGGATAAAAAACATTGTGGGAAATGAAGAAATTGCTTGTCACAAGCAATTTCTTCCTTTTTCACAATGTTTTCCAAAGCATTTTCCTAAAGGGAAGTCAAAAGGAGTCAATGTATGGTAATGGGTTAAAGCAAGCGTCCGTATGCTGAAGGTGGCCCAATAAAACGCGGTCAGATTGTGATGTTGAGGGGGTAGCCGGAAACATGGCGATTCTCAGTTTCTAACATCCATATGTACACGAATGCAGAGCTTTCGAGGACTACAGACAAATTTTGTGGAAACAGTAAAACCATTCTATCGCACCTGAAATACAAATTGCATTAAGGCGCGTTCCCATTGCCGACCAAAACAGCTCGATCTAGCTCGATTAAGCGATCGAGTACTAATCGAGCTTGGTCGGCCAGAGAGATCGGGACGATCGAGCGTGGTCGGCAAAATGATCGGGAGTTAATCGACAAGAAATAAAGAAGAAGTCGTGTAAATACATTTGATCGAGTTTAATCGGGTTTGATCGGGGAATTCAGGCGATCAAGCTGATCGAGATGATTTGGTCGGCAATGGGAAAGCGGCTTTACAAGCTGACTTGGATCAAAACTTTTCACAAATACCCGTGTTTGACGATTTCCTCTCAACCCATTCCCAAACAATAACGATTTTTAAGCATCAGGGCTTTTTAGGGATGAGGGAAGACACTTGACGCTGGTAAAAATGGGAAAATCATATGCGGCATCCTAATTTTGGGAAAAATTGTATAAAAAAATTAATATAGAAATAGTTCTCTTGATAGGTTAAAACCCTTTTATGCCCTACTGTAGACTTCAGAACAAGCAAGGCTAGTTTGTAAAGCTGCAGCCTGCAGCAATTGTGGAAAAAGCTTACTATTCATTTTGTTTGTGTTTATAATGTGATTTAAAAAATGTCTTGGGTTTTTAGAGGGGAAATTTATTTTTTTTTTGGGGGGGGGGGGGGGGGATAAGTGGATTAATTCAGAAGGGGAAGACGCTGGAAACCAGTGTCACTTTCTCAAGGGGGAAAACCCATGAACATTCGCATATCTTGTTCTTTTTTTTTCCCAAAATGAAGGCTAAAATGTATTGTAGGCTAAAGTTATATCTACATTAAGAAGCGGGTTATTTCTTAACCTTTCACAAAACAAGACCTGGTTATAAGTCCTCGGGGGAGAGAAGACCAGAAAATATTGAAGGAAAAGGAGAAAATGTTGATAATCAGCATTTTCTCCTTTTCATCCAATATTACTAAGCTAAAAGTGTGCAATTTCTATATTCTTTTTTACCCATTTTGTGGTCTACAAGAGTTTTCGAATGGGCCACCCTAAGATTGTGTTGTTTAGGAAAAGGTTAGGTCCAATGAAATTATTGCCTATTTTGAATCTAAAATTGACAGTCATCTGGTGAAGGTCAAAGGAGAGGTCTCATAGATTCTTATGTGCAGAAAATCCACTATCACAATTTTCTAAAGTGGGTGACGGTCCTGATTTTCATGTAGCCATTGTCCCATGAAGATTTGAAACGGACTTTCTCATCGTTTCCAAAACGGCAATAACACGCTATGGGAGCCTGACCAGCGGCACCTATTTTTTCGAGCAAAAATGGCGGACATAACAAATCTGCAAGATATAGATACTGCAAACAAAGGAAGATTTGTCACATTTATACTCAATTTTGCACGTTCATACTCATTAATATTTGAGTACATATATTGCTTTACCACTTTTGACTCTTAAATGAACTTATTAATCTTTAGATTATCGAAAATTGTGCCGACAATCTTCACGATGTGCTGTGCTCATCATTTTAAGCGAGAAATGCTTTAATGAATCAATCAAAAATCACACTTTACTGTTTCTACTGGTTTTATTTTCGTGTGTGGACATAGATTTCTGTATGACAGAACCTTTGTGTAACTCTGAGTCGTGAGAGATGTGTATTATTAGAAAAAAAAAACGAAAAAACGAAACTACTGTACGAGAAAAACTGAACTTTTTTTCCGAGCAATGTCACAATCCACTGTATGGGTATTTCGTTCATTGTTTACACGATTTTAGTTTGGAAATTCCAGTTTTTTCTGAACGCGTTAATCGAGCAATTGAAAACTTAGAGACGTATCCTAGTGGTCAACATTTTCAGTTAATCAACTGCATGAAGGATTAAATCTCTTTAAGCAGAGTCAATCTAAATGCGCATTTAAATTATTTTAACCCTTTTCCAAAGCGTAAAGTTCAATTCAAAAGTAGCTGTTTACCACAGAATTGATGGTGAAAAAATATTGGATTAGTGTAAAATAAAGCATTGAAATTATTGATGCAAAAGGAGGAAATGCTGGTTATAAATATTTCCTCTTTTGCCCCAATGTGTGCTCAAGCCTTTTTTGTTAGGAACATGAAAACCAGGTCGTGTTTGGGAAAGGGTTTATATAGTTTTTGGAACTTGTTCATGCAAATTAAGCTATCTCGAGTCAAAGGAATTACAGCACTGTCTTGATGATGAAATAAATGAACAAATAAACTAAATGGTTGATATAGAACCTATTCATCAAAGCATATGATTCACGAAATCGACACTAAATATTGATTTAAAAATGAAACTTGTCTGTGAAATAGTATTCAATGTATATTTTCTCCTAACACCACTCATGTTCTATCTGCCTTAGTACTGTCTCTTGTTTTTCTTGCACACACTCTCTCATTGGCTGGTTATGACCGCGGTTATCACAAAAAATGGCATCGCGTTGCACTTTCAAATTTGATGTCCCGGTTTCGATCCTAGGGCGCGGCATATATCCTCTATGACATCTGGTACTTGTTTCATCAAAACATTGAAGACGTATTTCACTTACTGATGTCTTACGAAACAACAATCAAATTACCTAGGACTTGATGGAAGGGGCGATACCTGACTCCTTTCCTAAGCGTGTAGACTGTAAGACATTGGTACTTAAGACATAAATACGCCTTAAATCCTTTGATGAAACTGACCACAGTCTCCTACCAAATGGGTGGACAATCTTAAACCTAAGTGGTATGAGTAACTTCATTCTCGAAAACATCAAATGTAGTTGTGCTAGAGATGTTGAGAGAAATACAGGAATATGTTGGTAAGTCGTTTTAGCTTTACTTTTCATACATGTAATATAGTGTCGAAAGAGGCATTTCACCCATTCTAATCGAACATTTTGTAGATACCAGGCCGCGGCCATAGCGCAGTCAAGTGCTCCAGTCGCAGCGATATTACCATGTAGTTTAAATAAGCATTAAGGGGGAATGCTCCAGTTTCCTAAATCTTTCCAAATAAAATAATTCATTTATTTTTTGTATGCTGAAACTATATGTAATCACCAATTCAAAAATGAAATAAAAATGGATGGTCAGCGATACTGTTTGAATTTTATAGGCATTCGTATAACATACCCCTACAGCGAAAAAATGCATAATTTCTTGCACCTACACAAGGTCACTAAAATGCTTTTAAATGCTCTATAATCATCGTTTAGTCCCGAAAACGGATTTAAAGTAACGTCTTACATTTATTAAGAACAGAAAACCCAAAATATGTGCTATTATAAACGCACATTTATGTGTAAAACAGCATGCTCGTGTGTTCAGTTCGATCAACGAAGCTGAAGTGTTTTATGTCAAAATTTGCATATTTTGGAAATATTTCAAGTTCTACATCATAGACTTTGATAAAACTCCATCATTGTATTAAGCAACGTGTCCTGGTAATAATTCAAAAAGAAAGTGTATAGGTCAGTACACTTTTTAGTACATTACAGCAATTTTTATCAGCTACACACGAATAAAATGACGTAAAACAGTGGTAACTGTGTATACACTTACAACTGTCTTGCTCTAAATACTCGATTTCCATCTTGACGAAATCAGTTTCGCATAATAAATACGCTTTTACCATCGAAAATGGTAAATTCTAATCACGTGTTATATTATTGAAAATATGGTAGCGAATCATATATGGTACGAAATGTTTAATTTTCTATAGTAATGACCGAGTGTTCCGAAAAACTGGAGCATTCCCCCTTAAATCCCACTCATTCCATCGATATGTCTAAACCAATAGGTGTCACTCCTCAACGAAACAGGCCTATTAAATATATAGTAAGATAGGTCAATTTGGCAGCTTCTAGCTTCTCTCAGAAGTCTTTGTGACACATTTTACATAGTCTGCCTGACAGACCATTCCTTTGTCTTTAATGTACATATACTACCAAGAAAGTGGTATCAATAGCACCATCAGCTAAAATAACGCACCCGTGAGCACAGCCACTCTTGCAATTTGCCATTTCTTTCGGGATCTGCATGTGTCACACCCCCGTTAAAGGTCACGACCGCGCAAGAAACTAGTTCCCGACAAATTCATTAAAACACATCCCAGCAGTACACTGATGGTCTGCCAGTATGCAGAACCACATTACATGCTTCTGCCTATTCTATAGACACAGGATCAATGCATCAAAAGGAGCGAATCCATTTTTGACGGAACTATGTTTGTATACTACGACCCGGAAGCATTTCCCGTTGTGGAGTGTCTCCAATAACAATACAAATATGAGATTTCGTACGCAGTGAACCGTGTATTGCACGAGCGTAAAAGTTTCCATTCATGTGTATTTTTGGACATGGGTTGATGGAAGACTGTTGTAAATACCTATAAAATACTATGTATATGTCATTGTCTTGCATAGTTCGTTTCCATAGTCGGTGTAATTTTACGCGATCCAAAATTTTCCGTTCGTGAAATCTTTATTTGACGTGCAAATAAGAAGCACTCTTTTATTGTTCAGCTGGCGTGTGGGTGCTCAATTGTTTGAATACGACAGAAAGTTACCAAAAGGTATACACGTGTCCAACATTATTAAATCTATGAGTCCTTATATATTTTGCTTATGTATGTATTTCCGTGTGATATCCTCTGTATGTCCGTCTCTCTTTCATCTCATCCTCTCTTCTCTGTCTACCTAGGATTTAAATTCTATACTGAACAAAAGTGAAAACACTACACCTACCTCGCTTGTCATATTTTTTCTAAATTTACAACAAGTAAAAAATTCAAATGAAAGTGTTTCGCATTGTTCATTGACTTGGTTGTGCTTAGTGCTTTACGTTTTGTGGATGAAAAACGGACCTTTTTAATGTGACAGGGGTCCGTTTTTCAGGTTTACAATTTGAACGGAAATTTTACACAATTTCAACCTTCAGAAATTCAAGCAGAAGAATGCAAACCATGCCGCACTGCATGGAATGGTAGTCCGTCAATTTACCAGTCAGGAAATTAAAGAAGCGTTCGTAACATTGTATTAACGTTTAGAAAATGATGTTTTAAAAGCAGAATTTTTATTGTGTTCCAAAGCTTGAAAATTTTACAATGTAATCTCCTTAGGAAATTGAAACCGCTATTGCATGGACATCTGGGAACAATCCTAGTCGAAGAAAGGGTTCAAAAATGCCCTGTAAAGTCAGCATGATGTTGCAAAAACCCCCAATCGAAAACCTTGATAAATTTGTGAATATCAAACATTTCAAATTCCCTATTTGTTTATGTCAAAGGGAGATAATTCGCAAAATTGACAGATTAGACATTGATTTTAGAGCTTGCTACAAAAGATACACTTGTGTGATTTTAAGTGGTTTTTTTTTTTTGGCAACCCGGATATGAATTCCAATCACTGTATCATTTTATCATCATAAGAATTGGTGGAAAGAGAAACAAATGTGGAATCAAATATCTAAACTGATTTACACCAAAGATTTCTATCTTCTACAAATGTATAAAACGCTCCGAACACTCGTACAGAAATAAACTCAAATCACCCGTAAATGAAATTAATTCAATCCGAATACGCGTCCAGTAAGACTCAAAAAAAATCGGTACTGTAATGCACGTGTTCGGGGGAATTTTTGGTCTTCGTACAGTGAATAAAAACATCAATATTCCAATTCTAACATTTGCGATCATCTTTAGGCTTTTGGATTTTCAAAGAATAATTTAGTCAGTGTAATTTTGATAATATAACGTGTACCTTAAATATATGTTTTATTTCTTTTAATCATTTAAAGGGTGGACAAATATATGCATAATTCACGAGCAACGCCTCTTTATCACGCTTGCTTATCGTTTACGTTATGTATGCCAGTCCGATGAGCTAAAGACAAAGACAATAACGAAGTTGAATCATAAGCCGACCTATTTATGCTTCGAAGTTGGTGTTATAGGACAAAAAACACAACTTACATTCAAATAACTGCTGGGACCGTCAGAATCCACTTCCTTGTCCGCCATTTTGTTTGCTCGAAAAAATAGGTGCCGCTGGTCAGGCTCCCATAGCGTGAATAATTTACGTGTAAAATAATCCTACTTGAAAGCTGAGCACTGCAGACGATAAATGGATGTTGAAACACGTCACGTTTGTTAGTAGACAAAGGACCCATCATTTCGTTTCTACATGAACTATTAAGGTAGTCTATCCACAATGAGATTCGCGCGACGTTGGAATTTATTCGGGCGACGTCAAAAACATTCCGCGGTGGAACTTTCCACCTCCGAATGTTTACGGCCGCGCCCGAATAGGTTCGGATACGTAACGACGCACTCCGATTAAATCAGATGCTTTATGAATCTCAAAATGGCCGCATTACGGGTATTCTACCTTAAAGCTGCTCTGGCGCAAATTTGGACCCAACATTCGTCAAAAACAAACGAAATATATATCTTAACACTCTTCCAAACAATATCTGCTTTGTCGACCCGAATAGGGATAGGGGGCCTAGCTTTAGGAAATGTTGAGAGAAAAGAAGAAAATGCTGATTCGTAGGCAACATCAGTGAGTTTGAGTTGTTAATATAAACATTCTCCGTTTCCATGCAGATCATAGAGAATTTTAGTAAACACTAAACAGTGTGGGGAACACAAAGACAGAAATATTTTGTCGTTTGATTTAGATCTAGATCTACATCTATATGATAGGCCTATTTGGGGTAGACCTACGGACAAGAGCCCACTGGACAAAATTAAGAAAACTGGACTAAAGCCCACTGGACAAAAGCCCACTCAACTAGCGCAAAGCCTACTCTTTAAATTAATCACTTGGAATAGATCTAACACAATTTTTGGGAAAAAGTAATTTTTACTCGCAATTCATTACTTTGTATCTATAGATCTAGGTCTGTAACATTTATATTAAAAAATTGTTGCTTACTAATATTCATTTTATTAATTTCAGTCATTTTATCATAGCATATTGGTACAAAATACAAAGCCCATTTTATTACAGTTCATTGATTTTCATTATTTCTTTTGTGTTGATAGATCTACATTAAGGTATTTCAGTGGCGGATCCAGGATTTCTGAAAGGGGGTTCGAATTTACAATGGGGGGGGGGGGTCGTTTTCCTATTAATATGCAATTTTGACTTAATTTCTGCATGAAAATGAAAGAATTAGGCTTCAGAATTAGCCCCCCCCCCCCCCCCCCCGAACCCCCTCTGGATCCGCCACTGTATTTATGAATTAATTTAAAGCTGAAATTCATCTTCGTTTTCATGTCAAATAAGATGAATTCATCTTAAAGAGAATTGTCTAAAAAAAAGATTAGCAAAAATTGCGATTTAAAAAATCAACCCCTAACCCGAGTTATAACCTGATAAAGATACGTGATTTACAGGCGCGCGTAAAACGAAACTGAAATTTACCTGTGGACCAGATATGGATGATGACGTCAATTGTGCAATCCCATTATAGCCGCGTTAACCTTACATGTATAAACGGTCAACTTTAACTTCAAATTGCGGTGACGTTGCAAAAGCAAATATATTAAATAAAAGCATTTTATGGTGTTTATCATTTGGCCATTAAAGTGGAGAAAAAATGTGACATTTTTTCGTGAATTTGAACAGTAAAATACAGTTATATTTACATGCCGTGGTCCAAAAATTCTCGAGTATTATACGCTTGATGATAGTGGAAATTTCCGGAAAAGTGCCTTTATATCGCTCTTTTAACCGATTCTCAAACATTGACGCTGTTTGACGCCTCACAAGATAAAGGTTTTGAAAAACATTGTGGAAATGAAGAAATTGCTTGTGACAAGCAATTTCTTCATTTTCCACAATGTTTTCTATCCCAAAAGTCAAACAATTTCAAAATTTTATCAAATTGAAAATATCGTCTGCAACTTCTTTCAATTTGGACGAGCTCAAATCTTTGTCGTCTTGTAAGGGGTTTACATGTAGATTTAGGATAAATGTTTCTTGTAAACCTCTTAAAAGATATATAATTATGTTGAGAAGTATTTTAGAAATGTCATTTTCTCCAATAACAAAGGAAATCCAACTCTTACATGAAATATTCCGTGAATTCTACCAATCTATCGTATGGCTTACACCTTGTATTATATTTCTTTTTTATTATTATTATTATTTCATACTGAATTTTATTGGGTTGTTCAATTTGGGAAGACGCAATATGGAGCGTTAAAATCTCGGGTATGGACATTTTATATGCCGTGATGTAACTTGTACAATTTTCAACCGTTTCCCAAAGACAAAATTAAAGTCTATTAATATGCGGCCCATTGTAAAAAAAAAACAGCGGGGAAATGTGAAGTTCTTGGTTATTTTTTATTATTATTATTTTCCTGACTGAATCAATGCAAAAACTTGTTTGAGAAAGGGTGTGGTGAGCTAGCACTTATGCAAGTGTCAACTGTTTAATGTATTGTCTTGTCTAACAAACTGGTATAATAATATGAACTACCAGTATTTGTTTGATGGGATTATTCGTATCAAAGGATTACGTAATAAATGGACTTGGTTGGTATAACACATCAGTTTGCAGGTGCGCTACCAAGAACATAGTATCAAGAATACCAAAAAACTTTAGTTACGGCATTTTTGTCGCTATTTTTAACATAAATTACCGTTTGCTTCTTGATCCTTTACCAGATCATTTCTCGATGTTTAAAAAAACTCTCTGTTTGAAATATGGAAACATTAGGAAAAACCACTACCTCACTAATTCCCCTTACAATATGAAAATACTATATTAATTTACTCTTTCCCATCAGAGATCAGGTTTCGACATCCACATTAGAAATCGTTTGGGAAAAAATCATTGAAAGAAAAGAAGAAATTGATGACGGTAAAGAATTTCTCACTTTCCCTAAATATTGTCAGTAGTAAACCAAACACATTTTCTTTTTTTAACATCAGTTACTTGTCGTCTAATAGCATTTACTCAAAAATTAAAATACTTATCTGAATTCTTCCCAACATAATGTAACATAGTTAAATGTCATTTACTTTAATATTTGCGTACTAATTATATACTATTTATGCATGTATTAGGCCATTAATATTAGGCCTTTAAATTCTTTAACAAGTTTTTGCATTTTTTCAGTCAGGAAAGTAAAATACCGAAATAATTTCTAACCAAGAACTTTACATTTCAACGCTGTTTTCTTTAAAATGGGCTGCATATTTTTTAGACTTATATTTTGTCCTTGGGAAACGGTTGAAAATTGTGCGAGTTACGTCAAGGGATATACATTGTCCATACCCAAGGCGTGAGACATTCAAAATATTGGTACAAATCACGGAATAATAAATGTAAGAATGGGATTTCCTTTGTTATTGGAGAAAACGACATTTCTACAATACTTCTCAACATAATTATATATCTTTTAATAGATTCACAAGAAACATTTATCCTAAATCTACAGATTAAAAAAGCATATTAATTGCGCTATTCAGTAAATTCCCACTATCACCAAGCGTGTAATACTAAAGAATTTTTGGACCACGGCATGTTAATATAACTGAATTTTACTGTTCAAATTCACGAAAAAATGTCACATTTTTTTCTCCACTTTAATGGCCAAATGATAAACACCATAAAATGCTTTTATTTAATATATTTGCTTTTGCAACGTCACCGCAATTTGAAGTTAAAGTCGACCGTTTATACATGTAAGATTAACACGGCTATAATGGGATTGCACAATTGACGTCATCATCCATATCTGGTCCACAGGTAAATTTCAGTTTCGTTTTACGCGCGCCTGTAAATCACGTATCTTATCAGGTTATAACTCGGGTTAGGGGTTGATTTTTTGAATCGCAATTTTTGTTAATCTTTTTTTTAGACAATTCTCTTTCAGATGAATTCATCATATTTGACATGAAAACGAAGATGAATTTCAGCTTTAAGAAATATACAATATGCCTATTAATGTACATGTAGACTAAGCCTACATGTAAAAAAAATGAAACGAACTTAATATATAAGGAGTGAGCTTTTGTCCTAGTTGAGTGGATTTTTGTCCTAGATGAGTGGGCCTTTGTCCAGTGGGCTTTTGTCCTAGGGGGCTTTTGTCCTACACTCATGATATTTACCCCGAAAGAAAAAGGGGGTGAATTGAAAACGAAAGCGGAAGTGTTTGGCGGCAAATCAGAATCGCTCAGTGCGCATGTCCTGAAAGCACTTCCTGTATGGTAGCCATATAATCGAAAATGTCGTTTCAGGTACAAAATTTTCCTATTTTCTCTTTTGTTTTGTCAATGGCAGTTCAGTATTTAACAATATTTCTTTCTTTTTCAGTTTGATGAGAACGAGAGCTCACCAAGAACCCTGTAAGTACAATTCTTATTCATTTTTAAAGCACCGAAAATCGCTGAAAGATAATGAAAACGTGTTCAAAATACTGTGAAAATGATCAATCCGGTAGCTAAATTTGTGTCCATATTGTATATTGAAGGATTATTTCTATGTATTTCGACAGGTACGTTGGGAACCTAGACCCATCTGTCACAGAAGGCTTGATCCTTACGTTGTTTGGACAAATTGGACCATGTAAAAGCTGTAAAATTATCCTAGAGGTTTGTAAAATTTTAATCCAATAGAGTTAGCTCCCTTTATTTTCTTTTTTAACAGTAGCATTGGTGCATTTACCCATGGCATTATTACTGCTTAGAAAATAGACTTTGTTAGCAGTTGAAAAATCAAATTATACTTGTAATTGAATTTACAATTATATGTGACTATCAATATATTTCTGTTTGATATTTACGTCCGGTTTGGCATCAAATCATACCTACAGGGATGTGCCTTCTTAATACTAGTTTTAATGATTATCAGGGCTTTTTCCAGGCATTTTGGGAAAGGGCCCCTAGCTCTAAATTGGGAAAATTTTATCGACAAAGTGCCAAATTTGGGAAAAATTAGAACTTGTATATATATATATAACTAGTAAGACTTTAATTATTTAAAACAACTGAGCTAAAACATATCCCAGAATCACAATTCTCACCATCAAGAAAAAATCATGTTGAAAATTGAAATCCTGCTTTTTTTTTATTTTGCTTAATTCTTTCCCAAACAAGACTTGGTTTTGACATCCATGTTTACATAAGCTTGGTAAAACATGGAGAGAGAATGCTGGTCAGTGATAAGCATTTTCTCCTCTGTGTTTTGAGCTATATCATTCACAAGCTTTACATTTTTAGTTACATTTATTTTGTTGTTTGCAACAGCTTTCGAATTAGTTCACTGTAAAAATTTGGTAGTCAGGGAAAGGATTAAATATTTACTGAAACAGAAAGTACTAATGATCCACAGAACTGAAATCCCCCCCCCCCCCCCATGTCATCTAACTCTTAGTTAGAAACTATAGAATAATTTTGTTTAAATTTAAAATCAGTTTTCAAAGATATTTAGCTGAAAAAATATGGATCTTTGATTGTATACAGCTTTAATTTTCCTCCTATCAACTTTGATTAACACTTTGTTTACATCGCGAAAACCCATGACATTAAGTTTTTTATCACTGTATCTGTTTTTCCCAAGAGCATCAAACAGTCTAAACAATAAAACATCAAATAGGTAACAAGATCTGACTGAATTACCGAAGAATTTTTTGGATTTCTTTGATATAGAGCCCTAATTAATTTACAATCTACGGCTGCGAAGATACGATCGGCGATTTAGTCATCATTTACCTGAATGACTGCATTACACAATTGGGTATTTTTACACACGCATATTATGTAATTTATGACATCTGGCTACTTTAATTGATAGAATAAAGGGCGGTGGCCAATTAAATATTGGATTCTCAGCTAATAATCGGCATACAGTCCAGATGTGAAACTCATTACTGTTCATGCCAGTACTTTGGATTGGGATTTTTTTTCTGAATTGGGAAAAAATTGGGGCCGTTTTGGTTTGGGAATGGGGCCGAATATCGGCCCCTACGGAATAGGCGAAAAAGCCCTGATTATAGATGCCATAAGATGCATAAGAATTGTGTCTACCTTTTCCTAAATAAATTGAAAGAATCTTCATTCAATGTCGTCAATGAAGATGCATTTTAGAAAACGAAATGTGAGAAATGAAGACAATGCGGATCATACAGAAAACAAATACAGGGTTCGAAATTAAGGCACGTCCGAACGATATTGTCTAGTAAATTGTCCGTTCGGGCTAGTAAAATCCATGTCGAGCTTGCCCGACTGGTTTAGTGAAAAAAAATCTTGATGTTTAAAGTTCAATTCACATAAATTTTCCATTCATTGCTTCAGTCTTGCCTGATCACAAATGATGATAGTCCATGTCCATTAAAGTCGCAAGTAATCGGCGAGAACAAAGTGAAAGTAGAATTCCATTAACCCTTTCCCAAACGGCAAAATTTTAGGGTGATCCACTTCAAAAACTGCCACAAATGACAAAATGGATGTTTTTAAAGATAGAATTTGTGTATAATATGGCATAGAAAATATTGAGACAAAAGGAGAAACTGCTGGTTATCAGCAGTTTCTTCTTTTGTTTCAATGTTTTCCTAAGCATTTTCTATTAGGGACGTCAAAACCAGGTCTTGTTTGGGAAAGGGTTAAACAGGAAATCTCTAGTTGAAAACAGACATGCGCAGTTGCGATAGAAAGCAAAACTGAACTAGAAGGGTCGGTCTGTCCATTTTGACCTGATTTTCGACACAATACAAGCATTTGAGCCAGGAATTAAACTTTCTAACCCAGTTTGTCGATTTATTTAGCTTCCTAGCTTACATATTAGTATTGATCGACCATGCACAGCCATTTGATACCGTGTCATTTTCATTTGTCTTATCTCGGCCGTTTCCGTAACTCACCGAATGATAGATCGGAACAGGAAATTTAGTAGTCAACAGACATGCACAGTCGCGATAGAAAGCGAAACTAGACTAGAAGGGTTTTTATTTGGTTTATGCCTGTCCGATTTTGAGCCGGGTTTTGACCCAGATTATGCGTTTAGGGCTGGAATTAAAATTTGTCACCCAGTTTGTCGATTTAGTGTCCTAGCTTACAGATCGGTATCAATCAAGTATGCACATCTATTTGAACTAGGTCATGTCATTCGTCTCAACTCGGCCCTTTCCGTAACTCAGCGAACAATAGGTCTGAAACAGTTAATGTCGAATCCAGAAATACTCAATTTGTATGTTGGCACCCAGCTTTTTTTCTCATGGTTTTGGGAACAGGTCTGAAACCAGTCAAATTAGGGAAATTGCGTTGATTTGTTAAGAATTGGGAAAATAATTTCATTACAGAATTAAAAAAATAAGTCCTCTTTATAAATTAGTACATATGATTTAAACTGAAAGAACTTCGAGTCATTCTTGGATAGTGTAGTCGAACATATGAAAGGTTTTGAGCAAATTTTCATGAAAAATAATTTTGAACCTTTGTATCAATTGTGAATTCTCTTTCCAAATTTGGGGGAAAATGACCCTCTTTGGCATAGGGAATGGGTCTGTTTTACAGACCCATGCAAAGAAGGAGGAAAAACACTGGCACCAACCTTACACTTATAGGCTGGTGTCGAAACAGTTAATTCAATGATTTCGGTTAGCTCAACCAAATTATATTCTATTTACACAGATAGGCAGAATCCACTATTAGAAACATGTAGACTAGTTGACTCTGTCAACTTGCCTGCATTTTTCTACTTATAGCTTTCTTTGTTATCAAATGAGCCTGACTGTTTGCCTACCTAATGTGATTATTACTAACATTGTATATGATATTTTCGTAATTATATAACTGGTGACTATCTAATATGTCTAATATGTTTAATCAGATATGATAAATAATTAGGAAGCAAAAATTAATCATTCCTTTTTTTTAATTGAAAAAATAACAGATTCTGTAATAACCGTAATTATTCTAATAAACGCCTGGGCGTTTATTAGAACCATGGTCGATGGAAAAGTTAGGGGTGGGGGGTTATTAGAGATATTCCGATTTTGTTAGTAAAAACTTGCGAATCCAGTGTCAAGTCATGGACTTAAAGTTATGCAAGGCAAGTCTGGCAAAATTTTGTAATTAGGACTGCAATGTATGATTTTTTGATGAAATTGCTTTGCTCAAAACTGAATTGAGGTTCCTGGAATATCTCTTTCATTGCTTTTGGAAATGATCTTTGTTTATGACTTGCATTATTTTAAGCCGGAACTGGGGGATGGGCGTTTATTAGAATCAACCCTTTTTACTGAAATTGTGCTCGAAATAGGCCGATTTTAAGCTGAGATTCGGAGAATGGGCGTTTACTAGAATATGGGCGTTTATTAGAATAATTATGGTAATTTATTTGTTTAATGCTATTGGGTAATATGCAGTTGCTACTCATATTCCTTTATTTTAAGCAATTTTTAGCATATTGAAACTGACACTGCTGAGATTCATTCATCTAAGCCAAAGATAAGAAAATGTTCAGACTGAATGTTATGTTGAAATTGGTTTAAGAAATGTTAGGAACGCAATCATGAAATAGTGTTGAATATATCAACATTTAAAAAAAATGAAAGAAATAAAGAAAATGCTGATGATTAGCATTTTCTTCTTTCAAGTATTTTATGTTATGACATTTATCACTTCTGATGGCATTTGATTTTGATGTTTAAATCTGCTATCAATGTCAATTTGGAACATTGTAAACTTACATGGTTACAACTTAGTGTGTTAACTGTTAGGGCAAGGGTTGCAAAGGACAGTAGTTTTATCTCGTCCTCAATCAACAATTTGACTGCTTTGGTATTTTCTAAATATCAACAATGTTTAAGACCAATGTTAATAGCAAATGCAGACAAAATGTTTTTTAACATATGAATATAAACAGATATCTAATAAAGTTCATGTTTGTTGTGAAGCGCCATGGTCTAGTGGTAGGATGTGGGCTTCAGGATCAAGAGGACCTGGGTTCAAATCCCGCTGATGCCATGGGAATTTTTCTGAGCAAAAAAGTTACCCCACATTGCTCCTTTTCACCCAGGTGTTTAAGTGGGTACACAGGAGAGTTGAAAGCCAAAGTGTTTACAGTCGACTGCCAGAAGCACTGACTGTAAACAGCCGACTCGAAACTTAATGATCGTGGAGTAGAATATGAAAGATAAGCGAATATGAAGTAGTTAGTTAGTCCCCTACCGGTGTTCACACCGGAGGGGACTATAGGTTTGCCCTCCGTCTGTCCGTCCGTCCGTCCGTCTGTCCGTCAGTCTGTCCGTCTGTCCGCTCAAATCTGGATCCCGCGATAACTTAATAACTAAGCAAGCGTTTTTTGATGAAAGTTGGTATATGACTAGATGGCAATGTGTAGATTATGCACATCATTTTATTTTTGTTTTTCGACTTAAATTGAGGTTGCTATGGTTACAGAAATAGTGAAAATATGGCCAAAAATGGGATCCTGCGATAAGATAATAACTAAGCAAGCTAGTTTGATGAGACTTGGTATATGACTATATGGCAATGTGTAGATTATGCACATCATTTTATTTTTGTTTTTAGACTAAAATTGTTGTTGCTATGGTTACGGAAATAGTGAAAATATGGCAAAAAATATTGGATCCTGCGATAAGTTAATAAGTAAGCAAGCTAATTTGATGAGACTTGGTATATGACTAGATGGCAATGTGTAGATTATGCACATCATTTTATCTTTGTTCTTTGACGAAAAGTGCGGTTGCTATGGTAACGGAAATAGTGAAAATATGGCAAAAAATGGATCCTGCAACTTAATCTATTATTGATTACCATATTGAGTCAATGTGAAGCCGGTAGGGGACTTTATGTGTTGCATACAACACCAGATACTTGTTAATTTGAGACTTTAAACCACCTTTACTTTACTATGGCATGTTAGAAAAAACAGGTATCTTGATAAGCATGTGCTTAAAAAGCGAATCAAAACCAGGTCTTATTTGAGAAATGGTCAAAAACATTAACAGAACCTTGCGATAATTTATAAATTCTTCAATTTCAATGTACTTTTTCTGGAAAATGAGTACAACTCATACAAAGCTGAAGTGTCTCAACCCATTACCAAAGAGGAAATTTTTCAACTTGTCTGATTTCTAGGATTTTGACATTTTTTTAACCCTTTCCCAAACAAGACCTGGTTTTGACGTCCCAAATTGAAATGGCTTGGGAAAACATTGAAACAAAAGAAGAAACTGCTGAAAACCAGCAGTTTCTCCTTTTGTCTCAATATTTTCTATGCCATATTTTACACAAAGCATATCTTTAATAACATACAGTTTGTCATTTGTGGCACTTTTTGAAGTGGATCACTCTAAAATTTTGCCGTTTGGGAAAGGGTTAAGTGAATGAAACGTCTTTTTTGGTCTTTCTGGAAAAAAAAAACTGTTGTGAAAATTAAAGAAATTGCTTGTCACAAGCAATTTCCCCATTTTCCACAATATTTGAAAGTTAATATCTTTTGAGGTGTCAGAAAGCACCAATGTGTTGAAATGTTTTAAGAATAGCATAGCCACTTCACAATATTTTTGTGCTTAACCAACAATAGCATACACAAGGATGAATTTTCCTCAAAACACTTTTCTCATCTTCTAACCCTTCTCAAGCTGTTCACCACATATTCCTGTAAAGAACAAAGCTTTAGATGGCAGTATAGACTAAGATAAGCCAGCACAGGCATGCAGTATGATCTCAGCCTACACTGCCTGCTGTTTATTCACCTTCTGTGGCAAACAGATTAACCCTTTCCCAATCAGCAAAATTTTAGACTGTTCCAATTTGGATCTGATGCAGAATTAAAACGGACAATGGATTTGAAAAAGTGTAAAATTTATTTAAATGATAGGGTTAAATAACTTGAGAATTTGTTTAATTAAACAAAATGTATTGTCAGCAGGAGAAGGGTTAAGTTAGGCATTATCTCAGTTACTTCCCTTAGACCACTTTGGAAATCCTACCTCTATTGCATGGATTGTCATCACTTTCCTTTCAAAATATTTACTTTGATTGTTCTTACAAGTATAGATTGGGAAAACATTGTGGAAAAATGAATGAATAGAAAATATAATTTGTACACAGTATTTCATCCATTTCTCTCATTGTCAAAATTTTATTTTCTGTGTAGGTTTAGATTCTTTTTGCAACCTGCATTTTGACTTCCCTCTCTGACAAAATGTCACCTATCAATGGTTTTATATCGTGCACCTATATGGGCGAGCAGATGGAGGCTCGGTTAGGGTGATGTGGTAGTACTGGTATGAGAAACAACAGGAATCTATGGTTAGGTGCTCCACCACCCACCACGATATGACCATAGCTGTTGAAAACGGCTTAAGAACCCCAATAAACAAGCTAACATTTTGACTTTTGAAATTTTGACATTGATAAAGGGTTATTGTTGAGGATGGGAGGTTGGGGCAAGGACTTTTTGTAACTTAAGATGCTAGCTTCAGGTTGGAAGGGTCCTGGGTTCAAATTCCAGCTTGCCATTGTAATTTTTCTCGGCAAAAAGTACCACATGTTGCTCGTCATCACCAATATACATGTATAAAATGGTTACATAATGAAAGTTGAAAGCCAAAGAGCTGGGACTGCCATATGTGCTGACTGTTGATCTACAGCCATCTTGAAAGACAATGATGATGGGTTAAAGTCAGAAGAATATCATACCATTTGTAGATAAAGACTTAGTACCAAAACTTTAACTTTTTTTCCAAGTAAGACTTGGTGTTGAATTTTCTAGGAGAGATAGTTTGTGAAAACATTGATTAAAAAGAAAAAATGCTGATGTGGGTCGTCCAAAAGTGTCAATGTGTGGGAATGGATTAATGTTACAGAACATCTTTGTGAAAATGAAGCAACGCTGAACTATCCCATTACCAGATGGCAAAGTTCTAGACTGACTCAATTTCAAAGATGTTGCAGAGGACACTTTGCATTTTCAGGACTTAAGAAAACATGATGGAAGATTTTGCACATTGTTTTCCAAAGCCATTATTTTTTTGTAAGCATCACAAAACATCATTATGTGACAGTGGGAAAGGATTAAGCAATGTGTTTAGCTATGACACATGAAAAATACCAGGAAGAATAAATGAGCCAGGATCTGGAAAAACTTCCCTGAAGGCTTTGGAGTCCAACATGGTTCCAGATCAGCCTGTGCATACGTAAAGTCTGATCAGGATTCACATTGTTCTCTAATAGCTTCTTCGGGACCTGTAGTAACTTTAAGAGAGCAGCATGTATGCAACTTGGACTGTATTTGACAACAGGCTGATCTTGAAACTCAATTTTGGAAAACGCTTTAAGGGACGTTTTTCCAGATCCCGGCTCAAATATTTTTCCATACAATCCTTCATTCTTACATCTGTAACAGGAAACAATTGGGAAAAGAAAATGCTGAAATGGGAACATTTCCTTCTTTTTGCTAGATATTTCCTGAGGTTGATCTATATAGTGCATAAGCAGCATAAATTGTGATAGCACATTATTACATGCTGATCTAGTAGGGTCCGGATCCGAGTTCATGGAAAGCATAGGTGAATAAAGTGAAAGAAAAAAAGAAATTAAATTTTTATGCCCCGTATCGAAAGATCAGGGGCATATTGTTTTTTTTACTCTTGTCTGTCTGTCCGTCTGTCCGTCCGTCTGTCTGTCTGTCCGAAAACTTAACATGAAAACTTAACATTGGCCTTTTCTCCGAAAGTATTTGACATAGAAAGCTCAAATGTGGTATGTAACTTTCTTACAATGATAGCTATCTGTTCCATGCAATTTGACCTTCCTCAAGGTCATCCGTTAACCCTTATCAACCCTTTACTGTATGGAAACTTAACATTTTACTCCGAAAACTTAACATTTGCCTTTTCTCCCAAAGTATCTGACATACAAAGCTAAAATTTGGTATGCAACTTCCTTTCAATGATATTTATCTGTTCCATGCAATTTGACCTTCCTCAAGGTCATCCGTTAACCCTTATCAACCCTTTACTCTACAAAAACTTAACATTTTACAAAAATGGCCATTTCGGGGACATTTGTGTTTCACAAACACATCTTGTTATGTCATGTCAGGGGAAAAAGAAATAAACACAGTCACTAATAATTGCATTTAAAAGCTGTCATGAAAACATTGTGTTAATACCAAAACATGTATGTTTTTACAGGGTATTTAATCAGATTAAGTTGTCCCTAACTTCGTAATCTAATGCATCCAAATATATGAATATCTCGTACCTTCAACTTCAATATCTAAGGAATCTTGTTTATTTCAATTTTTTTATGCCCTGAGTTTGATTTTAGGCCAAGGCAAACATCTATTCTGACAAAATTGTCTCCCATGGATAATCCTAAGTGTCCTTTCCCCTCAAACTTTTCACAGACTTTTAAGTTTAAAGTTTTGTATTATAAATTTTGCTGATTGTGACTCACTACTGTGAACTAGAACCATCATAAAAATATGTTGTTTATGAATGGCTTAAGTCTGTCAAGATAACTTTTATTAGTGTACATATTCCATACCAACAACATAGGTTCATTCTGGAATGGTCAAGTCTTATCCTGTCATCCTGTCATGAACTTCAATAATTTACGTCTGTACAATTGTTATCAATGTTTTCGTCTCTATTTAACAGGTTTTATGGGATTAGTGTACAAATAAGGAAAAATGTAAAAAAGGTCTTTAACCCTTTCCTAAACGACAGATTTTTATGTCAGTCCAATTTATAAATGGCTGTAGGCGACAGAAGAAAAAAAGGAAGGGATTTGTGTATCACAGAATATATTGAGACAAACGGAGAAACTGCTGGTTATCAACAGTTTCTTCCTTTGTCTCAATGTTTTGACGAGCCATTTCTATCAGTGACATCAAAACCAGGTCTTGTTTGGGAGAGGGTTATTTTGACAGACACTTTCCCGATTCATGAGAGTGAATGTCAGAAACTATCAAGTGGTTTGTGTGGTATATTGGAAAGTTTGTGTACAAATTATCCTCAAACTACAGATATTCCTTTATTCTTAAAAAAGTGTCATATTTCTGTTTGAAAAATGGTGCCATAATTTCTTAAAAAAATGTGCCATATTTTCATAAAGTGTCACAGAATTGTTGCACTATGTTTATGTTGGACTATGTCGGACTGTTATTTAATAGTGCTTTGTGAGCTTAGTTAATTGTGCTTATTTTTATCGGAATGTTCCCATATGTAAAACCCTTTTCCAAATGGTGAAAATTATTTTCTGGTCAAGACAGAAGGTTGATTTACATTAGTCTCACAGAAGGCAGATAATGTGAATGTCATAGTGTAGGAAACATAGGGTGAAAGGAGAAAATGCTGGTGTAACCCCCTGGGCATGTCATTCTGTTATGTATAAATGTTACAAAGATTATTCATCTAGTTCTCAAAATTTAGTCCTATTGTCATTGGCCATATTTACCAACATTTCTTAATAGTTTGTCAGAATTTGAAATATATTGCAAGCAATTTGATGAGACGAGACTGGTATGTTTCAGCCAATCAGATTGATTGTTGTGTAATTTTGAAGATATACTGAGAATTAGACTGGTTGGTGAATACCACCCATGATTTGAATGGCAATGAATTTTGTGCTAAAAATAGAATAGGTTTACTGTTATGTTTTGATAAGCCGTCGGTGTTGTTATAAAATCTCGTAACTACGGCTTGAATCAAGCCGTAGTTACGAGATGTTATGACAATACCCACGAAATACTATTGTTTGTCCGAATTTGCATCACAGTTAGCCTGATAAAATCGTTCCCTATATGATGAATGAAGCAATCAGTGATTTTGAATAAAAATATTCAATGGGTCCATTTTTGGTAGAAAATCAAAGGTGATATTTTGAAAATTGATGTGACAATCATAGGATAGTGTTGCTACGATGCAAATTAAAGCAAAATTGGGACAATGACCCTCTCATTTGCATAATTATGAGATACTTTGGATTTCAATTTGCGCAAGGCCCACAGCCCAATCATTTCCCAGCCACTGACCAAGTTAGATATAAAGTTGATTTGATTCTATTCCGGTGTATTAAATTTTCATGATGGTTTTGCACTGATATATGGGTATTATTATGCTCCCCGAAAAAATTTCAGGGGAGCATATAGTCGCCACGCTGTCCGTCCGTCTGTCTGTGTGTCCGTCCGTCCGTCCGTCCGTCCACAGCCATATCTCAGCAACCCTTGGACCAAAATCAATGAAACTTCACATGTGAACTCCCTGGGTCAATACCTAGGGACCTTTTTCTCCGTTTGTAAATTTAAGGCTGCATCATGGAAAAAGGGGCCTTAGTGTAAAAATTAGTTTTTCTCTTATTTCTCTTCATCTAATGGCCAGAATTTAATGAAAATTTGTGCTCATGCAGGGTTAGACACTAACTTCCCTAACCAAGGAGTCCGCTGGACTCCCATCAAGAGAACTTGGGGAGTCCAGTGGAAAATAAAGGAGTCCGAAAAAGAAGCAAATATTTTATGTTGCATGCATGTTAAGGATAATAGATCCTGTTATCTAGAGCTACGGCAGAATTTTTAAGGAGTCAGCCGGACTCCCTAAGTTGAAAATCAGGGAGTCCCACCAATTTTTAGGGAGTCTCGGACTCGCGGACTCCCCTTAGTGTCGAACCCTGTCATGTAATAAATAGGATGTTCTAGACCATATTCCAGTGATTGGGAAAGACATTTCTTCAATGGGACAATGTCGCTTCCACTTACAAAATCAATGTGACATTTTGAAAATTGATGTGACAATTATAGGGTAAAATTGCTCCATTCTCATATACAGCAAAATTCAATGGGACAAGGGCCCACTCATTAGCTAAAACAATGTGACATTTGGAATTTCAATGTGACTATGGCCCATGGCGCAGGCCTTTCCCAGTCACTGATATTCTATAAATAATATGTGTACAAAAAAGCTGTCATGGGAAAAGGGGGCTTAATGTATGATAGTTTTTATTTTGTGACAAACGCTTATTCGGGGAGCATAATCCGTCTGTGACGGCTCTTGTTATTGTGAGACATGATAAAGCACTTATTAGCAATTTGAGGACTGTAAAATTGATAGGATTTCATTTAATGCCAATGTAAATGAAAGTTTGAAGTGTTTGATATAGAGAGATGAGCATGGCCTAACACCTGTATGGTAAACATACTTGTAACAAGGTGTAATGGCTTTCATATTTTGTCATTTCAATTTAAAACCATTATGTTTTTGGGTACTCATTAGAATCACCCCATAGATTTGTGTTCTTAAAAATTTTGTCAGACATTTTGAATTCAAAGCAGCAGCCACAGTGCAGTTGGTAGCGCATCAGACTTTTACTCATGAGGTACGGGGTTAGATCCATTGCAGTGGCAAACATCCTTTCTGACAAAATTGTCTTCCACCAATGGTTTGCTATTTTGTTAACCTACCGGTATGTGGCCGAGCAGCTAAGGATATTGTGGTAGTACTGGTATGAGAAACAACAGGAATCCATGGTTAGGTGCTCCAGTCACCGCAATTAAGACTGTAGCAGTTGAAAATGGAATTAAACCTAAATCAATCAATCAAATGTACCTTTATCAATTTCTACTTTGTTGTCTTCAGATTGGACCAGGTTAAATTTTGCTGTTTAGGAGAGTTAACCCTTTTCCAAACGGCAAAAATTTACGGTGATCCAATTTAAAAATTGCAAAAATTGACAAAATTGATGTTATTAAAGATAGGATTTGTGTAAAATGTGGCATAGAAAATATTGAGACAAAAGGAGAAACTGCTGGTTATCAGCAGTTTCTTCTTTTGTTTCAATGTTTTCCCAAGCCATTTTTTAAGGGACGTCAAAACCAGGTCTTGTTTGGGAAAGGGTTAAAGAAACAGTTGCGTTGAAAGATGTTCAGGGGTTACTCATGATCTATTATCCTGTGGCGTAGACCAAATAGCTCAGTCGGTAAAGTTAGAGATTGTCAAGCCAGGGGTCTCCAGTTCAAGGCTTGGCTGGAACAGTATCCATTCTGACATTTCACAAAAGTCATTTGTCTCTGACCAATGCGTCTATGTGAGAGAGCAGCAGGAGACTTGGTTTGTGGTTGTAATGGTTGGAGAAATGCCAGGAATTCATGGTTGTGTGCTCCAAACGCCGCAACGTGACTATACTGTAGCAGTCAAAAACAGTGTTAAACCCCTTTAATTCAAATTAGACCAAATCTATCATCCTGTGTTATGCAGTACAGGATTGAGATGTTCTGCTGTGTTTGATGTAATTTAAATCAAACATTCAGAATAAAATGATTAAAGAACAATTTGTCACCTGTCTGTCAGAGCAATGTGAATCCTTATCATGGATAATTGGATATAGGGGCAAAACACTTCATGTTCGTCCTTTCTCATTCATATCATCTGAGCAACAGACAAGAGGGGGTGAAGGCATTCTGAATTGGTCTTTTCTAATTAAAACCCCTTGTTGTGGGTACTCATTTGATTGGTCTGGAAAGCTTGGTTTCAAGTCCAAATCGATGCACAGCTTGGCACGCCTTGAGAAAGAACACACAATCCAGAGATGTCCATCTTCGCAAGCCAAGGGTTACTACCTCCACTTTGTTCCTTACGAACCCTTGGCCGCTCGCCTCTATGGAAATCGAAAGTACCACCGTGCGATTTCATTGGACGCGATAACTTTCCCATTATCCAATCAAAACACACTAAACAAGCCCTCTTTGTCAAAACGAAAACGTCACGGCTGACGTCAAAATCGATATCCGTATTTGATGCATCGCCTAACACGTTTTAGTACGAGGCTTTTGATTGGCCAGAAATAGCAACTGCAAAGGGCCGCGACTCTTTATCGTAGAAAGGTGGCATGGTGGTACTTTCGATTTCAATAGAAGCGAGCGGCCAAGGGTTCGTAATGAACAAAGTGGAGGTAGTAACCCTTGGCTTGCGAAGATGGAGATGTCTTGCCTTAACAAATTTTGTGCTCATCCAGATTCTTTCTGTCACTTTTGCTGGTTAGAATAAGTCCTTAGTCTAAACTACCTGCTTGATTATTTTGCATTTCGGGACGCTGCCATGATGCAGTTGGTCGCGCTTTAGACTTCCACCAGTGAGGGCCCAGGTTAGATCACTGGCCTCAGCAAATTTCTTTTCAGATAAAAATGTCTCTCGCCAATGGTTTGATAACCGTTTACCTACGTAGACAAGCAACTTAAGGCTCGGTCAGGATGTTGTGGTAGTACTGGTATTAGAAACAACATGAATCCATGGTTAGGTGCTCTAGCGGCCACAATATGACCATAACAGTTGATAACAGTGTTAACCCCCATCAACCAACTTATTTAGCATTTCAATGGTTAATGATGGAATTGCTCAAATCCCTTTACAAAGACCAGCGAACATTTTGAGGTGTAAGCATTAACCCTTTCCCAAACAAGGCCTGGTTTTGACATCCCTAATCAAATAGGCTTTGGAAAACATTGAGACAAAAGAGGAAACTGCTGATAACCAGCAGTTTCTCCTTTTGTCTCAATATTTTCTGTGCTATTTAATACACAAATCATATCTTTATCAACATCTATTTTGTCGTTTTCAGCAGCTTTCATATAGGAAAAGTCCAACTTTTGGCAGTTTGGGAAAGGTTTAAACTGTTGTAAGTGCATGAACTTCTATAATGCTCTTACTATAGTTTGGCTCACCAAGTTAAAAACGTGAAAGGATAAGATTGGCCCAAATGTTTCAAATAGTTGGTAAATTGTGCTTTCATTATTGACATTAGTATTGTCTGTTTGGAGTTTTTGGTAGCAATGAATAATGAAAACATGGCATAATAAGCTGAATATTTAAAGAATTATAATTGGCTAACTGTCAGACAATTTAAGCTGTCCCTTTGTCCATTTCTATTATGGACAATATAACCATCATATTGATGTTCTTGGAGAATTTTGGTTCATATGTATCAACAACATAGGTTTTTGTCTATAATCTCATGAATTCTATTCAGTTTAAAGTTTGTTTCTTTTTCTACTTGGCAGTAATTCTGTTGTTCACAATAAGTAGCATTGCTGAATCAAGATGGTTGTTGGTTGAATGTGGGGAGGGGGGAGGGGAGGGGTGCACCAAGCATAAGCTGTCTTTTTGCTTCCATTTAGGCTTAATCCTGTCCAAAACGAAACCTGATTTTGATGTCGGACAGTCCCTTATGTTAAGTATTTTAAAATATTGAGGCAAGAAAAGCAGAACGGTGATAACCTGCATTTTCTCCTTTTGCATTAAATATTTGTCCAGCTATATTTTACACCAATTCTCATAGGCAGCACCTGCTTTCTCATCTGCAGCGGCTTTGAAATTGGAATTATCTAACATTTGCCCTTTGGAAAAGAGTTAACCCTTTCCCAAACATCAAAATTTTAGGGTGATCTTAAAAAACTGCCACAAATGACAAAATAGATACTATTAATTAAAGATAGGATTTGAGAAAAATATGGCATAGAAAATATTGAGACAAAAGGAGAAACTGCTGGTTATCAGCAGTTTCTTCTTTTGTCTCAATGTTTTCCCAAGCCTTTTCAGTTAGGGACATCAAAACCATGTCTTGTTTGGGAAAGGGTTAAGATGAATCACGAATTTATGTTGTACATTTTGCTCCTGTATATTTATGGGTGACCATTAAAGGAAAAAAGGCAAGAAAATAGTAAAGAAGATTTACTTTGAGAACAAGATGTAACCTTGGGGGATGGTGAAATAAATATGCTTTAAATAATTTCATTTATTATTTATATTCTCTCAAATTTGTATAAAGTATCCCACTCCCAGAACAAAGTTTTCCTCCAAATATATTCCCATAAGCACTCTCTTCTGGTCTACAAATTGGTTTAAGAGTGATAATTGTTTTTATTGGGCACAGATAAAAGGCAAAACATATTGACTTCTATCAAAAAACAATTGTTTTTCAAGCTATGAACTAGTGTGGTGATCTATTGGTTAGTGGTGGAAAATGTGACCTATTAATTCTTCCCCAAACTATGAAATTTTTGAATTGTCGATTTCAAAAGCTGCTGCAGACAACAAAATGGATGTTGATAATGATTTTATTGGGCACGGATAAAAGGCAAAACATATTGACTTCTATCAAAAAACAATCAAGCTATGAACTAGTGTGGTGATCTATTGGTTAGTGGTGGAAAA
The DNA here is from genome assembly GCA_963680895.1 of Fragum sueziense. Lineage (NCBI taxonomy): Eukaryota > Metazoa > Mollusca > Bivalvia > Cardiida > Cardiidae > Fragum > Fragum sueziense. The sequence goes on along the minus strand of OY804601.1, from coordinate 11,924,759 downwards.
TGTGACCTATTAATTCTTCCCCAAACTATGAAATTTTTGAATTGTCGATTTCAAAAGCTGCTGCAGACAACAAAATGGATGTTGATAATGATTTGATTTCTGTACAATATATCAATTCAGGGGTTGTCGGCTTTAACCCAAGCTTGACCAATATCCTTTCTCTTACATTTGACAAGTCATTTGTATCGCACCAATGGGTGTTAATCATCTGTGTGAGAGAGCAACTGGAGGCTCGGATTGCATATATAGTGGTATGGAGTGGTAATATTGGTGAGAGAAATTTCAGGAATCTATGGTTAGGTGCTAGGACTTCTGAGATTTGACCAATTTATCTGAAATGATGATGTGTGGGAAAAAGTACATACTTATTCCTAGAGTGGCTGTGGCCATGGCTCAGTTGGTAGCGCATCTGCCTCTCATTCGAGAGGTCCCGGGTTGGATACCCGGCTGCGGCAAACATCCCTACTGACAAAAATGTCACCCATCAATGGTTTTAAATGGTGAACCTATGTGGGGGAGCAGCTGGAGGCTCAGTAAGGGTGTTGCGGTAGTACTGGTATGAGAAACGACAGGAATCCATGGCTCCAGTCCCCACGATATGACCTTAGTAGTTGAAAACAGGGTAAAACCCCAATAAACCAATCTTATTCCTAGACCTTTGAACTTTTTAATTGCTGCCTTATCATACCTCTAGCAGTAATAGAAAAATGGATACGAAAGAAGCAAAATGCAGATCTGGTAAACCAGCATTTCCTCATGTCTCAATATTTCCTGTGCTATAATGTACACAAATGCTTTCTTTCTCAACATTTATTTTATCGTTGGCAAGATACATGTTGTTGTCTGCATGTAAAATTTGAAAAGTCCAAATTGTTACCATTTGGGAAAGAATGAATTTGTTGTGGTATTTTAAGGCATTTATCAGGATCTAGTATACTCTTGTTTCCCAGCCATTGGAACTTTATAATTGCTGCCTAGTATGGTATTGGGACATTGGTAATTTGTGCTCATCGAATAATTAATTTTTGTCTTAATCAGGTTTTTAGTGTGGAAAAGATTAGAAAATCAATGAAAGTGAATCGTTTGCCTTCAATACTGACATTTAATTAGAACTTTGTGGTTTGTTTGTTTTCAATTTTTTGCCTCTGTGAACTGAGTGGAATAAACGTTTTACGATCATCTATCATCATTGGTAAACTATGGATGAGATTTTGACAATTCCGACGTTACAAAAGGAGATATTAACTGTGCCCACTATTCGCACTGTGCCCATGCCGCCGGCGCTGCCTGCGTATCAGCCGGCGACGGCGACTGTGCCGACAAATCTGGGTCTAGTTTACTGTGATTATGTGGTGAGTAAATTCTTTGCTCTATATCCTTTTTGAAACAACAACATTTTATGGTGGTCCAAATCCAAAGCTGCTGCAGACAACAAAATTGGTGTTAAATAGTAAGTGATTTGTGTGCAATGTTCCACATAAAATATTGAGACAAAAGGAGAAACTGCTGGTTATCAGCAGTTTCTTCTTTTGTCTCAATGTTTTCCTAAGCCTTTTCTATTAGGGATGTTAAAACCCGGTCTTGTTCGGGAAAGGATTAATTCTTTTCCAAACAGCAAACATTGACAGTTCCAATTAGGAAGTTACTGCATATGACAAATTTGATGTTGAAAGATATAGAATTTGTCTTCAATACAGCACTTGAAATATTGAGGCAAAATGAGAAATAACATATGAGCAACATTTTTCTTCTTTTGCCTCAACCTTTTTGCACTTTCTATTTTGGAACATTTGTTATGCTTTGGCAAAAATTTTATGGGTACATCGGATAATCTTGTGGGACATACTTAACAGAAGTCTGTTTCTGTCCAAACTAACTCCAGAATGGACTCAGGACCATGTAACTTTACAGAATTCTGTTGCACTTGACCCAAGGAGATGCCCTATGGTTTATGAGTAGGTAGATAAAAAGTTAGTTCAGTATGGAATCCTACCTTTTAAGGTAGAATACCCGTTATGTGGCCATTTTGAGATTCATCAAACATCAGATTTCCGGGCGCAGTCTTAAACATTCGCCTGTGGAAAGTTTGACCGCTAAATGTTTTCGACGTTGCCTGAATAATTCCGTCAATCTCATTAGGGTTAGAGACTACTTTAACGCACCTGCATATACACCAGAGGATAAAGAAAGTGACATAAGCCGGTTTTCACCTATTTTAACGGAGTAACTTGTTCTTGTATCATGTGCACAATGTACAGGGTACATATCAAAAAAGGGTCACGGCCATGGTGCAGTTGGTAGCACATTGGACTCTCACTCGAGAGGTCCCGTGTTCAATCCCCAGTCGCGGCCAATATTCTTTCAGACAAAAGTGTCTCCCACCAATGGTTTCATATTGATAACCTATGTGGGTGAGCAGTGCGAGGCTCATTTAAGATGTTGTGGTAGTACCAATATGAGAAACAACAGGAATCCATGGTTAGATGCTCCAGGGATTGCAAGCTGTTGAAAACAGTGTTAAATCTCAATCAATCAACAAATCAAGAGTTGATAATGGTTTTGATGTAGTAAGCAAGGGCATTTATCATTTTCTTCTTCCTTTTCTGCAATATTTTGTATCTTATCTCAGAGAGCTTATCCTGATAGTCACATTAACTTTGTCGGCAACAATATCTTGGACTAAATTTGACCAGCTAAAACTTTGTACATTGTAATTTTGAAAGGGGTTTAAACCATGTCTTTCTTTGGAAAATGTAAGCACATTACCTTGATCTAAAGTAAGGAACGATGGCAGGTTTGTGAAAGGAACGATTCATGAGTTACCTTTGAAATGCCTTATAACTTTTTTAAGCAGTATTTACAACATTTTCGAACAATACTGGCAATATTTATTGTACATGCAGTAATTCATCTAGTTCTATTACAGCCCATTTTAGAGCGTAATATTTAGTGAGGCACTTCCAAATTAGGCGTAATGAATGTTCCCTTCTAACGCTCATAAAACACTAAAACTGTAATAACGAGAGTGGATTTATCATGCAAAAGGCAGCTTGATATGGTGTAAACTATCCCACACATATTAAAAGTTTCAAATTTCATGGTTTTGTCATAAATTTTCTCTATTCAATTAGATTCTCAGCTATGGATGGAGAATCAATATATTGTAGCTTTTCTTCTAAAACCTCATAACTGCAGCTTGAATCAAGCTGCAGTTATGAGGTTTTAGATGAAAAGAATCAATATACTCTACATGCTTTGAATTATGATGTTGTGGTAATGACATCCAAATTTCTGATTATTTCCCCAAAACCAGCTCCCACTCAGTCATGCCTCATTGTTTACAAACTGTATCATGTATGAACTATCATTATCCTTACATGGACTGAATAAGTTAATGCTTCTTTTGTCTTTCCCTGACTACAAAAATTCTAGGGGGGGTCCAAAATTCAGGCTCATAGGAAGCAATTTCGAATTGGGTGGGCTTAAGCCCCAGTGTCTGAATATGGAGGGGGGGGGGGGGGGGGCGGCTACTTTGGGTTTTCCCGAAATGTTCAGTGTGAAAAAAGGAAAATTCAGCATTTTTGGGCAACATTGGGGAAGGGGGGGGGGGGCTAAGCCCTGTTTAAACCCCCTGTTCCTATGGGCCTGAAAATGATAACGCCCAGCCCTGATAGCTCAGTTGGTAACATCGGAGTCCATCCAGGGGCCACTAGTTCAAACCTGGCTCGGCCAGTATCTTGATATATGACAAAAGTCATTTGCCTCTCACCAATGGGTGTGAATCATCTATGTGAGAGCTAGAGCAGCTTGTGGCTCGGTAAGGATGTTGTGGTAGTACTGGTATGAGAAACAACAGGAATCCATGGTTAAGTGCTCCAGCCGCTCTGACATGACCAAAGCAGTTGAAAACGGCGTAAAACCCCTATCAACCAATACCAAAATAACTCTAGGGTTTTGAATACTTGCGCTTATACATTCATTGCCTGCACCAGGTGCATTTTTCTGGAAGCAGATTTGAGAGGGAATAGTTGTAAGATGTAAGAACTTGTTTCCCAGTTGATGTTGAAAAATATGTTAGAACTAATCTATAAATATCAAATAATACTGGATGCCAAAACCTAAAGGGTGAAACAAATTTGTTCTGTTTGCATGGCTAGCCTTGTTTCTGTCTCTATTTAATTTGTTCTCACCAAAGGAATTTGATTAAAGAGATTTTGAAAAATGGAATGGCGAAGATCCCTGACAATGGCAAGGCACTTCAGTAAGCATGTGGTTACATGTCATTTATACAAACAAATGACAAATTAAACGGCTTGTCTTTCTATAGGTACTCATAGGTTACCCATGTCATCTAGGATTAACCCTTTTCCAACAAGCCCATTGTTGTGATGGCCTTTCTGAATAAAGTGCGGAGAGAATTTTTGAGACAGAAGAAGAAAATGCTACTTTAGCTTCAATATTTTTGGTGTGATATTGTACACAAACCCTACCTTTACAGACATATTTTTAGTTGCCTTCCGCATCTTTTAAATGCAAACAGTCTAAAATCTTTGTTTGGGAAAGGGTTAAACGGTTCATCTTTCAATAGGCACTCTTGAGTAACCCATGTCAATCAGGATTAAGTATACTGAAAGTGTAAACTAATCGTTTGATAAGAAAATTAACTGATCAGTGGTAGATAATGTCTCGTCCATGCGACCCCTCCAGGTCATAATAAAGTGTCTTTTCTTAATCACTGCTTTCAACAAAAACCTTTGTTAAGGTTTACGAACTGAGAATGAAATGCCGAGCCAGAGGCGAAATTTGAAAAGTGTCAATAATTCCTAAACAGTGTTACATTTCCATTCCAAATACAAACATAAGCATTTTGTATGGTTTAGAAGTTTGAATTAATGCATAATTATGGAAATATTTGACAAAAATGTTCAAAATTACCTCCCTTGCATATGAATATAGAGTAAAATAATATTTGTAAATTATTTTCTTCTTGAAGCATAATCTTGAAATCCGGCATGGTGAATCAACTTATGTGAAGTGTATTTACAAGTGTGTGTAATTTGATGCATTTTGTATGGCTAGAAAGTGGTGTTTATATTCTCAGTTCGTAAACCTTAAAAAGAGAAGTTATATTTCTCCAAAATATCTTGGGACAGAAACATGTCAAATGTAGAAAAATGTCCAAGCTTTAGTTTACAAATTGCAAGACGGCATTATGTCCAAATTCATAGTTGTTTAACTCACGACAATTTCAAGTGAATAAAATTTGATATTGGTCTGTCTTTCTGGGTAGGAAACATTTTGAAAAAATTTTGAAACATTGATTTTGATAAACAATTTTCTTATATTCCTCAATGATTTCTGAAAACTTTATCTTATGCGGCGTCAAAAGGTGTCATGTAGGAATGGGTTAATGAAGGAGACTAGAATTACAGTAATTATTCTAATAAACGCCTGGGCGTTTATTACAAACATGGTCAATGGAGAAGTAGGGGTGGGCGTTTATTAGAGGTATTCTAATTTTGTTGGTCAAAATTTGCATACCATGTGTCAATTCATACACTTAAAGTTCAGCAAGTCAAATTTGGCGCAATTTTGTTACATTGGGACTGCAAAATACGACTTTTAGATGAAATTTCTTCATTGCCAACAGATTGAGGGCTGGACATCCTCTTTTTCAATGCTTTTGGAATTGATCTTTGGTTATGACTTACATCATTTCAATCGGGAATCAGGGGATGGGCGTTTATTAGAATCATCCCTTTTTGCTAAAATTGTGCTTGAAACAAGCAGATTTTCGGCCAAGATCTGGGGAATGTGCGTTTATTTGAATAATTGCGGTAACTGAGCCATTACACATAGTGGATAGATAATCTGGTGATATAACAATTTCAGAAAATCTTCAATAATTTTGTTAATACAGGACCGATTTGAATTCGGTTTGAAACAGAGAAGGTGGACAGACGTCACACATTAGATGGATGTGATGGATTTTTCAAGTCCGCTAATAAAAAGTTATTGAAGATCAACCAAAATTTTGGTTGATCTTCAATTACTTTTTTTTGCAGATCTTTGAAGAATCTACCACATTCAGCTTATTTCTGGCAAATTCCCACTTTCACATGATTATCCACCATGCATTAGCTGTCCATCATCCATGGTGATCTGGCATGTTGTTTAGGGGCCTTTTTCTGTATCACAGCTTTCATATATTATGAAGTATTAATAAGGCCTTGTATTTTAGAGAATTAATCCCTTACCAGACGGCAAAATTTTAGACTGGTCTAAATTCAAAGATATTTCAGACAACTTTTTCAGTTGAATGAAATTGACATTACTTGATCTTTCTGGGTAGAAACATGGAAAATGAAGAATTACTTGTGTGACAAGCATTTTGTTTTCTAGAACCTTAATCTTGTGGGCGTCAAAAGGCGTCTTCATGGGGGAATGGGTAAATTGGATCCAAAACAGTTGGTATGGGACTACCCCACCAAGTCCAATTAATCAGCTAATGTGGTGTAATTGGGCTTTTACCATCAATTATAAATATAGATGAAAAGGTCATGTTATGATGTTTAAATGTCAGTAAATTCAATCCAAAATGTCAGGAATGCTGTATCATGATGCACACTTCATTTTTGTACACACAGCCAAATTATAGGACGATTAATCCCTTTCGGAATGGCAAATGTTTGGTTGGTTCAATTTGAAAGCTGTTGCATATGATAAAAACATAGTGCCAAAAGTAGAAAATGTGTATGTAATAGATTAGGAAATATTGAGGCAAAAGGAGAAAACAATGTTCATCAGCATTTTCTTCTTTGCCTCAATGCTTTTCCATTTCACCCTGATGTTGTTTGAGATAGGGTTAACACCACATTTAACGTACTCATCAAAATTTCTAATGCAATATGAAAAATACTGTCAGATATTTCGTGCATTATTGTCCAAAAACATCCAGAGAAAAGAAGACAAAGAAGACAAAGTTGTTTTTCAAAATTGTGTATTGCTTTTGAAGGGTCAAATGATGTTTTGATATAAAGATAGAAGAAATGGACAAAACAATTTGTTTGTTTGCTTTTGAATCAATATACATGGACAAAATAGTAACTGCTTAGATAACTCCCCCCATACCCCCCCCCCCCCCCCCCACCTGCCCGCCTCCGGTTTTCTTCCGTTCCCCATTAGATTGATTTCAATACAATAACAAATTTCTGTTTAGAGAGAAACTCCGACCCATTTATATTCATCTATTGTGAAATTTACAGTGTAAATTAATATTAAATGACAAATTGCATGATGTAGGTGCCAATTTTAATTATATAATGCATTCTATAGTATATCCGTTTCACGAAATGTCAGTTTCAATATGCTTCTGTATATTTTCTATACTTTCTCAGTCTACTATTTTGATATATTTTGTATGTTTTATTGAATAATTTTTTAGCTCCACTGGCCGTCAGGCCAGCAAGCTATTGTCATGGCGGTGTGCGTCCGTGCGTCCGTCCGTAAACTTTTTCTTTAAAGATCTTCTTCTCAGAAACTACTGGATGGATTTCAATCAAACTTCACAGGAATGATTTTTGGGTGACCCTCTCTCAGATTCCTTCAAAAAATTTGGATTGAATTAGAATAACTTGAGTTATCTGCCAGGCCCTTGAATGTCAAAAATAGCTGGTTTTGACTTTATTAGTCCCCTACCGGTGTTCACACCGGAGGGGACTATAGGTTTGCCCTCCGTCTGTCCGTCCGTCCGTCTGTCCGTCCGTCTGTCCGCTCAAATCTGGATCCCGCGATAACTTAATAACTAAGCAAGCGTTTTTGATGAAAGTTGGTATATGACTAGATGGCAATGTGTAGATTATGCACATCATTTTATTTTTGTTTTTCGACTTAAATTGAGGTTGCTATGGTTACAGAAATAGTGAAAATATGGCCAAAAATGGGATCCTGCGATAAGATAATAACTAAGCAAGCTAGTTTGATGAGACTTGGTATATGACTAGATGGCAATGTGTAGATTATGCACATCATTTTATTTTTGTTTTTAGACTAAAATTGTTGTTGCTATGGTTACGGAAATAGTGAAAATATGGCAAAAAATATTGGATCCTACGATAAGTTAATAAGTAAGCAAGCTAATTTGATGAGACTTGGTATATGACTAGATGGCAATGTGTAGATTATGCACATCATTTTATCTTTGTTCTTTGACGAAAAGTGCGGTTGCTATGGTAACGGAAATAGTGAAAATATGGCAAAAAATGGATCCTGCAACTTAATCTATTATTGATTACCATATTGAGTCAATGTGAAGCCGGTAGGGGACTTTATGTGTTGCATACAACACCAGATACTTGTTTTTAATCTAAAATCTACAAATATGGACCAATCAAGACAAAGCTTTGACAGAATGATGGTGACTAAAAGATCTTGCCTTGGTATAATTTTGAGCTAGATCTGAATTTTTCATCATGAGTTATGTGCCCTTGAAATTGACAAAATTGCCATTTTCGGCTCTATTTTGACTTTTTTTCGCTCTAGCAACTACAAATACTGACCAGTCAAGACAAAACTTGTACAGAATGTTGGTGACCATAAGATCTTAGCTTTGTATAATTTACAGCTTGATCTGAATTTTACATCATGAGTTATGTGCCCTTGAAATTGACAAAATTGCCATTTTCGGCTCTATTTTGACTTTGTTCTCACTTTAACAACTACAAATATTGACTAATCAAGACAATACTTGTACAGAATGTTGGTGACTATAATATCTTACCTTGGTATAACTTTCAGCATGATCTGAATTTTATATCATGAGTTATGTGCCCTTGAAATTGACAAAATTGCCATTTTCAGCTCTATTTTGACTTTCTTTTCACTTTAGCAACTACAAATATTGACTTTTCAGGACAAAACTTGTACAGAATGTTGGTGACTATAAGATCTTGCCTTTGTATAATTTTCAGCTTGATCTGAATTTTACATCATGAGTTATGATTGTGCCCTTGAAATTGACAAAATTGCCATTTTCGGTTTTACTGACCATAAGATCTTACTTGCCTGAAATTTTCACCTTGGTCATGCATTTGCTTGTTTGCGCAGCCTGAACCTTTGAAATTTCATTCAAAAAGACAAACAATCAGGCCTGTGGAGCGCTTCCAGACCGCCAGGGCTGTCTAGTATTCCAGAGCTCTTGATAAGATTTTGATTTCTTGGAACATAACAATCCGTGTGTCTTTTGATCAAATCTTTAAAAGCAACCCGTTGGTGGGAAGTCAAAACTACAGCTTGAATAAGCTGGAGTTATGAGGTTTTGACTTCCTGATGAAAGACAGTGTAGCATTTTGAATTAAAAACTTTTTTTTGTAACTACTTAAAGTATTTGAATAATTTTGTCAAGATGATTCAAGCAAGCACAGACAATAAACTGGGTCTGATCACTTTTACCAGGGGCCATATTCACTAACATTTATACATTAATTATCTAAATCCAAATTATATTACAAGCCATCTGATTGGATGAGATGTATGTCTCGGCCAATCAGATGGCTTGTAATGTAATTGACCACTCCTGTACTGTATTATCCCCTGTCATCTGTGGCTATACCCTATGTTGTGTGTACTCATCATCATAATTGTCTAAGTTAGACAATTCTAAACACAGTTTTATAGATAACATATAGGGGGTAGAGAACATCATCACTTTTATCTAGAGCTCTGATATTGCATGTTTATATTTTTGCACCTTATTACATTGTATATATTTTGCCTTTGACAAAATTCCAGCAGGAATTTATCAGATTCCGTCTTGGGCTATATACAGATAACCATCATCACCTCTCTGTCTGTGCAGACTCAGTTATGCCTTATTTAGACTAGCTAATTAGGGCCAATCATTGTTATAAAATGAATAGAATATTAATCCTTTTAGCATGAATTTGAAGGTTTTGAAATAATAAGAGTATAAGGCATTTGTTACTTATTGTATTTTCTTTTCATATTTTCATCTATCTATGCTCTTTCATCAATTGATGATTTTGCCCTGTCTGTCTGTCTCATAGTCAGAAAAAAACCCTAAAAGACGAACTTTTGAACAGTTCATAATAGTCCTTTTGTATTTCGCATGTTAAAACTTGACAATGCCCAGGTCATGTATGCGGGTTAAATGATTTCTAAAAAAAAACATTGGCTTTACAGGGACACAGTGTTTCACAAATTCATATTTCATCTGATTCCTAGGTCATATTTAAATTGAATATAAAATATACAACATATTACGAAATGCCTCATGTTTGAATCAAGAAAAGACTTTGCCAAGATTTTGATTGTGCTACATCAAGCACCTGCTTTAACCTGGTACAGGTTCCATGCTATTTTTACCATATTTCTAGTGTTTCATTTGTATTTAATTTCAGACTACTACCCCTCTACGTGGCGAACCCGGAGAAGTAGGTTACTTTTACCTTGTTCAATTTTGTTATACTTAGGAATTCTAGCTCACGCTGTGGGCATACATGCACAGTTTTTTATGCAGTGAATGAGATGCCGTTTGTCACATGGTGATAATGTCGTAGCTACAGCTTGAATAAGCTGTAGAAACGATGTTTTCAAACCTGACCAATGCCATGTAGGTATATCGTCGCTTTTAAAACCTCATTAATGCAGCTTGTTTGAAGCTACAGTTCGGAGGTCTTTGAAGAAATGCGGTGATATACTTTTGCAAGATTCTGAGACAAGTACCGGTGATATACCCAGGAGGACTCATGAATAAGATAGTGACAGTATTTGACTGAAACATTGTTGAAAGTTGAAAAATTATTCTGATACATACAAATTTAGATCCATCTTTGCCTCTTCTCCAAATTAAGAACAAGTGATCATCAAATCTGGAATGACAAAAATATGTCATTTCTCAATTATATCATTAGTGATGTTAATCCCACATCAATGTCATGGTTCATGCTCACATGATTCATGGAGCTTCTATGATCATTCAATGTCTGATGTCTATTCCTTGATGTTGTCTGATGGGACATTTTTTCAATGTCTGCTGTTAGATAAATTTTTGGGGGAGAAAAAAGAAGAGCCACAGTGCATGTATGTGTCTGTCCAAGGTTGAGATGAGCAACCTTGTGGGGAGTGGAGAGCATTGACTCTGTCCCAGACTTATAACTCTTCTTAATCTTTTGCACCCTTTAAACTTTCGTTGCTGGTGTCACTTGTAAGTAAAATTATTTTGTTACAATTCCTTTAATAAATACTTAGTAAAGCCTGTCATAAAAATTAATAATAAATGAATTCATGCAAATGAGCACTATGCATGATACAGTGAGAGTGTCTCAAGTTGAAATGATTCACATAAATGAAAGATATACCTTTCAAATGTTGTAGCTGTTCATGTGTCTCTGGCCACGACCATAGCACAGTTGGTAACACATCAAACTCTCATTCAGGTGTCAGGTTTGATCCCTGGCCATGGTAAATATTCATTCTGACATGTTTCCCATCAAGGGTTTGATAATCATGAACCTATGTACACTAGCAGGTAGATAGTAGGTGGAGGCTTGGAAAGGATGTAGTAGTATTGGCGAGAGAAGCAACAGAAATCCATGGTTAGATGCTCCAGCTATTATGATATAGCCACAGCATTTGAAAGAGGCATCAAATCACCTTCAATCAATCAATCATTTATGTTGGATGTGATCTCATTTAGCATTGCTTGAGAATAGGTCAAATTGATGGTTGATGTTGTTAAAAGTGTTGTGGTTTTAATATTCTTCTTGTACACTTCTCCTGTTTTTCATTTCTTGGTTTAGTTCATAAATACAGTGTGCCAGAGCAGATAAAAGATTTCACCCAAGGAGGGGATACTGTGTGCCATGATGGATAAAAGATTTCATTCAAGGAGGGGTTAATGGGTGACATGATAGATAAAAGATTTCATGCAAGGTGGGGTTAATGAGTACCATGATAGATAAAAGATTTCATGCAAGAAGGGGTTTATGGGTACCATGACAGATAAAAGATTTCATGCAAGAAGGGGTTAATGGGTACCATGATAGATAAAAGATTTCATGCAATAAGGGGTCAGTGGGTGCCATGATAGATAAAAGATTTCATGCAAGGTGGGTTTAATGGGTACCATAATAGATAAAAGATTTCATGCAAGGTAGGGTTAATGGGTGCCATGGTAGATAAAAGATTTCATGCAATGAGGGATTAGTGGGTGCCATGATAGATAAAAGATTTCATGCAAGGAGGGGTTAGTGGGTGCCATGATAGATAAAAGATTTCATGCAAGGAGGGGTTAGTGGGTACCATGATAGGTAAAAGATTTCATGCAAGGTGGGGTTAATGGGTACCATGATAGATAAAAGATTTCATGCAATGAGGGGTTAGTGGGTGCCATGATAGATAAAAGATTTCATGCAAGGTAGGGTTAATGGGTGCCATGGTAGATAAAAGATTTCATGCAAGGTGGGGTTAATGGGTGCCATGATAGATAAAAGATTTCATCAGTCATGCAAGGAGGGGTTAATGCATGTCATGATAGATAAAAGATTTCATGCAAGGTGGGGTTAATGGGTACCATAATAGATAAAAGATTTCATGCAAGGTAGGGTTAATGGGTGCCATGATAGATAAAAGATTTCATGCAAGGAGGGGTCAGTGGGTGCCATGATAGATAAAAGATTTCATGCAAGGGGGTAAGTGGGTGTCATGATAGATAAAAGATTTCACGCAAGGAGGGGTTAGTGGGTGTCATGATAGATAAAAGATTTCACGCAAGGAGGGGTTAGTGGGTGTCATGATAGATAAAAGATTTCACGCAAGGAGGGGGTAGTGGGTGCCATGATAGATAAAAGATTTCATGCAAGGAGGGGTTAATGGTTGCCATGGTGGATAAAAGATTTCATGCAAAAAGGGTTAATGGGTGCCATGGTAAATAAAGATTTCATGAAAGGAGGGGTAAATGGGTGCCATGGTAAATAAAGATTTCATGAAAGGAGGGGTTAATGGATGCCATGGTAAATAAAGATTTCATGCAACGAGGGGTTAATGGGCGCCGTGGTAAATAAAGATTTCATGAAAAGAGGGGTTAATGGGTGCCATGGTAAATAAAGACTTTATGAAAGGAGGGGTTAATGGGTGCCATGGTAAATAAAGATTTCATGAAAGGAGGTGTTAGTGGGTGCCATGGTAAATAAAGATTTCATGAAAGGAGGGGTTAGTGGGTGCCATGGTAAATAAAGATTTCATGAAAATGGGTTAGTGGGTGCCATGGCAGATGAAAGATTTCATGGAAATTGGGGTTAATGCATGCCATGGCAGATAAAAGATTTCACACAAGGAGGGGTTAATGGGTGCCGTAGTAAATAAAGATTTCATGCAAGGAGGGGGTTAATGGGTGCCATGGTAAATAAAGATTTCACACAAGGAGGGGTTAATGGGTGCCATGGTAAATAATGATTTCATGCAAGGAGGGGATCAATGGGTGCCAGCGTAGATGAAAGATTTCATGCCATTGGGGGTGGGGGTGAGACAGGACATTAGTGTTTAGATCCATTGACTGAAGGGAAAGCCAGATAGCCCATTTGAAGATATTCTTTCAAACATGGGATGACGACTTGAAATTCAGATTGATAGTGGTGTTACACTATTTCAAGGAATGCAATGCCTTGTGTTGTCTTTCGATCCCTGGCCTGTGGCATTATATTATTACAAGAAATGCAACATACATACCTTGGTAGCCTTTTGATTCCTGACCTCTGATATTTCAACTGGGACTGGACTCTAAAAACATGTACCTGTCTCTGTATGAAGATATCTTTTTATAAGGACATAATTATCCCCCGCCGAAAATTTTTTTCGGGGGGTGGGGGGGGAATATTGTTTTTGCCATGTCCGTCCTTCCGTCCGTCCGTCCGTCCGACATTCGTTTCCGCGCTATTTCTTGGAAACTATAGACCGGATTTCGATGAAACTTGGCACACAGCTTCACTACAAAGAGGACATGTGCATATCGTCGGGGTTACCCGGTTCGACCATTGAATTCAGAGTTACTGCCCCTGACTGTTTAAGCCATATACATACAGAGTGATATTCGTTTCCGCGCTATTTCTTGAAAACTATAGACTGGATTTCGATGAAACTTGGCACACAGCTCCACTACAAAGTGGACATGCGCATATCGTCGTGGTTACCCGGTTTGACCGCCGAATTTAGAGTTACTGCCCCTGACTGTTTTAGCCATATACATACAGAGTGATATTCGTTTCCGCGCTATTTCTTGAAAACTATAGACTGGATTTCAATGAAACTTGGCTCACAGCTTCACTACAATGAGGACATGCGCATATCGTCGGGGTTACAGGGTTCGACCGTCGAATTTAGAGTTACTGCCCCTGACTGTTTAAGCCATATACATACAGAGTGATATTCGTTTCCGCGCTATTTCTTGAAAACTGTAGACCGGATTTTGATGAAACTTGGCACACAGATTCACTACAAAGTGGACATGCGCATATCGTCGGGGTTATCCGGTTCGATCGCCAAATTTAGAGTTACTGCCCCTGACTGTTTAAGCCATATACATACAGAGTGATATTCGTTTCCGCGCTATTTCTTGAAAACTGTAGATTGGATTTCAATGAAACTTGGCACACAGCTTCATTACAAAGTGGACATGCGCATATCGTCGGGGTTACCCGGTTCGACCGCCGAATTTAGAGTTACTGGCCCTGACTGTTTAAGCCATATACATACAGTGATATTCGTTTCTGCGCTATTTCTTGAAAACTATACACCGGATTTCAATGAAACTTGGCACACAGCTTTACTACAATGAAGACATGCGCATATCGTCGGGGTTACCCGGTTCGACCATTGAATTCAGAGTTACTGCCCCTGACTGTTTTAGCCATATACATACAGAGTGATATTCGTTCTGTTGAAGCCATATACATACAGAGTGATATTCGTTCTGTTGAAGCCATATACATACAGAGTTATATTCGTTTCCGCGCTACTTTATTGACAATGAAAATATGTTCGGCGGGGGATATCAATTCAACGAATTTGCTTGTCTAGATTAGCGCTAGTAAATAGAACTAAATGGTGGAAGAGTAAATGTTTGTTCATTATTTTTCAGCCGAGTCAGGATCCGTACTGCTTCGTTGAGTTTTACGACCATGAATCCGCTGCTGCAGCTCTGGCCGCCATGAATAAGCGCATGTGTCTCGGCAGGGTGAGTAACAATGTCAACATTTTAACTCCATCCCACATAATGAATCCTTTCTTCGCCCTGCAAGATGATGGCTTTAGAAATCATTGTGGAAAATGAAGAAATTGCTTGTGACAATGTTTTCTAACCCGAAATGGAAAGATATTTAATGTATTGGTGCAAAACTATTGTAACTGCATCTTTTTACATATTTCAGTAGTTTTGTGCTGCACCCTGTAGATGTGTGTTGCCTTGTAATCTGATGAATGCTTTTCAATTCTTCATAGCCTAAAATCTGTGGTCTTAATGAAAGGAAAAGGCTTTAAAAACATTGAGAGAAGAGAGGAAAATGTCGGAGTGTGTCATTTTGGAATCTGAGCCACAGTTTGGTGATACCTAGGACTACACACGAGACTATTGTCATGGTGTGATTTAATGCTTTCTAATGTCCCGTTTTTTTTCCACCAATGTTTTCCTTTCCCTAACTGTTTGAAGCTTATGCAGCAAAATATCATTAAGCATTGCTTCATGAATCTTTTGAAAAGATAATTTGAAAAAGAAGAAAATGCTGAAAATGTTTTTGTCCTTAAATGTTTCTTCCATTTTTAACATGATTTTCATTACTACAACTCCCTAATTTATAAATCTACATTTTCTAAAACATAATTATGTGACCCGTCACGCTAAAAGGGACCTTATCTGAAACAAAAACCCAAATATTGACAAACTTGTCAGACTCACCACAAGTCAACCAGATCCCGTATGCGAAAAATGAACATATAGTAAGATAGGGATAACATTCTTGAATTAGAAAGTTACATACAAGTGAAAAATATCGACCCTAGTCTGGCTGCGCGGACTGCGCAGACTGACTAGGGTCGATATTTTTCACAAAACCCATAAGGTCCCTTTAAACGCGACGGGTCACATATTGATAACTGAATAAGGTTATAGAAACATGTAAATTGTTCTGGTAAGTATGATAAAAACACAATGTGGTGAAGTGGGGGCAGCAGAGTGGAGAAGAAGATGGCTGTTGATGAACAGACGGACGGATAGATGGACTATAGAGGGAGGACAGAATACGGGAACTGCAGTGGTGTGGCAGACAGGCAGAGGTAGGTGTTTGTATTGTTGTGTTTAATCCAACAACATTAACCTGGGACATCTGCATATGTAATGACCCACTTCGGCAAAGTTTTGTTAAGACCCTCAACTAATGGACCTTGCAGACGAAAAATAAGTTGTCCCAAGTTAATTTTGGTCGGCTAAAATGATGTGTACAAGATCTTGTGACTGGAACCTTTATGGTTTTAGATTGTCTGATTTAACCCTTTCCCAAATGACAAAATTTTAGGGTCGTCCTATTCAAAATCTGCTTTAGAGGACAAAATTGATATTAAAAAGGAAGAGATTTGGGTACAATAAAGCACAGAAAATATTGAGACAAAAGGAGAAACTGCTGATTATCAGCAGTTTCTTCTTTTGTCTCAATGTTTTCCCAAGCCTTTTGTATAAGGGACGTGAAGACCAGGTCTTGTTTGGGAAAAGGGTAAGCAAGGTTTTGGAGTGGAAGAAAAACTGCAAATAGAGGGAGAAAAGCATCCATCTACAAGGGAGGATCTGTTGGTGGCTTTGATCATAATGTTGTCTTTGGTTTGATGAGAGAAATGCAAGGAACACATGGTTAGGTGCTCCAACAAGCAATGTAACTTTTGATTTCTCGTATTGTGTTGCATCTTCTATGAAACAAGGGTTCTAGAAAATGTTTCTTAGGAAATATTTTTTCTTCTCAAATTTAAATTGGTTATTTTATTGAGATATATTTTGTAGAGGGAGCGTATTTTGATACGAATAATTGATTGATAGGTTTAGCATTGTAACCCGCGGAAGTCGTGCGTTCCACAAGAATGATGGGAGCATCAGGGGGCATAATTGTGTAATTATGATGAATGCTTCCTAATCGGAGAAATTTTTAAAACATTTAAATTTTTGTATGATGTATACTGGGTATGGATGACATGGAATTCTTTTACACTTTATCCTTTTTCCTGATAGCAAAATGAAGTCTATATTTAAAGCTGATTCAAATGGCAAAAAAATAGAAATGCTAGAACGTTTTTAACTAATAGCGAAGAAAACATAAGAGAGGAAAAGGGGACAATGTAGGATATCAGCAAAGCTTTCTTTTCCTTTAATGTTTTCCAATCTTTTTACGTTAAGGGTCATCAAATCTGGTTGTTTGTAGGGAAAGGGTTAACTGAAACAATTACCCCAAAGATACAGGAGACAGCCTACCTATGGTGATACCAATGAGCGCAGATAAGTTGAAATTTTGCTGAAAGTATATTTAAATCAGTTACAAAGGAAACCTATTGTTTTGTCTGTGGACAAGTAAAAAAAGGGATAACTCTTGATTGCACTAAAGCAAACAATGTCTTTCATGATTATCTCCCTTTAACTAAAAATTTACGACTTCTGTCATCGGCACATACTCAAATAAAGACAATTCAGACTGTTCAGTATTGGATAAGGTTTTATATAAACTTGACATTGTTTCAAGCCTTTCCCCATCAATCTTTGGTTAAGAAGCTCTGTTCTAAAACTATCTTTTGTTGCCTTATTAAAGAGAAAGTAATGCTCATTTCCATCATATTCCTTCTTTTCCCAAATATTTCCAAGTGAATAAAGGGTATAAAACACAGAGTGTAAGAGAGAAATGATAGGTATTAGCATTTCTGTCCTTTCATTGCTGATTGTTTCATGAATCTTTGTCTTAATGGCATCACAAACCACAGATTGTTTTGGATAGGGTTAACCCATTACCAAACAACAAAATTTTAGGGTGTTTCAAATTGGAGGATCCTGCAGACAACACCTTTAAAGTGAATGAAATTTTATATTTGGGGTCTCTTTGAATGGAAAACATTGTGGGGAATGAAGAAATTGCTTGTCATAAGCAATTTCTTCATTTTCCACGATGTGTTCCATAGCCTTTATTTTGAAGGGAGTGAAAAGGCGTCACTGCACAGTAATGGGTGAAGACTTTATGTATTTAAAATGCCCAGTTTGAATGCTGTAACTCTCCTGGTAGAATTTTGTCCCAATATGAAGACTGGATAAAAAATAGAATTAAAGTCCAATTTTTCAACCTGCTCGGTGCGTTAGATTTGACTTGTCACAGTGAGAACATGTCTGGTCCATAGGGAATGATAAAATTGAAGCTGGGGCCAGACAGTTTTTGTTGCTTTACCCTCTTTCTGACAATTCATAGTTATCATGGAAGTTAATCTTAAAAGAGAAAGCATATGAAACTATTGAGAGAAAAGAAATTGCTGGTAACCAGCAATTTCTATTCTCTCAATGCTTTTCATGCTGAAAAGAGCAACAATAATAGCCACATATTTATATTAACCCATTACCACACAATGACTCTTTTTGACTCCCCACAAAATAATGACCATGGAAAACATCGTGGAAAATGAAGAAATTGCTTGTGACAAGCAATTTCTTCATTTCCCACAATGTTTTCCATCCAAAAAGACCTAAAAATTAAAAATTCCATTCACTTGAAATTGTCGTCTGCAGGATCTTTGAATTTGGACCACCCTAAAATTTTGTCGTTTGGTAATGGGTTAAATTGAAAAAAAATATTGACTCTTCATTGCAGGAAAGGATTTTATTTACAAATTTTCCTTTCCTCTAAAAGTTTTGAATGTCTTTTGACTATCGTTTACAACATCGTAAAAATATTGCTGTTTATGTAAAACTTTGTTTATATAGAAATCATCAAGTTTAGTTAGAAGCTATCAATTAATATTCTGTGTCATGAGTTTGGATTAACACCAATTATTGCAGTCTCCCTATATAAAAAGAATTTGTTTGGGGTTGTATGGTGCAGGAATTAACCTTTTATAGTATAGGCTGAATAGAAATAATCAAACTTGAATCTTGTTTGAAAATGAAAGTCAAATCTAGCCCGATCCCAATTGGCAAGATTTTAGACTGATCCAATATCAATATTCTTCTTTCCCAAAATGATTATTCACAATTTCTGAACTCATTCCCTCCTTATGAAATTTTTAATGCCATTGTGTCTAAATTGCTTCTGATATGCAGTTTGTTAATCTCAAAGAAAGTTTTCTATACTACCCAGAAAGACCAAAAAATGTAAAATTTTGTATTCCTAAAATTGTGATTGATCACCTTTGATTAAAACAAAAGAAATTGTTGCAGTGTATAAACAAAGATATTGAGTTAGACACTCATAATTTATGGGCATATTTGTGCGCCGTACTGCTCTTGTTTTAGACCGCGACCTTAGGGCAGTTGGTTGCGCATCTGCCTCTCATTTGAGAGGTCCTGGGTTCGATACCCAGCCTTGGCTTATACCCTTTCTGACAAAATTGTCACCCACCAATGGGTTTGAAATCGTTAACCTAACTGGGCGAGCAGCTGGAGGCTCGGTAAGGGTATTGTGCTAAGTACTGGTTTGAGAAACAACAGGAATCCGTGGGTAGGTGCTCCAGCCGCGATATGACCTCAGTAGTTGAAAACGGCGTAAACCCCCAATAAACCAAACCAATTTCATTAACCCATTACCACATAGTGACTCCTTTTGACTCCCCACAATATAATGGCTTTGGAAAGCACTGTGGAAAATGAAGAAATTGCTTGTGACAAGCAATTTCTTCATTTCCCACAATGTTTTCTACCCGAATGGCTATAAAATTACGAAATTTCTTCACATTGAAATGTCGTCTGCAACTTCTTTCAAATTGGACTACCCCAAATATTTGTCGTTTGGTAATGGGTTAAAAGATTGTCATTGTTTGAGTATGTGTCCCAGTGAATGACGCCGGGGCAGTTGAAAACGGTGTAAAACCCCATTAAACTCAAACTCTGCTCTTGCTTTAGGAGAAAAGAAGAAATTATTGTGACATTGAGACCGAGACACAGGTTTGAGGTAGACATTGTAAGGTGACAGACAAATAAGTGTCCCTAGCTGTAATATTACTAGATGAATTAGGCAGAATATATTTGTGAATAGTGAACATAATTTGATAACCGTTGTCAGAAAAAAGGCCAGCCGTTGATTAGATAGAAGCAAAGTGAATAGTAACGCACTTCCACGCTCCTGTGGTTACAGACTGTGCCCCTGGACAAATAGCTTCTGTCCCAGAATAAATTAGTTAACCAGTCAATAGATTCTACTGCAGTAAAGGTATGGTGCACAAAATAGGTCATAATCTAAGTACTATAGGTTACAGCAATATTAGCATGCCATTGCGAAATTTTTTCTGCTATGATCCTTCTGAAATTTCAAAGCATCTTGTAAACCTTTCCAAAAGCGATTTCTGGTTTTGACATTTCTATGTGAATTTTTTTGTAAGCATTTGAGCATTTAGGGACAAGAAACAAATGCTTGTTATCAGCCTTTTCTTCCCATATGCATGAATCTGTTGCAGTCTGAGTGATTGTAAATCAATTTTACATAAATTTTGCCAACATTGTCTACAAAATCGGTATTATTACTTTTGCTTTTTTGGTTAGACAAGCATATTTATTCTTGTATTGTAGCATATTTTGTTGATTAACAAGATTTGTGTCTTTTTGACCCATTTAATGCACCGTACACATGATGATTACATAATCTACTCTGTACAATATAATGTTGCAGTCAGCCCCAGGTCCTGAGCATGCCTAGAAAATACAAACTAAATTCTCCTATTAAATTTCCTCTATAAAATTCACAGTCTGGAGCCTAATCAGATAATGTAGGTTTAATAGTGTGCCTACCAGTCCATTTTTGCAACTGAATTTTTAGGGCGACTATTCTTGGAATAAGGGGGCTATTCCAGTCACCTTGGTGTTTGTGTCAAAGTTTGCGTTGACATGGGTCAAGTTTTTACATGCAAGTGTCATCATATCTGTTTCTACTGATGCTAATGCTTTGAAACTTTGCATGTGCAAAAAATATCAGTCTCTAGACAAATATTTTATCACAGTGACATTCAATTTTGTTGAATTCTAATCCTTTTTGGACTCTCATGATATGGCATTTCATAGTCACACTTTGCTGTCCTAACAGCTCCTTTTGGGGGCCTTTCACTATTTCTTGATGGTTTGCAAAATATGGAGAAAGGAGAAGAGATTCTATATTGGAATGGTATAAACAACATACTAAAAATGTCTACATTAAAGTGATGTATTAACTGTGTCATTGATATAGAATTTGTCATTCCAAATTGATATTGATGGAGTTTTATGGTTCGTTCAGTTCTAGAGGAAACATTGTTCAAGAGTTGATGTTGTCTGTGAACGAACCAGGATGTTAAAAAAGTACCCATAACAGTTGAAAACGGCACTAAACCTCAATAAATCAAAATAAAAGGTCCTTTCTTAGCATTTGTGAGCATCATGGATCCAGATCAGCCTGTGCTCATGCACAGTCTGATTAAGATCCATATTGTTTTCTATTGGCTTCTTCATTATCTGTGGCACTGTAAATAAGCAGCATGCATTCATAATGACTGCATTTGGCCCCAGTCTGATAATGAAACCTTGTGAATAAAAGTTCTTCAGCCAATTCCCTCGTATTTGATGACTTCACACTAGACAAAGGCTATGCATAAAAAAACACCCCCCGCCCACACACACACACACACACACACACACACAAAAAAAAAACCCAAAAAAAACCCAAAACATGACATAGTGAAAAATGAAGAAGATGCTTGTTTTGACAAACAATTCTATATTTCCTTCGATGTTTTCTATAAATAACGACCAAAAAAAATATGTATAAAAAATTGTTACAAAATTACAAATTATTGTCTTTAACATTTCAACACATTTTGTTGACCTTTAAGTGTCTGGTGGGTAGTTTAATCAAGACCTTATCGCAAGACTATTGTATGTGCAAACAACATAGTTATGCATTTAATTAGTTTTGGGCTATACCATGAAATATTTCCTTTCCAATCCATCAAAAAGTTCCATCATAATTCCCACAATTGATATTTTCTAGATGATTACTTTCTAGCATCATAAAAAATGGTTTAATTCAATGAATATCCACGATTATTGAGTTAGACAATAGGACGGGGGGACAAAATGAGGAAGCACATTTAAAACCGTGCCATAATTAGATTGTTGCGAAGAAATATCCCATCTACATGCTGTCCGTCCAGGGGGGTTTTATTAACCCTTTCCCTAACGAGAAATATTTTTGGTCTCATCCAAATTCAAAGATAGTATATATCACAAAACAATATTATAGTACTGAAAGTTAAAAAAGAATAAATAAAAAGTATAGAAATCCTTAAGGGAAAAGGAGAAAATGCTGGTCACCAGCATTTTCTCCTTTTCCCTAAAGGATTTCTAATCAATTATATATCTTGTCAGGTTGTCAGAATTAGGGCATTATTTGGGAAAGTGTTAACACAAGAATCAGGCTTTAATCTAGCCATGAAATGAATCAATAAGCAATTAAGAAAGATGTCGTCAATTCTTCAATGTATGGATCTCGGAGCTTACTTCAGATTAACCAAGGTGAAGCACCAGCTAACGGAGTCCTAGAAAATTCTGAATTTGGGATGTATTGCATAGAAACAGAAAATACAACAACAACAAAATAAACGAGAATAAGAGGGAATTATGACATAATTCAGAACTAGGAACAAAGGTTGTGGATTTTCATGGCCTTGTACATTGTCACCTATGTTTGAAAATGTTGTAAGTGCAGCATGATTATGCTGAAGTTACATGTTTTTCGAATAAAGCTGATGATATTATATAGATGAAGTAATGGGCTATATTGTTTTTGCCCTTGCATGTTTGTTTTTTCTGCCCAAAATTGCTTGAAATTTTCAAACCTAAGTAATTTAGCTTTAAATTCATAATTTGAGTACATGTATCATAATTCTAGTGTGGTCCTGGGTCTGATCCATGGCCACAAGGAATATTTTTCCTTTCCAACAGTTATTTACCACCAATGTGTGGATTATTGTAAATCTATGTTGGATGAACAGCTGGAGACTCAAAAAGATGTGGTAGTACTCTTTACAGAAATAACAGAAATGCATGATAAGGTACTCAAGCTGCTGAAATATGAATGAGATAATATTGAAAGAGGTGTTGAACATTCACTGTACCTCGATATAAATTCTCAAATTATAGTTTGTATCTTTTCTGTGTAAATGAGAATGCAAGCCAATATTTCCCTGTTTTTCAACAAAAACCTTGTAACTGCAGCTTGTTTTAAGCTGCAGTTACAAGGTTTTTGTTGAAAAGCAACAATATATAACAATGGGAGCCTGTTATGTTTCAGCTGCCATATATCTAATACAACAAAAAGTCAAAACCAATGAACTGGAAGGATTATATTGTGTGAGAGACAAAGGAAATTATTGATGAGCACAGTCCATAGAGAAATTCCATAATCCACAATAAAATGCTGTTCCTGGTATTAGAAATTGTCTTTGTTTCGCCTGTCTGTCTGCCCGAGGTTCAATTTTTGTGTTAATTTGTTTTAGGAGTTTGATGGTTTTAACTGTCATCTTTGTCAAATGGCTTTTGTAAATGGTTCTTATTGGTTCATGCTGATTGTGGGGTGGATTTGGTGCAGTGGTAACGCGCTGGACTCGTAACACAGGGGTCCAAGGTTCAGTCCCCGCCACTCCAGTCTTTGTAATTAAGCTTTCAACTGAGCCGAGTCTGGATAGCTCAGTCGGTTATGTCGGAGTCTGTCAATCCAGGGGTCTCGAGTTCGAACCCCGGCTTGGCCAGTATCCATTTTGACATTTGACAAAAGTCATTTGTCTCTCACCAATGGGTGTGAATCATCTATGTGAGAGAGCAGCTGGAGGCTCGGTTTGGATATTGTGGTTGTACTGGTGCTAGAAATACCAGGAACCCACGGTTAGGTGCTCCAGCTGCCGCGATATGACCATAGAAGTTGAAAACGGCGTAAAACCCCAATAAAATAAAAAATCAACTGAGGTCTTGCCTCCATATGACCTTAGCTATTGAGTGGGACGTAAAACTCCAATGAATCAATCATGCTGTTTGTGGAAAATTCTGCCAACTTTTAGAACAAGGTAAGCCTGCACATATGTGCAGTTTGGCCTTACACTACACTGCCTGCTTGTCTTGACTCAGAATGTCAAGGATGTGTAACAGATCTGTTGAATGTGAGACAAAAGAAATTATTGATGAAGTCAGTCTATGGAGAAATTTCATAATCCCCAATAAAATGGTGTCCCTGAATAATTATGTCCTGGTAATTTGATTAGCCGGGTTGACCCGGGAGTTGCTTCAGACACTTCACTGATAGGATATTCTCTGCACATCATGATTATATGTAATACAATTTTATAGAGGAGTTGGCCATTAACTTATGTAAGTACAGAAATGACGGTAGTGTCATTGTAAATTGCAGCAGACAGGGACCCAGACTATGCAGAGGCCAAGATAAGACAGGGTATTGCTCTTTAGAAATGCAGTATTTCACCTATTGTTTATCAAACCTTATGTTGTTGGTAATCCCAGTGTCTGAATTTGAATTATGATAGTAGTGTCATTGTTAGTTGCTGTGCACAGTCTCATTTAGACTTCAGAGGCCAAGACCAGAATGATAGAGGGGTTATTGGCCTTTAAAGATGCAATATTTCAGTTATTGTTTATCAAACCTTATGTTGTGGGTACCCATTGGAATTGTCACATTGTATTTGAATTTTTTTTACAAAACAACCAAATGCTGATTAGTAGCATTTGCATTAGTTGCCTCAATTTTTGCCAAGTTTCTGTTAGCCAGTTTATGTATCAGAATTTCTTTGATTTTTTTTTTAAAAAGAGATTGTTTGTGTTCCCAAAAATATGGAAGGAAGGAAAACTGTGAACAGACCTACTTTTGACTTGATGACACAGTTTACATCTACAGATCATTGAATTATGTTGTTTACCATAAAACTTGTGAAAAGTTTGGTAATGAATTCATAAATAAGATGGGAGTTTGACAGTATGGCTTAACCCTTTCCCAAACAAGACCTGGTTTTGACGTCCCTAATAGAAAAGGCTTGGGAAAACATTGAAACAAAAGAAGAAACTGCTGATAACCAGCAGTTTCTCCTTTTGTCGCAATATTTTCTGTGCCATATTTTACACAAATTCCATCTTTTATAACTTCCATTTTGTCATTTTTGGCAGTTTTTTAAGTGGATCACCCTAAAATTTGGCTGTTTGGGAAAGGGTTAACTTTCAACTGCTTGTCAGAGTGAATTCCTGGCAAAGGAAAATGGAAGTGAACTGCATGAATAATTAAAATGGTTCACTTGTCCTGTTTGATTTGTAGGCACCGCTGCAAAATAATTTACATTTTAAAACATCATCCTGACTTTGTGGAAGCAAACTTTCGTGAATTCTTTCAGAAATGACAAAAAGAATTAGACTTTAGCCCCGTTTAAAGTGGAGAAAATAGCAAAGATTACTTAGGCTTATCTTTCAGAAATATAAATTATATATTATGTTGAAGCAAGGTTTTGTGAAAAAACATTAAATTCATCAACTTCTCACAACAATTACAAATAAAATTCTTGAAAAAAAAAAAGAAATACATGATACAAACAAGATTAATTTTTTCCTCGAAATATATATATTTTTTTAGCTCGACTTTTCGAAGAAAATGAGAGCTTATACTGTCACCCGGGCGTCGGCGTTTGCGTCGGCGTTGGCGTTGCAACCAAGGTTAAAGTTTTTTCAAACATCAATAACTTCCATACTATCAAAGGGATTCAACCCAAACTTGGAATACTTATTCACCATCACACCCTCTACCTTACTATCATGGCCCATGACCCTGGGACCACTCTATTTGGAGTTATGCCCCCTTTATACTAAGCAACTAGAAAGTCGAGTGCGCTGTCTTCGGACAGCTCTTGTTTAAAGATAGCTCTACTTCTTAAAGCTTTTTAGCCAAACCAGGTTGTGTCCTCATCTTAAGTCAATTTTTCGTTATCTTCATTTCCCACAATGTTTTCTACCATGTACCAAAAGATGTAAAACTTCATTCACTTGGATGTGTATTCTGCAACTTCTTTGAATTGGGACGAACAAAAAAAGTTGCGATCTAGTTATGGGTTAAATAAATTGTTATTATAGTGACATTGCACGCTTTTTCACAAGAATATCTTACTGAAGTGTTAAGGTTAGAATACAGTTCAGTGGTAACTTAAAAATACGACGCCCCATCGTTGATTTAATGAAATTTCCTGTTCTGAAAGAAGTGGAGCATGGGTCCCCTGGAAGCAATTCTTCTTCATTAACCCTTTCCCAAACAAGACCTGGTTTTGACATCCCTAATAGAAAAGGCTTAGGAAAACATTGAAACAAAAGAAGAAACTGCTGATAACCAACAATTTCTCCTTTTGTCTCAATATTTTCTATGTCATATTTTACACAAATTTTTATCTTTAATAACATCCATTGTGTCATTTGTAGCAGTTTTTGAAGTGGATAACTCTAAAAATTTGCTGTTTGTGAAAGGGTTAACCCTTTCCCAAAAGGCAAAATTTTAGCATGGACCGGATTGAAAGCTGCTGTAGATGACAAATTGGATGTTAATAAAGACTGGGTTTGTGTAAAATTCAGCACAGAAAATATTGATGCAAAAGAAGAAAATGCTGATCATCAGCATTTTCTTCTTTTGTCTCAATGTTTTCCCAAACCTTTTCTTTAGGGATGTCAAAACCATTCTTGTTTTGGAACTGGCTAACTCTTTCTCGAACAAACCCTCATTTTTCCAGCTCTACAGAATGTTTGACTAGAAATCCGTCATGGAAAAGAAGAAGATGCTGATGAAAATGCTGATCAATAGGCTTTCCTTCTTTTCTCTTAAGGATTTATATGCATATTTTCTTACTGAACAAACAGATGTTTTCTTCTGTAGGCCTATCAGCTTGCAATTTCAAACGTTCTAAAATTTTGTGTTCCAGGTTAAGATTAGGGAAAGGTTTAGTTGTAAGACTGGTGCATTGTGCATTTTTACTTCTTACGAAAAAAGAAAACAAAACAAAAAACTTTTTCTAGGAACTAATGTTGAAAAATAATGTCTTTACAAATGTGGCAACAGGCATACTTTTCTCCCTCAAAGTTTTCTATTTTTCCCTATAGAAAAGAAATTTGATCGTTCAAATCAAGGTACAATTAAAGGGGTGAGAGTGTGAAGAAATTCTATATTGATGAGAGAATTGCATGGTAATCAAGCTCCTAATAAGTCCGCAGTAGAAACAAGATTGTACTTTATACACTGCCTATTGTCTCCCTTTAAAACCTGCCGTGCCAACACTTTCCCAAACCACTCCAATAGAAAAGGCTTGGGAAAACATTGAGGCAAAAGAAGAAATTGCTGATAATCAGCAATTTCTCCTTTTGTCTCAATATTTTCCGAGCTATTTTGTACAGAAATCCTTTCTTTTGCAACATGCAATTTGTCTTCTGCAGCAGCTTTTAAATTAGACCACCCTTGAATTTTACCATTTGGGAAAGGAATAAAAACCTGCCGTGGTAATCCATTATTCCTTGTGAATTCCAGATTATTGTTTGTAAGGTCAAATATTTTTCCTCTTTAGAAAGAGCTGATTATCAAGATGAAATTATTGATTCTTGATAATGATTCTTCAATAAGAAAAATAATCTTGTAAACATGAAAAAAAAAAAAACACACCTTTTAACGTATCTCAGAGTAATAAAAAAGGAAAATAATGTCAATCATATTTTATGCAGTGGCAGCAGAATGGACTTCAAAATTAGAGGTACCTACCGAGGTACTTCAAGCCTAATCAACTTTAGTCTTTCAAGTTACATTTTATACCAAGTTTGTGTACCAATATATTAGCACAAAACTTCATGCAATTAAATTAACCATTTCCCAAACGGCTAAAATTTAGGGTGATCCACTCCAAAAACTGCTACAAATGACATAATTGATGTTGTTAAAGATAGGATTTGTGTAAAATATGGCACAGAAAATATTGAGACAAAAGGAGAAACTGCTGGTTATCAGCAGTTTCTTCTTTTGCCTCAATGTTTTCCCAAAGCTTTTCTATTAGGGACGTCAAAACCAGGTCTTGTTTGGGAAAGGATTAACTAAGTCGGTTGTTTATAGTAATTAGTATGATTCAATAAGAAAGTATTTAGATTGGAGCAAGAGCTGCTGACAACAACATCCATCAAATATTAGGTACATAAGTATATCTTCTCTTTCTCTAGCGGTACCCATACTTCAACTTTGAAATGTACCTGTTGATAATTTTGGTTGTTTGGGAAATTATTAATAAGATCATACAATTATTGTTGATTACAAGACTGGTGGTAATGGGGGACACTGGAAGGCCAGATTATCTTAACCCATTACCAGACGACGAAATTTCAAACTAGTCCAAATTCAAAGATGTTACAGACGACAAATTCAAGTAAATAAAATTTTACATTTTAGGTCAATTTGTATAGAAAACATTGTGGGAAATGAAGAAATTGCTTGTCACAAGCAATTTCTTCATTTTCCACAATGTTTTCTAAAGCCTTTATCTTGTGGGGAGTCAAAAAGCCTCACTGTGTGGTAATGGGTTAAACCTTTCCCAAATAGAAAAATAATGGACAGATCTGATTTCAAAGCTGCAGACAAAAATGTTAATAATGATAGGATTCATTAACAATACTGCACAGGACAATTTTGAGACAAATGAAGAAAATGCTGGCTATCAGCATTTTTTCATGGTCGGCATTTTCTTCCTTGTCACAAAGTATTCACAGGCTATTTCTATTAGGTATGTCAAAAACCAGATCTTTTCTTGGAAATTGTAAAAAAAGAAAAGGCACATGTCATTGCCCATATATAAATCCTTGTTTTGTGTCTACATTCAATTTTCTTGTCTCCAAGATTTCATGTTTTGTGTTAGGAATCTGTGACAGTGCTGTCAAGCAGAATTGATTTATTGTATCTCCGACACAAACTGTTTCTTTATGGTGTCATTGACAACTTTATGATCCCATCAGCCTCAGATTTACTTTATCTGGTGAAAAAATCGTCTTCTAGCCTTACAAATTTGTCATGTAACTGATTTATAATGGCCATCTTGATTTATAAGGATCAAGATCTGGTCAAGGGGTTAGCTCTTAAGGTATTCCACCCATGATTAGATACCAAACGATTCTTGTAATATTGGGCATCATCCGTGGCAATGGAAATTGATGAGGGTATCCCTTGTCAATTTCCTTTGCCATGTATGATACCTGGAAATTGATGAGGGTGTATCATCGCCAATTCCTGTTGTAAATTAAATTTCAAATTTTTAGCTCACCTGAAGGTGAGCTTTTGTGGTCGCTTTTTGTCCGTCGGCGTCCGTCCGTCCGTCTGTTCACATTTTGTTGTTACCACTCTAGCAGCCACAAATATTGACCAATCTAAACCAAACTTGGTCAAAACATGTATGACCATAAGTTCTCGGATGAGTTCGATTTTGAGTCACATCGGACAAGGATATCTAGAGTTATGTGCCCTTGAACGTCAAAAATGGCTAGTTTTGACTTTTTTACCACTCTAGTATCTACAAATTTTGACCAATCTTAACAAAACTTGGTCAAAACATGTATGACAATAAGCTCTTGGACGAGTTTGATTTTGGGTCAGATCGGATCAAGAAGTCCGGAGTTATGCGCCCCTGAATATAAAAAATAGCTAGTTTCGACTTTGTTACCACTCTAGCATCTACAAATATTGACCAATCAAGACAAAACCTGGCTAGAATGTTGGTAACCATACAATAATGAATGAGTTTGATTTTCAGTGTCATCGAAGTAGGAAATCCCGAGTTATGTGCCCTTGAATTTGACAAATTTGCCGTTTTCGACTTTGTTTACACTTTAGCATCTACATTTATTTACCAATCAAGACAAAACTTGACAACAATGTTGGTAACCATAAGATGCTGAATGAGATAAATTTTCAGCTTGATCGGACCAGAAAAACCAGAGTTATTGGCCCTTGAATTTTACAAAATTGCCGTTTTTGACTTTATTTTCACTCTTGTTCTGCATGGAGAAAGTTTCAAACTTCTATCAGGTGAGCGATCCAGGGCCATCTTGGCCCTCTTGTTCGTAGAAATCATTGTGGGAAATGAAGAAATTGCTTGTCACAAGCAATTTCTTTATTTTCCAAAATGTTTTCAAAACCTCATTTTGTAGGCATCAAAAAGCGTAAATGTGTTGGAATTGGTTAAAACGAGGCACGTGTCATTGCCCATATATTAATCCTTGTTTTGTGTTTATGTTTAATTTTCTTGTCTCCAAGATTTCATGTTTTGTGTTCTGAATCTGTGACAGTGCTGTCAAGCAGAATTGATTTATTGTATCTCCGACACAAACTGTTTCTTTATGGTGTCATTGACAACTTTATGATCCCATCAGCCTCAAATTTACTTTATCTGGTGAAAAAATCGTCTTCTAGCCTTACAAATTTGTCATGTAACTGATTTATAATGGCCATCTTGATTTATAAGGATCAAGATCTGGTCAAGGGGTTAGCTCTTAAGGTATTCCTTTCATCATTAGATACCAAACGATTCCTGCAATATTGGGAGTCATCTGTGGCAATGACAGATATTGATGAGGGTATCCCTTGTCAATTTCCATTTCCATGTATGATACCTGGAAATTGATGAGGGTGTATCAGCGCCAATTTCAGTTGCAGCGGATGACACCTGAAGCTGCACAAAGTGTTTGGTATCTCATAATGGATGGGATACCTTAAAGTAAGTTTGAAGTGATACAATTAGAAAACTTGTTTCCAGCATTGTAAAGCTTTTACCTTTATAAATGGAATCTTTTTTCATCTCATGGCTTCCAGCCTATGTTTGAAATTTGAAAAAAAGTGTCTTTTATAATGCTTTTCTTTTTTGTGCTAAATTCTAAATGTTGTCGTAGCAACAAATCCTCTTCATTTGTAATTATACATGTAGTAAATGCATGATAATTCTGTATGCACTTACATCATTTTTGTGTTGAATTCTACAAGTTGTCATGGTTACGAACCCCCTTGTGAGCTATGACATCTCTCAGTAACGACAAGCCAACATTCAATTTTGTCTGAACGTCTCCCTCGCTGGGAATAATATACCACAGTTTATCCAAATTTGGGATTTCCTGTAAGCTTATTCTATCAAAATATGATGGATGGTTTGAATATTAGAGAAAAAGGATCTGTTACTTCAGCCCACCAATGCTCGCATAAATCTTACTGATAGGACAAAGTTTTAGACTACCGAAGTTCCAAATTGATTGAGGCATCAGAAGACTGAATAAACGGTACTTATTGCCCAAATTTTATGTTGCAGCATGACAAGTAATAAAGGAAAAGGAGAAATTGCTGGTTAACAACAATTTCTTCTTTTCCAAATTTTGCCCTAAGTTTGAATTGATCTGATATAAAAACCATAGGTCAGGGTTTTCCAAACAGTTTTAAGACTTGATCTTTTATGAACTTGTTGTGGGTAAAAGTTAACTATTCAAGCGCGGATCCAGGTATTTTTCCCAGGGGGGGGTCATCCAATCTTCAACCCCTTTTTTGGCCAAATTCCAGGGGGGGGTCAGGGGGTCCCTCTGGATCCGTGCATGCAGATAGGCCTACATGTCATACCATGAAGGACTAGATATAACAAAAGTTTGTCGTGGCACACAGGGACGAATGGCACAGCTATTATGAGACACAACCAATAATCTTTTTGATAACCCCCTTTTTCGCCAAATTCCAGGGGGGGGGGTCATGACCCCCTGACCCCCCCTCTGGATCCGTGCATGCTATTTTGCTAAGGAAAGACAGAAAAGGAAAGATGAAATATAATGGGTTTTGATATGTATAAGATATGAAAGGGATTAGAATTAATGGGGGTCAAATTCTCTACTGACTTTTCCTTTCAAATAAAGGCATTGAGTGGAATGGCTATATTGAACAGTCTCACATTTGGGACATTATATTTCATATCTCATTAATCTTGACACCAATTAGATTTCCACTACGATACATTTAGCAACAATACAGTATTCCCATGTTACCATAATTGCTTCTATACCTTTCTTGTAAATAGAGGAATCTTTGAGTTCTATTGAACAAGTCAAGTATTTTAAAAAAAGTTTTGAACTGACCTTTCAATTTCTTTTGATCTGCACATAATCTGACTGAAAAATGAAAAAAAAAAAAAAAATAAATAAATAAATAAATGAAATCCTGGAGATAGACATGTCAATGACTTTCGTGCTTAAAATAGATTAAATTTACTGTTATGTTATGATGAGCCGTCGGTGTTGTTATAAAATCTCCTAACTACGCCTTGAATCAAGCCGTAGTTACGAGATATTATATCAACACCCACGAAGTCGTTTTTGTTTGTCCGAAATAACGTCAGGGTTAACTGGATAGAATCGTTCCCTATTGATAGGTCATGCAGTCTATATGTTGATTGATAGTGTGGATTGGTCAGTCAGGTTTAACCATTGTTCAATAGTAGAGAATTCCCACATCTCCGTATAAGTCCATTGTAAATAGAGGAGGCTGGCCTTTTTTCTCAAATAAACAGAAAGAAAAAATAAATTATGTTCAATGATCATGATTTAATCTGGAAGATAATGCAGAAATATGATGAAATGCTACAGAAATTGGCCAAAATTGTCAGGAAAAGACAAAAATATATTATGCAGATAGGACAAAATTGTGTGGAAATATGACAAATATGTCAGAAAAAATTAAAATGGCATGCCGAATGCTTTTGTGCTTTAATTATGTATAAAACTGCATGGTAGTATATCACATGAATAACAAAACATTTAATGAAGCATTGGAATTTGTGTTGATATGAGAAGTAGTTCACATAGAAAGGTCATAATTTCTAAAACAGAGTATGGGTGCTTTTCAACGCAAACCTCATAAATGCACCTTGTTTTTAGGTGCAGTTACGAGGTTTTTGTTGAGAAGCTATATTATATTGTATGATAATGTAAAAAATAAATCATCTCTATTCTCTATGATTCCCATCAATTTACAAATTCAGGGTCATTTCCTTTAACTATTTCCCATATTAGAAAAAAGGAGAATTAGCCAAATGTCCAATATGTTACTGATAACAATAAATGTTACAAAAAAACTATTATGTTACTGTATATATTGACATAAATATTGTGTGAATGGGAGAAAATGCTGATTATCAGCATTTTCTTCTTTTCACACAATCTTTTATTAATATTTCCTTAATCTGAACATGAAAATCGTTCATTTGGGTAAGGGTTAAAAAGAGCAACAATGAGGCAGTTCATATCTCATACATGTATCAAATAGTCATTAGTAACTTCCATTTGTTTTCCAATCTAGGCATAAAATATTCAAACTGTTTTATGCCATTAACTTCAGCTGGGATATTAAATTGATTCCTTCATGGGCCAATAATTCTAGAATTTTATGTTAACCCTTTACTAATTACCAGATAATGTGATTGAAAACATTAAGGGAAATGAAGAAATTTCTCATCACAAGCAATTTCTTGATTCTCCACAATTGTTTCCAAAGTCTTCATCTATTGCGAGGTCAATAAACGTCCTTGAATGGGAAAAAGTTTAATTCTTTGGTTGATTTTAAATTTTATTTTAAACAAATAACCTATTCATGAGACATTTCTATTAGTTTGTCTCAAATGTTTGCAACATTATACAAAGGCAGTGTAGGCTAGGATAAGACTGCATGTCTGTGCAAGCTAACATTTATCGTTGCTGCTTGAAAAAGCTTTTATCACAATTGGAATATAACATGAACAGCATGAGAAAGTTTAAGGTTTACCATATGTGAAAGCATCATTTCAGTAGACTCACAAAATGAGAGCAGAGGGGACGATATAATTCACTGAACTTTGTCATTAGAAATATTATAGCTTCTAGTATTAGACATCTGCTGCATTTAACTGGCAACAATATATAGCAGCAATGGTTTATCTGCATATGGCCTATAATGTCTTCTTCTTCAGGAAAACTAGCAAATCAGTATTCTAGAAAATTGCTTGATTCTGAATTTAGAAGCATATCAGTGGATTAATGGCTAGGATCTGAAAAGGATTCTTAAATATCATAGTATTTTAGACTACCATGCTTCAAAATCAGCCAGTACATTAAAGTGACCTGATCAAGATTCATGCTGTTCGATTTAAGTTTCAGCTAAATGCTACAGATCATAAAGAATCTATCTGTGATTAGCATGTATCTTGAACAGTCTGTGCTAATGCTGATCTTAGTCCATCTTGTTCTCAAATGCCAATAGGGCCCTTATCTAGTTCCTGTTTCATAGCTGTAAGGGCTTCATCACATATAGGCTGTTATGGAAAGGGTAGAAGGGCTATGGATGATAGCACCCAGAACAAATTACTGGCTGAATAATTGATAGATTTATGATGGGATGCCTGATTGTATGGTAATATGTAGTGATCTGTATACAGTAATCATTCACCCTCAAATACATCTGAAATGCTCTTCCATAACCTCTACCAACAGCATGAAATACTTGACCAACATCCTAGTCCAAATACTCGACCAATATCCTAGTCCAAATACTCGACCAACATCCTTGTCAATATGTTTGTCCAACATCCTAGTCCAAATACTCATCCAACATCCTAGTCCAAATGTTTGTCCAACATCCCAGTCCAACATCCCAGTCCAACCTCCCAGTCCAACCTCCCAGTCCAACATCCTAGTCCAACATCCTAGTCCAACATCCTAGTCCAACATCCCAGTCCAGCATCCCAGTCCAATGTCCAACATCCCAGTTCACCATCCCAGTCCAACATCCTAGTCCAACATCCTAGTCCAACATCCCAGTCCAGCATCCCAGTCCAATGTCCAACAATCCAGTTCACCATCAGAGTCCAACATCCGAGTCCAACATCCCAGTCCAACATCCTAGTCCGACATCCCAATCCAAAATCCCAGTTCAACATCCTAGTCCAACATCCCAGCTCAACATCCCAGTCCAACATCCCAGTCCAACATCCCAGTCCAACATCCCAGTCCAACATCCCAGTCCAACATCCCAGTCCAACATCCCAGTCCAACATCCCAGTCCAACATCCCAGTCCAACATCCCAGTCCAACAACCCAGTCAAACATCCCAGTCAAACATCCCAGTCCAACATCCCAGTCTAACATCCTTGTCCAACATCCCAGTCCAACATCCTAGTCCAACATCCTAGTCCAACATCCTAGTCCAACATCCCAGTCCAACATCCCAGCTCAACATCCCAGTCCAACATCCTAGTCCAACATCCCAGTCCAACATCCCAGTCCAACATCCCAGTCCAACAACCCAGTCAAACATCCCAGTCAAACATCCCAGTCCAACATCCCAGTCTAACATCCTTGTCCAACATCCCAGTCCAACATCCTAGTCCAACATCCTAGTCCAACATCCTAGTCCAACATCCCAGCTCAACATCCCAGTCCAACATCCCAGTCCAACAACCCAGTCCAACATCACAGTCCAACATCCCAGTCTAACATCCTTGTCCAACAACCCAGCTCAACATCCCAGTCCAACATCCTAGTCCAACATCCCAGCTCAACATCCCAGTCCAACATCCTAGTCCAACATCCCAGTCCAACATCCCAGTCCAACAACCCAGTCCAACATCCCAGTCAAACATCCAAGTCCAACATCCCAGTCTAACATCCTTGTTCAACATCCTAGTTCAACATCCCAGTCCAACATCCCAGTCCAACATCCCAGTCCAACATCCCAGTCCAACAACCCAGTCCAACATCCCAGTCCAACATCCAAGTCCAACATCCCAGTCCAACATCCCAATCCAAAATCCCAGCTCAACATCCCAGTCCAACAACCCAGTCCAACATCCCAGTCAAACATCCCAGTCCAACATCCCAGTCCAACATCCCAATCCAACATCCCAGTCCAACATCCCAGTCCAACATCCCAGACCAACATCCCAGTCCATCATCCCAGTCCAACATCCCAATCCAAAATCCCAGTTCAACATCCTAGTCCAACATCCCTGTCCAACATCCCAGTCCAACATCCCAGTCCAACATCCCAGTCCAACATCTTAGTCCAACATCCTAGTCCAACCTCCCAGTCCAACCTCTCAGTCCAACATCCCTGTCCAACATCCCAGCTCAACATCCCAGTCCAATATCCAACATCCCAGTCCAACATCCTAGTCCAACATCCTAGTCCAATGTCCACCATCCCAGTCCAAAATCCCAGTCCAACATCCTAGTCCAACATTGCAGTCCAACATCCCAGTCAACAACCCAGTCCAACATCCCAGTTCAACATCCCAGTCCAACATCCTAGTCCAACATCCCAGTCCAACATCCTAGTCCAACATCCCAGTCCAACATCCCAGTCCAACATCCCAGTCCAATGTCCAACATCCCAGTCCAATGTCCACCATCCCAGTTCAAAATCCCAGTCCAACATCCTAGTCCAACATCCCAGTCCAACATCCCAGTCTAACATCCCAGTCAAACATCCTAGTTCAACCTCCCAGTCCAACATCCTAGTCCAACATCCCAGTCCAACATCCTAGTCCAACATCCCAGTCCAGCATCCCAGTCTAACATACCTGTCCAGCATACCTCTCCAACTTCCCAGTCATACATCCCAGTCCAACATCCCAGTCCAACATCCCAGTCTAACATCCTTGTCCAACATCCCAGTCCAACATCCCAGTCCAACATCCCAATCCAATGTCCCAGTCCAACATCCCAGTCCAACATCCTAGTCCAATGTCCACCATCCCAGTTTAAAATCCCAGTCCAACATCCTAGTCCAACATCCCAGTCCAACATCCCAGTCCAACATCCCAGTCTAACATCCTTGTCCAACACCCCAGTCCAACATCCCAGTCCAACATCCTAGTCCAACAACCCAGTCCAACATCCCAGTCCAAAATCCCAGTCAAACATCCCAGTCCAACATCCCAGTCAAATGTCCAACATCCCAGTCCAATGTCCACCATCCCAGTTCAAAATCCCAGTCCAACATCCTAGTCCAACATCCCAGTCCAACATCCCAGTCTAACATCCAAGTCCAACATCCCAGTCCAACATCCCAGTCAAACATCCTAGTTCAACCTCCCAGTCCAACATCCCAGTCCAACATCCCAGTCCAACATCCCAGTCCAACATCCTAGTCCAACATCCCAGTCCAGCATCCCAGTCTAACATACCTGTCCAGCATACATCTCCAACTTCCCAGTCATACATCCCAGTCCAACATCCCAGTCCAACAACCCAGTCCAACATCCCAGTCCAACATCCCAGTCCAACATCCCAGTCCAACATCCCAGTCCAACATCCTAGTCCAATGTCCAACATCCCAGTCCAAAATCCCAGTCAAACATCCCAGTCCAACATCCCAGTCCAATGTCCAACATCCCAGTCCAATGTCCACCATCCCAGTTCAAAATCCCAGTCCAACATCCCAGTCCAACATCCCAGTCCAACATCCCAGTCTAACATACCTGTCCAGCATACCTCTCCAACTTCCCAGTCATACATCCCAGTCCAACATCCTAGTCCAACATCCCAGTCCAATGTCCAACATCCCAGTCCAATGTCCACCATCCCAGTCCAACATCCCAGTCCAACAACCTAGTCCAACATCCCAGTCCAACATCCCAGTCTAACATACCTGTCCAGCATACCTCTCCAACTTCCCAGTCATACATCCCAGTCCAACATCCCAGTCCAACATCCTAGTCCAACATCCCAGTCCATGTCCAACATCCCAGTCCAACATCCCAGTCCAATGTCCACCATCCCAGTTCAAAATCCCAGTCCAACATCCCAGTCCAATGTCCACCATCCCAGTCCAACATCCCAGTCCAACATCCCAGTCTAACATACCTGTCCAGCATACCTCTCCAACTTCCCAGTCATACATCCCAGTCCAACATCCCAGTCCAACATCCCAGTCCAATGTCCAACATCCCAGTCCAACATCCCAGTCCAACATCCCAGTCTAACATACCTGTCCAGCATACTTCTCCAACTTCCCATTCATACATCCCAGTCCAACATCCTAGTTCAAGATCCCAGTCCAATGTCCAACATCCCTGTCCAACATCCCAGTCCAATGTCCCAGTCCAATATTTCAATCCAACTTCCCAGTCCAACATCCCAGTCCAACATTTCAGTCCAACATCCCAGTCCAACTTCCCAGTCCAACATCCTAGTCCAATAGCCTAATCCAACATCCCAGTTCAACATCACAGATCAACATCACAGTTCAACATCCCAGTCCAACATCCCTGTCCAACATTTCAGTCTAACATCCTTGTCCAACATCCCAGTCCAACATCCCAGTCCAACATCCCAGTCTAACATCCTTGTCCAACATCCCAGTCCAATGTCCAATATCCCAGTCCAATGTCCAATATCCCAGTCCAATGTCCAACATCCCAGATCAACATCCCAGTCCAACACCCCAGTCCAACATCCCAGTCCAACATCCCAATCCAAAATCCCAGTTCAACATCCTAGTCCAACATCCCAGTCCAGCATCCCAGTCCAACCTCCCAGTTCAACATCCCAGTCCAACATCCCAGTCCAACATCCTAGTCCAACATCCTAGTCCAACCTCCCAGTCCAACCTCCCAGTCCAACATCCCAGTCCAATATCCCAGCTCAGCATCCCAGTCCAATATCCAACATCCCAGTCCAACATCCTAGTCCAACATCCTAGTCCAATGTCCACCATCCCAGTCCAAAATCCCAGTCCAACATCCTAGTCCAACATTGCAGTCCAACATCCCAGTCAACAACCCAGTCCAACATCCCAGTCCAACATCCCAGTTCAACATCCCAGTCCAACATGCTAGTCCAACATCCCAGTCCAACATCCTAGTCCAACATCCCAGTCCAACACCCCAGTCCAACATCCCAGTCCAACATCCCAGTCCAACATCCCAGTCCAACATCCCAGTCCAACACCCCAGTCCAACATCCCAGTCCAACATCCTAGTCCAACATCCCAGTCAAACATCCCAGTCCAACATCCTAGTCCAACATCCCAGTCCAACATGCTAGTCCAACATCCCAGTCCAACATCCTAGTCCAACATCCCAGTCCAACACCCCAGTCCAACATCCCAGTCCAACATCCCAGTCCAACATCCCAGTCCAACATCCTAGTCCAACATCCCAGTCAAACATCCCAGTCCAACATCCTAGTCCAACATCCCAGTCCAACATCCCAGTCCAACATCCCAGTCCAACATCCTAGTCCAACATCCCAGTCCAACATCCCAGTCCAACATCCTAGTCCAACATCCTAGTCCAACATCCCAGTCCAACATCCCAGTTCATCATCCCAGTCTAACATCCATGGTTCGCACAGGTCTTGAAAAACCCTTGAATTTGATCTTGGCCTTATAAAACCTTTGAAAATGGGTGTGAGCCTTGTAAAACCCTTAAAAAGCAAGTCTGAGCCCTTGAAAACCCTTGAATTTTATTTCTCCATTGTTTTGACTTGTGTAAAATGGGTGAGTATCAAAAGTAAGAAACATGTTCAATGCTTATCTGCCACAAAGACATTGAATATACCAATTTCTGAATTCAAAAACAGACAATGAAGTTGATAATGTTTACACTGATGAGATGATCATTGGCCAACCAGATAAGACTTAGCTTTTTGCAATATGATTGTTTCATAGTAACTTCGGTATAAAGTGTATGAAAACTGATATACAAAACATGTTTGCGCTTAGATTATTTAATGTTAGTAGCCTTTGAATTTTAATGTTAAGTACAGCTCCGGCTAAGGACCATGCAATAGGCGGTACATCCATAGTAACAGAATTGGTTTATTTGCACCTCAGTGCAACCCTTTTGTGACCAAAGGTCGAAAGCTGAAATATTTCCTGAATCCGTTGATTGTTACCATGGTAACCAAGGATTTTCATTTTCAGCTCCATTCCATGCTTTCCAAAGGCGAAAACACTGATTTTTCAGTACTTTGATATACCAAGAAATACAAGTGGTGCTTATAAATTATTTATTTAATAGTTAAGTTATGTAGATTCATCCTAGATAGACAAAATGCAACAATAAACAACAAAATTTTCAAACTCTTAAACACACACCATGCTAGTGAAGGTGGGTGGGGTAACTGGTATACAGTTTTTAGGCAAAATTCTGAAAAATGGCTATTTTCAAAGTAAATTATCTCTCAAGACCAGAAAGATTTCATGAAATGGTGTATTAAGATATATGAACTGACCTCTATGCTTAAACATGCAAGAAAGAAACCCGTGTGTTTTTTTCTTATTTTCAATATAAATACATTAAGGTAGTGCACCCGTTCTCAGAATCTAAAAAAATACGAACTTATGCACTTTTCAACCAAGTTTTTCTTCCAAGACCAACAGAAACTAAGAAAGTGATGTCTTTGATCAAATAAACTGATGCCTAAACTTAAACATAAAAGAAAGAAATCTGTGTGTTTTTTTCTCATTTTCAATATATATGCATTAAGGTAGTACAACCGTTCTCAAAATCTAAAAAAATGCGAAATTATGCACTTTTCAACCAAGTTTTTCTCCCAAGACCAACATAAACTTAGAAATTGATGTCTTTGATCAAATTAACTGATGTCTAAACTTCAAAATGAAAGAAAGAAACTTGTGTGTTTTTTTCTTATTTTCAATATATATGCATTAAGGTAACACATCCGTTCTCAAAATCTAAAAAAAATGCGAAATTATGCACTTTTCAACCAAATTTTTCTCCCAAGACCTACATAAACTAAGAAAGTGATGTCTTTGATCAAACAAACTGATGTCTAAACTTAAACATGAAAGAAAGAAACTTGTGTGTTTTTTTCTTATTTTCAATATATATGCATTAAGGTAGTACAACCATTCTCAAAATCTAAAAAAATGCGAAATTATGCACTTACCAAGTTTTTCTCACAAGACCAACATAAACTATGAAAGTGATGTCTTTGATCAAATAAACTGATTTCTAAACTTAAACATGAGAGAAAGAAACCTGTGTGCTTTTTTTCTTATTTCAATATATATGCATTAAGGTAGTACATCCATTCTCAAATTCTAAAACAAGAATTGTCCGCGGACAATAAAGCTCGCCCAAACGAGAGCTTGTCACAAAGAATAGTCATTTCCTAGGTCAAGGTAAAAAGGTCATGGCCCAAAATGAAATTTTGTAAAAGTAGGTCAAGCTCCATGGTCAAGGTCACAAGGTCACAGGTCATGGTCAAATGTGAACTTTGTTGGAATGAGGTGTCCGTGTGTGAAATATCAAGGCTGTAGGTGTAAAAGGACATGAGTTATAGGCCAAGTTAAAGTTTTTTGAAAATAGGTCAAACTCCAAGGTCAAGGTACAAGGTCACCGTCAAATGTGAACTGTGTTGGTAGGTGTCCATGTGTGAAATATCAAGGCCGTAGTTGCAAAAGGACATGAGATATAGGACAGGTGAAAGTTTTTTAAAAGTAGGTCAAACTCCAAGGTCAAGGTCACCAGGTCCAAGGTCATGGTCAAATGTGAAGTGTTGGTAGGAGGTGTCATTGTGTGAAATATCAAGGCTGTAGGTGTAAAAAACAAGAGTTGTCCGCGGACAACGTAGCTCGCCTATACAGGAGCTTGTCACAAAAACAGCAATTTTTTAAAAGTAGGTCAAACTCCAAGGTCAAGGTCACAAGGTCAAGGGTAATGGTCCCAAAGGAAAGGTCTTATCGAGATGTATCTATGTATGAAATATCAAGGCTGTATCTCTAATAGTGCCTGAGATATAGGCCAGGTTAAAGTTTTTCAAAAGTAGGTCAAACTCCAAGGTCAAGGTCACTAGGTCAAAGGTTATGTTCTCAAATGAAAGGTCTTGTCGAGATGTATCTATGTATGAAATATCAAGGCTGTATCTCTAGAAGTGCCTGAGATATAGGCCAGGTTAAAGTTTTTCAAAAGTAGGTCAAACTCCAAGGTCAAGGTCACTAGGTCAAAGGTCATGGTCTCAAATGAAAGGTCTTGTCGAGATGTATCTATGTATGAAATATCAAGGCTGTATCCCTAATAGAGCCTGAGATATAGACCAGGTTAAAGTTTTTCAAGTGAAGACGGGACGGGACGGGACAGGACGGGACGGGACGGTACGCGACGCTGACGCCGACACTAGGGCTGTGACATTAGCTCCCCGGACATAAAGTCCCGGCTCGCTAAAAATGAGATATAGGCCAGGTTAAAGTTTTTAAAAGTAGGTCAAACTCCAAGGTCAAGGTCACAAGGTCAAAGGTCATGGTCTCAAATGAAAGGTCTTGGTGAGAGGTATCCACATGTGAGATATGAAGGCTGTAGGTGTAATATGGCATGAGATATAGGCCAGGTTAAAGTTTTTAGAAACGGTCAAAAAGTGGGTCAAACTCCAAGGTCAAGGTCACAAGGTCAAAGGTCATGGTCTCAAATTAAAGGTCTTTGTTAAAGGTACCCACAGGTGAAATATGAAGGCTGTATCTCTAACAGGGCATGAGATATGGGCCAGGTTAAAGTTTTTGCGGACGCTGACGCCGACGCTGACGCCGACGCCGACATCCGGGGGTATGACAATAGCTCTTCCGAGACTATCGTCCCGGGCGAGCTAAAAATGCGAAATTATGCACTTTTCAACCAAGTTTGTCTCCCAAGACCAACATAAACTAAGAAAATGATGTCTTTCCACAAATAAGTGATGTCATCTATTTAGCATAAAGGAAAGAAACATCCATTTTCCCCCCTTTTTTTCCATATAAATGAATTAAGGTAGTACAGCCGGTCTCAAAATCTAAAAAAATGTGAAATTATGCATTTTACAAATTAATTTTTCTTCCAAGACCAACAATAAATTTATGTCATTACTTAAACATGAAAGAAAGAAACCTGTGCGTGTGTGTTTTATTTTTGTTTTTTACTTTTTTATCTATAAATGCATTAAGGTAGTTCAACCATTATCAGAATCGATTAAAATAAAGAATTTTTAGAAATTGTACACTTTTCAACTTACAGTTTTTGTCCCACGACAAGCATAACCCTTTTCCAAACTAGACCGGGTTTTGACGTCTCTGCGAGAAAAGCATTCATACAAAAGAAGAAAATGCTGATGATCAGCATTTTCTCTCTTTGTCTCAATATTTTCTAAGCTCTAAAATACACATTTTCTACCTTTTATAATAAACTATTTTGTGGTCTGCAACTCATTTCAAATTAGACTGGTCCAAAATTTTGTCGTTCTGGAAAGGGATAAACATAAAAGAGATGTCATGGCACAATTATACCATATCTATTCTTAAACATGAAAGAAACATGTAGTTTTTTTTCTTCATCTTTTCTTTATAAATGAATTAAGGTAGTGCAACTATTCTCAGAATTTACATAATTGTACAATTATGCACTTTTCAACCAAATTGTTCTCACAAGACCAACATAAAATAAGGAAGTGATGTCTTTTAGCAAGTAAACTAGTGTCTATGCTTAAAAATGAAAGACAGAAACCAGTGCTGTTATTGTTTTCTTATTTTGATTAAAAATACATTAAGGTAGTGCAGCCATTTTTAACATCTAAATATTTTAGCTACATTTCAACCAATTTTTTCTCAATACCAAATTAATGTATGAATTTAATGTATAGAGAGATGAAAATGATACCTATGCTTTAACTTAAAACAAAAATCAATGTCATATTTCTTCTTTTGAGTACAT
This sequence comes from Fragum sueziense, assembly GCA_963680895.1. Classification (NCBI taxonomy): domain Eukaryota; kingdom Metazoa; phylum Mollusca; class Bivalvia; order Cardiida; family Cardiidae; genus Fragum; species Fragum sueziense. The sequence continues at coordinate 11,880,737 of OY804601.1, read as the reverse complement.
GTTTATTAAGGTAGTCAACCCCTAATGAGATTCATGCAACGACAGAATATTTCATGCTAAGTCTTAAACATTTGCAATACACGTGATCTCTATGGAAACATTACGAATTAGAAAAAATAATAGATACCTTCTACAGCTTAATTTTCACAGTGTTGCCCCAAATGTTCTAAGTCTGATGAATCTCATTTGAGGTGGACTATCTTAACCCATTACCACATGATGACAAATTTTAATACCCTTTGACATAACGGCTAAAAGTTTCATCTTGAAAATGAACAAACAATCCATTTCTTTATTTTCCGCAATGTTTTTTTTATCCACAATTAAAATTGTAAAATTTCATTCACTTGAAATTGTCTTTTGCAACATATTTGACTTTGGACAACTTTAAAATTCTGCCATCTGGTAATGGGTTAATATAGTGAATATAATGCATATAAGAGGACATCAATCCATGATACTTCACATTTCTAGGCCTTGTATCCAACAATGACAAATATTACATTTATCAATTAACATTCATATAAAAGTCTTGCATTAACCCTTTTCCAAACAAACCATCATTTTGATGTATCTTGTAGAGAAGGCTTGGGAAAAAAACACTTGTGACAAAAGAATATAATGCAGATAACAAGCAATTTCCTTTTTTTTTATCTCAACAGTTTCATTTCTTATTATAGCCTAACCAAAGACTATATTGAACACACATGTATTGTTATCTTAAGCATCTACGATAACTGAGAAAATGTTAAAAATGCTTTCCTACAATCCATTCAATATTTTTTACAATATGAGATACCATTGTTATCATCCCCCCACAACTGAAGCTTAAGGATTGGTTGGTCCGTCAGTTGGTAAGTTCCACAAAATCTTATTCATAAAAATCTTACAACAGTTTTTGTTAGTTTTGCCTCATACTAAGCAAAAGCATTTGTTCATAGGGACCTGTAGATGTGAAAGACACAATTTTCATGAAAATTCCATCACAAATTATTGAGTTAAAGACCCTTATTTGGCTAAAAGACTCTTGTCCACACAACTCCTACATTTTATGTCTAATTTGCTTCATACTTGGCAGAAGTGTTCGTTGGGATATGTAGATGAGAAAGACAATCTCTTTCTTTCACCATTTATTCGTTGAAATAAGCTTTGACCTTGAAAACCTAACCATTTAGATCTTCAGCGCCCACACTTGCTGACAGCACAATGTTCCCCCCAAATTCACTGTAAGGTGTGAAGCTTTTATGGGACCACTGAACTATTACTGTGTTCCATATCTAGAGACTTCATGGTATGTACTTCTTTACAGGGCCATTTCCTTGAACAATTCAGTCTGTTGGGTACAACTACAATCTCCAGAATCTGTAACATGCAATCATGCTTCATTTTGTGGTATTTCATGAGCTTGTCAACAAGTGGATAAAGATGGAAATGTGTCAAATATTTAGATGATCTTGGCAGGCAGGCTGTTTGACTTTAATCATGTCTCACTCTGTCTTCTTCTGCTATGCAGATAAGTTCTTCACCTGAAGAAAAATACAAAGATATAAAATCATTTTTCATTATCTCTTTCATGCAAATATTTCTTAAAGAATAGAAGGTCGGGAAATTGATACAATTAAATCTTAACAAATAAACAGATCAAAAAAGATTAATATATGAAAAAATTCAAACAGCAAGTATGAAGAGCAATATGGCTAGATCATTCTCAATGAGGTAGTCATCCAGGCTAGCATTAACTAGAGGTAGCAGTCTGGTGTTACAATGAACTTAAAATATAAATGATCAGTAAAATAGACAGCAATATTATGAAATCAAAGCATATACAATGTAATATATAACAAATTTTGTACCACACATACCTGGCTGATATTCAGGACAGTTACATAATTTCAAGCAGAGATTCTACATCATAAAGGACCACCGGTACAGAGCCTTCTGAAAGTAAATAAAGAACAGACTCATTATCTCAAAACAAGAGGAATGTCACTAAAATGACATTGAGATACATGGCAGTTTGAAATTATGGAACTTTGTTAAATTGCATCAAGAATTAATTTTAATAAAAGTTTTGCTCATTTTATACCTCACAATATTTCTGAAATATTCTATTATTATTTTTATTTTCTCTTGACAAGAGGGGATCTAAATTTTCAATTAAAAAAAGCAGTAATACCAGATAACTAGTGCCGAGACAAAATGATTATGCATATATATCAACTTCAATGGGGTGAAAGCGTTTTGCTTAAAACTATAAATATAAATAAGCCAAAATATGAAAATAAAAGGGCCCATAAGGCTTTTGATACTAACAATAACATGGATGCAGATGTCACAGCGTGTGACGTCAAAATTGGAGAAATGACCTCCAGCTTTGAAGACTAGGGGTCACAATGACCAGACCCCCAAATTCTTATGCACAGGGAACACCCTGACTTTCATAATTAATAAGTGGTTTGGGGCACTTTTGGCTGAAAACTTAAAGACACAGACCTATACATGACTATCAGATTGTTGGTTACCAGTATTTTCTTCTTTCTCCTAAAGGTTTTCCTTAGCCTTTTCTATCAGGGACGTCAAAACCTGGTCTTGTTTGTGAAAGGGTTAAACCAGCCCATCAGGGATCTCGTTTGCCAAAATTTGGGGCCGTTATTCGGCTCAGTTCCCAATGGCAAAAAGTATCTTTTTTTTCCCAATTCTCTGGTGAAAATTCCCATCGAGGACCAAAAATGCCCCATGTTAAGACCTCATCTTCATTTACAAACATTTTGAAGACAGTTTTAGAGTAGAATCTTAAACAAGAGTATGTACAAATGTATTTTACATCACTATAGCCTAATATGCAGCTGAAACTGAGTGACAAACTTGTTTTAGTTTTTCCCAATTTAGGTAAAAACGTCGCTATTTTTCCCAATGTCACTGGCCCCTGGCCCCAAACAAAAATTGGTAGCAAGACCCCTGCCCATACACTCAGAAAAACGGTAAAACCGACCCAGAATGCTCAAACCGGCCCCATAAATATAATCATTACTGATAATCATGATAATTGTCATAGAAAATTTGGGGCCAATTTTGGGGGAGGTTTCACCGTTAGAAAATCTATCATGAGGCCAGTTTTATCGTTTTGGGGCGGGTTTAACAAGGTACATGTTTTACCGTTTTGGGGCAGGTTTAACCATGGGCTGGTTTAACAAGGGGCATGTTTGACAGTTTCTATTGTGAAAAAAAAAGTTTTTACGTGTAATAATCAGTTGTCTCCAAATTTCGATGACCAAAGACTTTTAGCAAAATTATTTAGATGCATGTGGAATGATATTCAGATTGTAAACACTTTTGAAAATAACAAAGCTATCAAAACCATAGGACCTATCGAATGCATGGGAGGAAAGGATATTTCTGTTTTTCTACTTTCACTTTGAAATACCATCATACATTATACACATTTGACACGAGTTACCAAAAATTATGCAAAAATTACATAGTCATGAGTTACCAAACATACTATGATGTATTTCAAGTAGTGTGAAGCTAAAATAGTTTGTGTTAGAAAGATCCACAGCACATACTTTCCTGGTCTAGCCTGATGCACAGGCAAACAACGAGCAATGTTGGTTTTCTCATAAAAGTAGTCAACCTCATTGATACAGAACAGAAGGCCAGACTTGCTCTGGTCATAATACTAACCTCTTGTGTCTTCCCTTGTGTATAAATACATAATCATTTCGTGAAAACAAAAATAATCAGATTCTTCAGGTGGTAAGGCCATACACAGTGGCCATTTTTGTCTGGGGATAATCAAAGTATTCAAGGTAATAAATCAAAGTACCTAAAGTACTATACAAATATCACACATATTTTTGCCCTTTGCCGTATTTAACCTAAAAAACACACGGGTTTGACTTTTGATATTTGAACATAAAGTCATTTCTCATATAATAGGCATAACACTTATGTAATAACGTTCTGGTCTTGAGAGAAAAAAACCTTCAAATTTTACAATGTAAAGCAATGGGATTTGAGTTAAACATGTAAAATTTAAAATCGCCGTGGCAATCATACACCAATGTGCAGACCAAAAAGATTGGTCATTTGCTTTGTTTTATGACTAAATCAGTTGGGAAAAATAGAAAACATGCATTTTCTTGACATGCGATGTACCGCCTTTTGCAGGTTTTGCATGGTTCTTAGCCGGAGCTGTACTTAAGTCCTTAAAAAACCCTTAAAATGTCCTTGAATTTTTTCATCAAATATTTGTATTAACCATGAACATCCTTGTCTAACATCCCAGTCCAATGTCCAACATCCCAGTCCAACATCCCAGTCCAACATCCTTGTCTAACATCCCAGTCCAACATCCCAGTTCAACACCCCAGTCCAACATCCTAGTCCAACATCCCAGTCCAACATCTCAGTCCAACATCCCAGTCCAACATCCCAGTCCAACATCCCAGTCCAACATCCCAGTCCAACATCCCAGTCCAACATCTCAGTTCAAAATCTCAGTCCAACATCCCAGTCCAACACCCCAGTCCAACATCCCAGTCCAACATCCCAGTCCAACATCCCAGTCCAACATCCTTGTCCAACATCCCAGTCCAACATCCCAGTCCAACATCCTAGTCCAACATCCCAGTCTAACATCCCAGTCCAACATCCCAGTCCAACATCCCAGTCCAACATCCCAGTCCAATGTCCAACATCCCAGTCCAACATCCTAGTTCAACATCCTAGTCCAACATCCTAGTCCAATGTCCAACATCCCAGTCCAACATCCCAGTCCAACATCCCAGTCCAACATCCTAGTCCAACATCCCAGTCCAACATCCCAGTCCAACATCCCAGTCCAACATCCCAGTCCAACATCCCAGTCCAATGTCCAACATCCCAGTCCAACATCCTAGTTCAACATCCTAGTCCAACATCCTAGTCCAATGTCCAACATCCCAGTCCAACATCCCAGTCCAACATCCCAGTCCAACATCCAAGTCCAACATTTCAGTCTAACATCCCAGTCCAACATCCTTGTCCAACATCCCAGATCAACATCCCAGTCCAACATCCCAGTCCAACATTTCAGTCAAATATCCCAGTCCAACATCCCAGTCCAATGTCTAATATCCCAGTCCAATGTCCAATATCCCAGTCCAACATTTCAGTCCAACGTCCCAGTCTAACATCCTAGTCCAACATCCCAGTCTAATATCCAACATCCCAGTCCAATGTCCAACATCCCAGTCTAATGTCCAATATCCCAGTCCAATGTCCAACATCCCAGTCCAACATTTCAGTTCAACGTCCCAGTCCAACATCCTAGTCCAACATCCCAGTCTAATGTCCAACATCCCAGTCCAATGTCCAACATCCCAGTCCAATGTCCAATATCCCAGTCCAACATCCCAGTCTAATGTCCAACATCCCAGTCCAATGTCCAACATCCTAGTCCAATGTCCAACATCCCAGTCTAATGTCCAATATCCCAGTCCAATGTCCAATATCCCAGTCCAACATCCCAGTCCAACATCCTAGTTCAACATCCCAGTCCAATATCCCAGTCCAACATTTCAATCCAACTTCCCAGTCCAACATCCCAGTCCAACATCCTAGTCCAACATCATTGTCCAACATCCCAGTCCAACATCCCAGTCCAACTTCTTAGTCCAACATCCTAGTCCAACATTTCAGTCTAATGTCCAACATCCCAGTCCAATGTCCAACATCCCAGTCTAATGTCCAATATCCCTGTCCAATATTCCAGTCCAACATTTCAGTCCAACATCCCAGTTCATAATCCCAGTCCAACTTCCCAGTCCAACATCCCAGTCCAACTTCCCAGTCCAACATCCTAGTCCAACATCCCAGTCCAACATCCCAGTCCAACATCCTAGTTCAACATCCTAGTCCAACATCCTAGTTCAACATCCTAGTCCAACATCCCAGTCAAACATCCTAGTCCAACATCCTAGTTCAACATCCCAGTCCAACATCCTAGTTCAACATCCCAGTCCAACATCCAGTCCAAAATTCCAGTCCAACATCCCAGTCCAACATCCCAGTCAAACATCCCAGTCATCTAGTCCAACATCCCAGTCCAACATCCCAGTCAAACATCCAGTCCAACATCCTAGTCCAACATCCCAGTCCAACATCCCAGTCCAACATCCCTGTCCAACTTCCCAGTCCAACATCCTAGTCCAACATCCTAGTCCAACTTCCCAGTCCAACATCCCAGTCCAACATCCCAGTCAAACATCCCAGTCCAACATCCCAGTCAAACATCCTAGTCCAACATCCTAGTTCAACATCCCAGTCCAACATCCTAGTTCAACATCCCAGTCCAACATCCTAGTCCAACATCCCAGTCCAACATCCCAGTTCATCATCCCAGTCCAACATCCCAGTCCAACATCCCAGTCCAACATCTCAGTCCAACATCCCAGTCCAACATCCCAGTTCATCATCCCAGTCCAACATCCTAGTCCAACATCCCAGTCCAACATCCCAGTTCATCATCCCAGTCCAACATCCTAGTCCAACATCCCAGTCCAACATCCCAGTTCATCATCCCAGTCCAACATCCTAGTCCAACATCCTAGTCCAACATCCCAGTCCAACATCCCAGTCCAACATCCCAGTCCAACATCCTAGTCCAACATCCCTGTCCAACATCCCAGTCCAACATCCCTGTCCAACATCCCAGTCCAACATCCTAGTCCAACATCCTAGTCCAACATCCCAGTCCAACATCCCAGTCCAACATCCCAGTCCAACATCCTAGTCCAATGTCCAACATCCCAGTCCAACATCCCAGTCCAATGTCCCAGTCCAACATCCCAGTCCAACACCCCAGTCCAACATCCCAGTCCAACATCCCAGTCCAACATCCCAGTCTAACATCCTTGTCCAACATCCTAGTCCAACATCCTAGTCCAACATCCTAGTTCAACATCCCAGTCCAACATCCCAGTCCAACATCCCAGTTCATCACCCCAGTCCAACATCCTAGTCCAACATCCCAGTCCAACATCCCAGTCCAACATCCCAGTCCAACATCCCAGTCTAACATCCTAGTCCAACATCCCAGTCCAACATCCCAGTCCAACATCCTAGTCCAACATCCCAGTCCAACATCCCAGTCCAACATCCCAGTTCATCACCCCAGTCCAACATCCTAGTCCAACATCCCAGTTCAAAATCCCAGTCCAACCTCCCAGTCCAACATCCCAGTCCAACATCCCAGTCCAACATCCTAGTCCAACATCCCAGTCCAACATCCCAGTCCAACACCCCAGTCCAACATCCCAGTCCAACATCCTAGTCCAACATCCCAGTTCATTATCCCAGTCCAACATCCTAGTCCAACATCTCAGTCCAACATCCCAGTCCAACATCCCAGTCCAACATCCCAGTCCAGCATCCTAGCCCAAATACTCACACAACTTCTTATTCCAAATGTTCGTCCAACATCCTTGTCTAACATTTGTCATGTATGTAAATGCCTACTTACTTTTTCCTGCTTATTAGAACAAGCAAGAATGATTGATAGATTTATGAAGCTTGATTGTATGGTAATACAATAGTGACCTCTCAATTAAACACCTCACCTTCAAATAACTAAAATGTTCTTCCTGCATTTGTTCATCTCTGAAAGACCACTGAGGATGATGTCTGCACTAATACATTGATAGATACATGCTTGGATGCTTGATTGTATGGTAATATGTAGTGATCTGTCAGTCGCACACCCTTAAAAACATGTGAAATAATCTTCCAAAGGCTCTCTACCAACAGCATGAAATACTCCTTCAACATTGGTCATCCCTTCAAAAGTCTAATGACTGATATCTGCATGTCGAACCCATAAGATTTAAGGTAGGCCGTGCTAGATGCCTTAAATTATATAGTAGTATGTAGGGATCTGTACATTCATGCATCCTCAACTACTACTGAAGGCCCACAGAGTCAATGTTGAATTTCTGGCACAGCTGCATGTTTAACCAAAGGGTCCCTAGTTTCCTTTCCCCAATCCAGTCTGTTATGTCTGGTACCATAACCCAGGGATAAAGATTAGCAGGGACCCAGTCGCCCATGGCCCCTAGATTTTGGGCTGAGCCCCTGAATATTTAGAGAAAATGCCCATACCCTTAATGTTAAGTATTGAGTTTTGCTATTCTGGGCCCCTAAGTTCAAATTGTCAGTCTTTATCCCAAACGTTGACGCTTTTTGACGCCCTTCAAGATAAAGGCTTTAGAAAACATTATGGAAAATGAAGAAATTGCAATTTCTTCATTTCCAACAATGTTTTCTACCCCCAAAGACCAAAAAATATTAAATCATATTCACTTGAGATTGTTGTCAGCATCATCTTTGAATTTGGAACTGTCCAAAATTTTGTCATGGGTTAATGGTTTAACTGTTGGTTTCAGATTTCAATGGATGTTCATTGGATGGACTGGAGAGACGGCCTATAGCTTAATTAGTTCTGTAGTAAAGCCTTGGATTTGAAACCTTGAGATTGGGAGTTGAAGTCCTGGACTGACAAGACTAACATGCTGTGTCTTTTACTTGAAACTTGTTGTCATTTGCCTTTTTGTGATTGAAAGCTTTTACTTTTGTGAGTTGTCAAATGTGAAAAAAGTTAAAACAATTTTGATAGCTTGTTAGACAGATACTTAAAGTGACATTTCAGAATTTTTTGTCATAAATTTTACTTTTATTTTAATCTGAAAGAGCATATTTCCTTATGAAAATTCTAAAAAATTCAAGCCAAAATATTGCGCCGTTTTCGAGAAATTTATATTTTTGTGTTAAAATTGAACAAATTGTTGTGGACAACAGTTCGGATTTATATGCAATTTATCGATTATGTCTCAACTTTAAATGCGTGTATCTCGCTTATTGGCAACAACTTCAAAAAACTAATAGTATTTATACTCATTAGAATAACCAATCTTGGCATCAAGACATACTTTAAAAAATTGAAATTGGAATGAAATGTCCCTTTAAAGAGAATTGTTAAAGAAACATAAATTCACAGTAAATGATTATGTTTTAGTTAGTCTGTAAAATGCCATCAAATTTTGAGAAAACTTTTTGTTGGATTTGTTGACAAGTTGAAGTAATTTCTGAGGTGTTGTTTTTTCCGTTAATTATATTAACCCTTTCCCAAACGACAAGATTTTAGGGTGATCCACTTCAAAAACTGCCACAAATGACAAGATGTAAGTAATTAAAGATAGAATTTTTGAAAAATATGGCCCAGAAAATATTGAGACAAAAGGAGAAACTGCTGGTTATCAGCAGTTTCTTCTTTTGTCTCAATGTTTTCCCAAGCCTATTCAATTGGGGACGTCAAAACCAGGTCTTGTTTGGGAAAGGGTTAAGATAGACAGTAAGACAAGTCTGTTATAATTAAGGCTAATTAGTAAGAACAAGGCAAGTTTATTGCTTGTTGGTGTTTTATTGCTGGCTGGCTGACTGGCTGGCTGACTGACTGACTGACTGACTGACTGACTGGCTGGCTGGCTGGCCATTCCACTGTCTGTATATCCTTGTGAAGTCATTAACCCATTACCAAATGATAAAATTTTGGACTGTTCCAAATTCAAGAGTGATGCAGACAACAATTTCAATTGAATGAAATAGTACATTTTCGGGTCCTTTTGTATGGAAAATATTGTGGGAAATGAAGAAATTGCTTGTCACAAGCAATTTCTTCATTTACCACAATGTTTTCCACAGTCATTTTCTTATAAGGAGTCAAAAAGAGTCACTGTGACGTAATGGGTTAATTTTTGCCTTGTAAGCTTATAGTAACGATAGACTATCAATTCATGAATCTTGCTCCATCTGGGTTCAAATCTTTGTCAGGTGAACAATTTTACTAGAATTTGACATTATTTGTGTTGTTTGTAGAAATTGATGGTCTATATATAGGTCAGACAACTTGGATTGTTTGTTGTGCTTGCATAGTTAGGTGCACCAGTTGCCACAATAGAATTTTGAAGTAGTTGAACACCGCATTAAACACCATTTAATCTTTCCTTCCCAAACAAAAAAGTTTAAGCTGTGCACTTTTCAAAAGTAATACAGTTGACAAAGAACTTACAACTTAATTTTAACAATGTGATTACCCTAGCTTGGAAAACATTGAAATTTTAAGACAAAGGTCTTCTTATAAAATCATTACTTATGATAAAGTTTTTGCACTGCATATAAGAGTAATCCAAGAAATGGAAAGAAAAAAAAAGTATTAAAGGTACTCAAAAACACCAAAACAAAGAAAATGCATAGAGGAGCCTTAAAACCTCTTGCTGGATCAAAAATGTTTAACAAATGATGTGACAGATCAAATTTTCATTTGAAAGCTTTTTAAGTGAAATGGTAAATTAGATGAGAGAGCATTTCATGGCTTGTAAAAGTATCAGACATGAAGCATATTTCTCTGAGTGACTTTTGAATAATTTAAATTTGTTATAACCCATGGGGATCGTTTGTTAATGGAATATCACATAGAAAGCTTTTCTAGCTTGGCGATACAAAACAAAGTGCCAGAGTTTCAGAGCAACAGTCAAAAGGGGCTGAATACATTTTAACTTTGTTATTTCAATTCAGAAGCTTTTATCGACTAGACGATTCCAATAAGTGTACACAACATAAGGTTTGATAAACAATAACTTTGTTGAACCCATTCCCACATAATGACTTTTTGACTCCCTTGAAAAACCTTGTGGAAAATGAAGAAATTGCTTGTGACAATTAGCACTTCCCACAATGTTTTCTACACCCAACCACCACCACCACCAACTACTACTACTGCTCCTAAAACAGAAAAAATAGAAAAAAAATATTCAGGTAAAAGTTATGAGGGACTGTGAGACAGAGGTTCTCATCTAAAACATAACTGAATTAATGTGTTAGAGAGATGATGCATGAAATTGACAGCACTGCTACAGCTAGTCTATACTGCAGGAATACAAATATATGGAAATGATGACAGGGCCAAATAATGCAGTACATCTGCACAAATATTATCAGAGATGATTTCATCATATTCATTAAAATGGCAGCCATAGCTCTGTTGGTAGAACATCAGACTGTCCCTCATGACCTTACGGGTTCCATACCCAGCCATGGCAAACATTCTTTCTGACAACATTGTCCCCCACCAATGAATGGACCAATATCCTTCATAACATTCAACTATATAGTGTAATTCATGTTTTTGAGGTCGTTAACATTGGCAGAGGCGCAAGAAATACGTTAACGCCCGAGTCCGAAGCACGACGGTCGTTTTCATTTTTTGCAGGCCTCTGGGAATGTTAACGACTGAAAAATACGTGAATTGACGCTATTATTGCATAAAAAGCATAAAATTCCAATGATTACTTACCCCAAACCCCTTGATATGTGCGAAAAATGAATCAAGGTGAGATAAAAAAAAATGTCCGCCATTGTTGTTTTGTTCTGATAAATCTTCAGAGATTTTTTTGTTATGTGTGACGTAAAAAGACGTTACGTCATAATTTTTCGGCAAAAGGGGAACATAGCTTATTTAACATAAGATGTTTATGACTGCAGTTTCAATTTTAACCCTTTCCCAAACAGCAAAATTTTAGGTTGATTCATTTAAAAAATTGCCACAAATGACAAAATGAGTGTTGTTAAAGATATGATTTGTGTAAAATTTGGCACAGAAATCATCGAGACAAAAGGAGAAACTGCTGGTTATCAGCAGTTTCTCCTTTTGTTTCAATGTTTTCCCAAGCCTTTTTCTATAAGGGACGTCAAAACCAGGCCTTGTTTGGGAAAGGGTTAAGGTAAATTCCATTTTCAATTATTAAAACTTATTTTATAGTTATGTCATAAATTGTATTGCTTGAATATGAGAAATTTGAATTACTTTAAGAATTTTCAGGCATGGAAAATGTCACAATAGAAAATTAAGCCTTTGTTTAGGGGTATATACCATCAAACCATGCTTCAGGCAGAATTAATTTAGATTAGCTTTTTACTCTGTATGCAGTCCCACACAAGGGATTGCTGCGGCATAAAACTTTTCCTGAATAGAACCTGCTTTTGACATCCCAATTAGAGAAGGCATGGGAAAATATTGAGGCAAAAGAAGAAAATGCTGTTGACCAGCATTTTCTCCTTTTGCCTCAATATTTTCTGTGCTAAAGTGTAGACTAATTCTATCTATCCTTTTGAACATCCATTTTGTTGTCAATAGCGGCTTTTAAAATCTGAAATGTCGATGATTACGCTGTTTGGGACAGTGTTAAATTGGGTATATAGTTTTGAGTTATCAAATATTCATAATCGTCCTAGCCTAGTAATCAATAACAAATTATGAAATATAAAAGTGAAAAATGAGAGGATATGTTTCATAACTTGTTTCTAGCTTATCCTGTTAACTCTTTCCCAAATGGCAAAATTTTAGACTTAAAGCTGCATGCGGATGACATAAAGAAAGTAGAGATATAGGATTTGGGCATGATTTTGCGGCAGAAAATATTGGGACCAAAGGAGAAATGCTGGTTATGAGCATTTAATCCTCCATTCTTTCCAATGCTGTTTTCGTTATGTTATTGAGGGTTGTAAATGAAAGTCCGTCATAGTTTTGGAAAAGGTAATTAATCTATAACAAGTATAATTTTACATAACTATCATTTCTGTACAAATAATCCTGATTAGGATCCAAATGTATCAGAGTCCATTTTAATGATATTTAATATAATGATGATTTTCATACAAAGCACAAATTAGTGGATCAAAAATCAGCATCAAACGGTGACATTTGAATCCAATTATTTATGTAATGATGATTTTCATAAAATAAATATTCCAGCTGTGTGCCATTTGAATTCATTAGCTCACCTGAGCACGAAGTGCTCAAGGTGAGCTATTGTGGTCGCTCACCATCCGTCGTCCGTCCGTCTGTCCATCTGTCCGTCCGTCCGTCCGTTCACAATTTCTTTAAACATCTTCTCCTCCTGAACCATTGGGCCAATTTTGACCAAACTTGGCTGGAATGTTCCTTGGGTGCCCTTTTTAGCGTCGGCGTCGCGTCCCGTCCCGTCGCGTCTTCACTTGAAAAACTTTAACCTGGTCTATATCTCAGGCACTATTAGAGATACAGCCTTGATATTTCATACATAGATACATCTCGACAAGACCTTTCATTTGGGACCATGACCTTTGACCTAGTGACCTTGACCTTGGAGTTTGACCTACTTTTGAAAAACTTTAACCTGGCCTATATCTTGGGCACTATTAGAGATACAGCCTTGATATTTCATACATAGATACATCTCGACAAGACCTTTCATTTGTGACCATGACCTTTGACCTTGTGACCTTGACCTTGGAGTTTGACCTACTTTTAAAAAATTGCTGTTTTTGTGACAAGCTCCCGTATAGGCGAGCTACATTGTCCGCGGACAACTCTTGTTCAAAACTTGTTCGTTAATTTTTGATTTTCCAAAAAATGTGGGCGTGGCAGGGTGGGGCTTAAAAATCCTAAGAAAATTATTTAAAAATCAACCATTGGGTCAATTTGAACCAAACTTGGCAGGAATGTTCCGTGAGTGACTCTCTTCAAGTTTTGTTTTCAAATTTTAAGATTAGTAAAAAAATGTGGGCGTGGCAGGGTGGGGATTATCAGACTTACTAAGGAAGATAATCAATCAGTGAAGCCGTAAGACTTTTAGTGTTAAAGTTGCCTCCCTTGGTCCATTTAGATAAACTTGGATTTTATCTGATCAATGATCTAGACTTTCCCCAGCTTAAGTAAACAAGTGAGGATTTAATCTAGCTGTTATCAGTGTTCTGTTATCTTTTCTTTGGATTTATAATCAGACTTGCTTCTATTTTGCAACTTATATTCTCTTTAGCTCTTTACTAAATTATTATAAAATTAATTATTTTGCAATGAAGAAAGGGCCCTATGTTGATGATTCTTGGGGTTTATATAGGGGTTAAGAGTTCTATCTTTAACATTTTGACCATTGACTTGGAAAACTTTTTCATCTCAAAACATTTAGCTATGTATTGTGCAAGATACAGTAACAGTATTTTTACATAGGGCTCTATGTTGTTGGTTCTTGGGGTTTATATGGGGTGAACCCTGTTGAAAATTGGAACCTTCTCATTGATATCATGGGAAAAGGGGCCTAAAAGACAAAGTCCTTGTTAGCATTGTACAGGCTACAATATTGGACCAATGTTCATAAAACTAGGTCAGAATGTTTGTCTAGTCACAGAGATGGACCCTACAGAAAATTGGAATATTCCATCGGATACCACGGGAAAAGGGGCTATTATGACAAAATCCATGTTGGCAATTTTTAGGCCGTAATGTTGGCTTAATCTTAGTGAAACTTGATCAGAATCTTTGTCTATTCACAAGGATGAAGCTTGCCAACTATCAGAATTTTCCATTTTGATATCATGGAAAAAGGGGCCTTTATGACAACGTCCTTTTTAACACTCTAGAAGCAACAGTTTTGGTTTAATCTTCATGAAACTAAAAAGAATGTTTGTTTTAGTCACAAGGATAAACCCTATGAAAAATTGGAATGTTCCAGTCGATATCATGAGAAAAGGGGCCTTGATGACAAAATCCTTGTTAGCACACTAGAGACAACAATTTTGGTCTAATCTTAAAGAAACTTGTGTTTGTCTAGTCACAATAATGAACTGTGAGGAAAAAAGGAATGTTCCATGGGATAGCATGGGAAAAGGGGCCTTAATGACAAAATCCTAGTTAGCACTATAGAGACAATAATTTTGGCTCAATAATCATGAAATTTAGTCAGATTATTTGTCTAGTCACAAGGATGAAGCCTATTGACAATGGGAATATTCTGTTGGATATTGTGGGAAAAGGGGCCTTAAAGACAAAATCCTTGTTAGCAATGCAGATGATACAATCTTTTTTCAATCTTCATGAAATATGTTCAGAATGTTTGTCTATTCACAAGGATGAAGACTATTGAGAATTGGAATGTTCTTTTGGATATCATGAGATAAGGAGCAATTATTTCTCACCTTGTAAATCTCAGTTCAGGTGAGCGATTAAGGACCATCATGGTCCTCTTGTTTGCATATAATCCCTAAAGGAAATGTGGATGTATGGCATCTTCTCTGTCTGTCTGTCCATTTGTATGTATATCTACCACTTATCACAACTCCTCCTATGTTTCTGGACTGATTTGGTGGAAATTTTCACATGCCTGCATGATCAGATGCAATTTGTCTTAGGATGGGGGTGGGGGCATGTTAAACTGTGTCATGGAAAGACTGGACTTATTATAAAAAGCGACATATATGTGACCCGTCTGGCTAAAAGGGACCTTATCCGAACTCCAAAAATCAAAATTTTCACGAACTTGTCAGATTCAGCACAGGTCAACCAGATCCAGTATGCGAAAAATGAACGTAAAGTAAGATAGGGAAAACATTACAGATATAAAAAAGTACATACAAGTGAAAAGTGTCGGCCCTAGTCTGGCTGCGCGGACTGCGCAGACTGACTAGGGTCGATATTTTTCACACACCCGATAAGGTCCCTTTTAGCGCGACGGGTCACATATGTATCTTGCTGTACTCTTGTTAACATTGGAGAAAAGTTAAAACCATTCAATGTGAAATATATTTTGAAGGGTGTTTTTGTCAATATTGTTCCACATTAAGTTAGGATTATTTTCTTGTGTGTTCCTGCAGGGAATAAGCATCTGATGCAAGTCAAAACCAATTATAAACAATGTCTAATTCTTCCCTAGTTTTATTCTCCATGAATTTACACTACTTGAATAAGGGCATTTACCACTTCTTTTAGAATTGGAAAGTTTAGTTTAACCCTTTCCTAAACAGCAAATTAATAGGGTGGTCTACTTCAAAATCTGCTACAGACCACTAATCGAATGTCGATAAAGATTGGATTTGTCTGCAATATAGCACAGAAAATATTGAATCAAAAGGAGAAACTGCTGATCATCAGCAGTTTCTTCTTTTGGCTCGATGTTTTCCCTAGCCTTTTCTTTTAAGGATGACAAAACCCTGTCTTGTTTGGAAAAGGGTTAAGCTCATGGTCTTTGAATATAAGGATGTCCTGACCTATTCTTTGAGAGAGTTTATACTATTCAGGCTTAGGGGAATATCTTTTTGGCCACGTTGACAGAAGTCATTTGTCTCTCACCAATGAGCAAATTGTTTAGGAAGCAACTACATGGAGTGAGCAGCTGGTGGCTGTGTTTGAATGTCATGCTAGTACTACAGGGAGACATGCCAGGGACATTTTTGTCTCTTTTCTGAAAAAAAAAAAATGTAACTGCAGCTTGCATGCAGTTATGAGGGTTTCAAAGAAAAGGGACGATATGTAGACGTTACTAGTGCACAAGCCAAAAAGTCTATGTATTAGATAGAGGTTGTATAGTAGATTGTACGCAAAATAAACATTCAAACATTCATCATCATTGTTGTCGTTATCAACAGTATTGTCTGGTTGTTGTTGTCGTCATCATCATCATATTAATCATCATTATCACAGTCTTCACGACAAACTTTTAAAAGTACTAGCCAGTTGGGCTACCAAGATCTGAAATCTTACTAGCCCGAATGAGCTTTTACTAGCCCGAAAAATATTCTCATCTCAGCGTTTTGTTCTTATACTTATAGGAATTTGGTATATTGGGATAATACACTGTTTTCTTGCAATTTGGGAAAGTTTGTTTCATCTATGATAGACCACACAAAAAATATTTCTGTTGCATTTGCTACTAAGATAACATTATGATGAGTTACGGTATTTGCCTCTTTATTACCCTTTCCCAAACAGCAAAAGTGTAATATGGAAAGCAGCTGTATCAAATGACAAAGTAGCTGTTGATAGGAGATGCTTTTTATAGAATCAAAAACAGAAAGTATTGAGACAAACAGAGGAAATGCTGTTGTTTACTTTTCTTCTCTTGCCCCAATGATTTTAAAGATTTTCTAACAAGATTATTGCAACTTATTGGACTTAATTGGAAAACATTAATGTTTTTTCTAAAAATGGATATATCTAGATTTGTTTGAGAATTTCAATAAAAAGGGTAAACAGAAAGGTGTGTTGATTCTATCATACCTTGTTCATTTGTATTTGGGATTAAAAAAAAAAAAGATCTGAAAAAAATAGTTTGCATCAAAAATAAAAAACAAAAAAAAAAACTAAATGTAGTATTATTAACACATTTAAAAAAGAAAGAAAACTGGTAATAGGGTGAAATAAAGCTGAAAAAAATCAATTGAGCTCCAAGTAACAAGGAATTGAAAGATTGGTCAATGGTGCATGAAAGGTAAGGATCATGACGTCATGTAAAAGTCGGTTTCAAGGTCAACTCGTCTGCACCCTAACACAAAGAAATCTGTATCTATTTATAGACTAATTCAAAACTTAACACATGTAAATGTACATCTTTTGATGGACATTTTATTTGTTAAATTCTAAAGGTAAGAATTTTTTTAAATCATGATCATGAACAATCTGTAGATGGCTGGTTTGTTACGACTTTTTTCTCGATGGTTAACTGTTTAACCTTTCCAAAACAAACTCCAATGATCGTAAATGTAAAGGTTTGTACAAATTAGAGAATGGAAAATACTTGGGCACAAGGAGAATATGCTTGTTACCACGATTTTCTTTGTTTGCATATAAATGTTCATTGTTTTTCAAAAGCAAGTAGGTCTTGGCTAGAGTTAAGCTAGTCTACAAACTGTCGGCGTTTTCCGGAAATCTACGGATGATAACAAGAATTCTGACCTAGATATTTCTGTTTTTAAAATTGGGCTATAAACAGGAAATTTGATCAAATGAATACACTCGCATGATTGATTTACACTTTCATTAGTTGAAACAGAAAACTGTACTGGTTATTAACAGTCACTTTCACATTTTTTCACTAGCCAGTCGGACTAGCAGCATAGTGACATTTACTAGCCCGAGTCAAATTTTACTAGCCTCGGGCTTCGGACTACCGGCCAAATTCGCAGACTGTTATCATTTTCATCATCATTATCATCTTCATCTTCATTGTCGTCTTCTTCTTCATCATCATCATTATCATCATCATCATCATCATCATGTGAAGTGAATGATACAAAACATAATTCAAAGCACTTAAATCCTATCTGAATATTGAAAGAATTACTTGCAGTCTTTAAGCCTAGGGTAATCTCCGAGTTAAGACAAAGTTCCAATTTCTGTGCTAATGTCTTTAAGGTTTTGCAATAGCCACAGGGTAAACTTTATAATGCAATCTGTACACTAAATACAGGGAAAATATTAACCTCCTATATCCCTGAATTCTAGTTTCGTAAAATTTAAACAAAATTTCGTTGCTTTTCAACAAAAAATCTCAACTGCAGCTTGTAAGCTGCAATTAGGAAGTTTTTGTTGAAAAGCATCATTTGCTTTCTGTTCTTGGTATTGAAAACCTTGAGGGAATGAAGTTGATGATAATTAGCATTTCTCCTACAATGTTTCCTACACTTTTACCTTATAGGTTGTCCATTTTGGTTACCAGTTCATATGTTTTCTCTTAGTTACTGCTTTCAATGGGACCAGTCTTATTTTTTATGCTCCCCGAAGGGAGAGCATATAGTCGCCGCTTTGTCTGTCCGTCCGTCCGTCCTGTCCGTCTGTCATTCCGTCCATCCGTCCGTCCGAAGCCATTTCTCCATAACCCTTGGGCCAAATCAAATGAAACTTACCATGTGAACTCCCTATGACAAAATGCCGATGTAATTTTCCCGGTTTTTGGATTTGAGGCCTCGTCATGGGAAAAGGGGACTTAAGGTTAAAAACAGTTTTTCTCTAATTTCTCCTAGTCTAATGGTCAGAATTTGATGAAATTTCATATTTGAGTAGCAAATCAGATGCCCTTGACAATAAATCATTTAAAATTTGCGTATACAAAATATGTCGTGCAAAAAGGGGGCTTAACATTTGTTACCTTTATATTAGCTCTGCATGGCATATATTTATTGTGACAATGCCTTATTCGGGGAGCATTGTCCGTCTCTGACGGCTCTTGTTTTTTGTAATTGGAAATAGGGTTTAAATTGTAAATCTCAAAATTTCTTCAAATATAGAATGGTGCTCATATAAATTTTTGCCCCTCCCTTTTGTGTGGGAGTTGTCACAATTTGCATTATTTGGTTATTAAATGAATAGAAATATTTAATATCTTTTAGTAGAAAGAGAGTTTTTGTGTTCCATTCTACTTTTTGCCGTTATAAACTATTTAAAATCAAAATGCACTTTATAATTATAGGATTTATGATTTGCTCATCTTCAGTAATAACCTTTCCCAAACAGCAAATATTAAAGTAGGTCTAACTTGAGAGATGCTTCAAATGACAAAGTAGAGCCAACATGATTACTCAGGTGCTGATCATCAGTATTTCTTTCTTTTCCTTCAATGTTTTCTGACCCTGACTCCCCTCCCTCCCCCTCGCCCCCTCCTCCTTCATTACCATCATAATCAGTTCTTGTTTGGGAAAGGGATTAAGAGTCAAACTTGTCAAAGGAATTAGGGTTCTTGAATTACAATTTTATTTGGTCTGCTCCGCTCCACTGGTTTACTATCCAAATAAGTCTAGGCCCCATGGATGAGGGCTAATTTATTGATTTTGATTGATATATCAGGAAGAGATCATCGATATTTGATACAAAATTTTGTGTCCTCGGGCAAGTGTGTGCGATCATTTTTAACACTTTCCCAAAATTTGACTTATTTTGATGCTTTTATGTGATAAATATTTATACAAATATTGAAGAAAATGAAGAAAATGCTGGTCACCAGCATTTTCTTCTTTTTCTTCAATATTTTCCATCCTGTCAAAGAGAGTTATTATTCTGAAAGTTGGATAAAATTTGTCATCTGTAACACTTTCAAATTTGGGCAGGTCAGAATTTTGTTGTTTGGGAATGGGTTAAACAAATTTGTCAACTTTGAGGTTGATGTAAACATAGGTTGTCAAAGTAATTACCCGACTAGCTGTCCAGTCATTGGTCACTTGGAATAATTGCTGGTTAAGAATTGATTGTGAATATTTGATTCACTTTTAGACATTTTTGGATTCTATTTATGGAGTAATGGTACTATGAAGTACATTGTGGATGTGTGACATAGTTTCGGACGTATAATGTAGATTTTGATGCATGATGCATAAAATGGGGACACTCCAGTTGGTCTAATCCCATTTGGTCTAAAATTCAAATTTCCCATTTCGTCTAAAACCCTTATTTAAAGAAATTTGCTTTTCTTCAGAAATATTTTCTCAGTTTGTCTTATAATAAATCTATTTATGCATGTATTAGGCCTATAGATCTATATTGTTTAATAATGTCTTTTTATTTAAGGTTTTTAGGACATGAAGCAAGGTCTGAAAAAGTATTAGACGAAATGGGAATTTTTTGTCTAATCCAATATTTTTATATATTAGACGAAATGGGATTAGACCAACTGGGATGTAACCGCATAAAATTAGATATTCCAAAATATAAAAGCTGCTGCAGATGATAAAATGGATATTTATGAAGTTAGCAGTTTTATATAATATAGCGCAGATGATATTGAGACAAAAGGAGAAAATGCTGGTTATCAGTATTTTTCTTCTTTATTCATATCTTTTTCTAAGTCTTTCATTTAGGGACATCGGTCATCAAATTCAGGTCTTGTTTTGGGTAGTTAAGTTTTGCTCAATTTAATGTCGGTTTCTTAAATGATCAAAATTTAATATGGGGCCATCAAAAAAAAGAAAGAAAAAATAGTCAATAGAAAATGTGTAGGTTACAACGTTGGAAAACAACCCCATCGTTTTGCTTATTGTTCACAAAGCACATTGTTAAAATGTTAAAAAACATTAGTCAGTGGAATTATTTCTGACTTTTCATTATAAATGCATGGAACCATGTATAATTGACACATTTGTAATACAGAGAAAGCTTTACATAGTGAATTATACATAATTGTCGTCATTTGGTTGGCGCAAACTTAACCAATTTATCCTTTCATTTGAATAATCCTCAACACTTTGAGACTTTGTGTTTTCCTAGGGAAAACTATTATTGGAAAAATACTTTTGGTTGCTTAGTATTTTTAGTCTTTTTGAATAATTTGAAGGAAAAAAAAATAGGATGGAAAACGACCCCAAACACAAAGCACTCAAACCCAACTTTTAATTTCAATAATGTTTGAACAAGTTTTGTGGGTAAATAGACATATATATATATATCTTTATTTATCCGCCGCAAGGGCGAGCTATTTTCATACAAATCAAAATAAACAATTAAACAAGATTAACATTGAGAATGAATATATACAACAGAAAGAGAAAAAAATAGTATTTGTAGGCATAAATATTAATAGAGACAAAGGGAGGAAAGTATAACGCTGCCCTTAGAATGGAAACGAAATAAAAAGGGATGTCGTTATATGAAAACTGTTAGTAATATAGGAAAGAAGCTACACCAGAAACATCTCGATATTATAAACCTTGTTTAGAAATCGAAAGGAAAACAAGAATTATTCAAGAAGTGTCTGTGCTAATTTTTGAGGAGACGAGCTAAATTAATGAGACACGCACAGAAATATAATCGAAGCGTAGACATTTCGGCATGCGAAAGACGTTTGAAATTAAAGATAATCTGCGAACTCGCTCATGATCGGCAATGCAAGTAGAAGAAAACCTTGGTTAACCGAATCGCTATCGAAAATATTCCTACAACCGGAGAGAAGACCTACCATTTTACCTCGTGTGTCAAGAGCCAGGAATTGATTATACAAATTTCTGTCCAAATGTGTCATAAGAAAATCGTGTAAATTTCGGCGCAAAGCCCTTGTAGCAATACAATCAAATACTACATGCAAGCAGATGGACGAAGTGATATTTGCTTCACAATGAGTACAAAAGTTTGAGAACGTGTCGCTGTAAAATTTGCTAAGTAAGCATACGAACTTTTTACATTGTTTAACCAGTGACATTGAAGGTGTACACCTGCAAATTTCCCAAATTTCGCAATTAAAGAAAAGGCTTGGCTTGAAAACCAAAAAACTTTGAAGGTTTGTGTCCAGTTGTATACGCGAATGCCATTCAGAATTTGCCTTAGTATTCACCGCTTGACGTACAATCTGTTTCCATTTTAATTTTGACGGGAATGATGTAGATGCTACATACTGTTTTAGGTAAGTCTCGAGGTTATATTTTCTCAAAATGCTTACAATGTTAGTAACAAAACCTTGTTGATTTGTGGCGTTGGTGTTGTAAAACTTAAGTAACCGAGAGTTGAATATTTGTTTACAGACATGTTTTGTAACAAGTTGACAAAGCTGACCAAGAAACAGTAATTTTCTATAATCTACGTCAAATTCAATGGGAGTAACTCCAACAAGACTTAAACAAATGTCGGTTCTGGTATAACTTGGCAGATTCTGCATATATTTTACACAAAATCTGTGGGATCTTTCTAGTTGTAATTTTTGTTGCGTGTTTAGTGGAGGCCAGAGCTCGCAACCGTAAAGAGCTTTTGGAAGAACTACTGACTTGTAGATTTTTACGGAGGTGGAGGGTTGAAGACCATTATCATGTATTCCGACATTGACAAGACTTAATAAAGTACTTTTGAGTTTTCGGCACGACTCATCAATATTTACTGACGCTTTAAGGTATTTATTACATGTGATTCCTAAATGTGTATAGTTATCTGTTTCAGAGATTATACTATCACCTAGCTGCCATAACAGAGAAGGATGGGAATTTCTTGGTTCATTAAAGACGGTAACAGCACATTTACTTGGATTATACAAGTATCTCCACTTGCAAGAATATTTAAAACATAAGTCCAGCATATTTTGAAGACACGTTGGAGATAAAGAGACCAGAACCATGTCATCTGCAACGCTGAGTGAGCTAGCATCTACCCCGGCGATATATATACCGTAACCAGAAGCTTCTAATTGTTTAATGAGACCGTCAATGTACACTAGGTACAGAAATGGGCTTGTTATTCCTCCTTGACGGGCACTTTGTAAAATAGGGATTAAGGACTTGGATATGTACGATTTATAACGAACAGAACTAAATAATTCGGAGTATAGATTATGAATACATTGGAAGGTTTTTATGTCTAAACCGTACGATGAGAGTTTATAAAGAAGACCGTTTATCCACACTCTATCAAAAGCTTGTTTACAATCCAAATAGCATATATATAGTTTACTTTTATTTTCCTTAGCATAATATATGCATTCTTTTAGACAAAAAGAAGTCATTAGGCAGCCAAGACCTTTTTGAAATCCACCTTGCAATTGGTGAGGCCAGAGAGAGACAGTTGCTTGCATACGTTCTAGCAAAATCTTTTCAAATATTTTCAAAATAGACGAGGTTAGGGTAATTGCCCGGTAGTTGTTTGGGTCTTTCCTATTTTTGTTACCACCCTTAAACAGAGTGATGATAACACCCATTTTCATGTCCGGGGGAATGTAGGATAGGTTTAGCATTGCTGAAAAAAGTTTGGCAAGAAGGTTCAGAATGGTAGTTCCACCACATAACAAATGCTCATAACAAATTTTATCAGCGCCTGGGGCTTTTCCTGTCTTACACGACTTCAGAGCAGAATTAACCTGATCTACGGATATTTTATGAGATACATTACTTCCGTGCTTGTTATTCAAGATTTCTTGTAGTTTGTTATCAACGTATACTTTGAAATCATTGTCAAACGAAGGGTCGTTATCAAATGCATATAAATTCTAAAATAAGCACTCCAACCATTTAAAATTGATTCGTTGTCTCGACAGATTTCGTTATTGAAAGTCATTTCAGAACCAGAACATGTATTGTACGAACTACGTTTTAAATTGACAAGCCTCCAAAATTGTTCCTGGTTTATTTCTGCATTCCTATCAATGTCGTCGTAAAGTTTAAGCAAATAATTTTCAGTGGCTTTTCTGTGTTCATGGCGGAAAATACGTTTAGCAGATTTGAGCTCGTTGAATAAATTACCAAACTTGGGAGATCCTGCATGCAACCACTTGTGTCTAATTGATTTCATTGATTTGTTAAGGGACGATAGTTCTTTGCACCAGTAAGGTTTTAAGAAGGGCTTAAAATTGATTTTTGGTATGCATAACGCGCTTGTATTAACCAAGGCGTTGACCAGACATGTGTATAACAGTTCAATATCAGAAGATGTTTTCAATTCAAACCGAAGTAGGGCTTCTAGGCCAACATCATTTTCGAGACATAACCTGTATGAATCCTTTTGCTCGGGACTACATTTTGACCAGTTTATTCGATTAAATGAGGGTTCCATTTGACTTTGAATATTTGTAAAGTATACGGATGTGGAACAATAAATAGCGCGATGATTTGAGTACAACAATGAGTCATCATCTACTATACTACAGGAATTAATGGAGGTAATGTCATTTTCATTGAAAATTATGTTATCAATAAGACTATGACCGCAACTTGATTGAAACGACATAATTGCGCCAGAACAGATGTCAAGGGAGGTAACAGTGACCAAACCGTTTTCTGACAGAAACTTACTAAATAGTTTATCTCTGGAGTCTAAAGGTTTGCTGACTTTAGCTGTATTTGTATGACAGTTGAAATCCCCCATTAAGATAATTTTCCCTTTCCAACTGTATTCATGAATTAGATTTTTTAATGATTCCATATACAAATCAAAATGAGCTGCCGGATTGTTTTTGGAAGGAAGATAAACCTGGAAAATGTAGATGAAGTTTTTTGGGAGCAGTTCTACTTGGATACCTATGATTCTGTCATTAATTAAGGGAATACGATTTACACGATGATCAATTGATTTTTTCCACAAAATGGCAACGCCGCCCTTCCCTGCCCGTCCATTACTAGGAGCAACTAAATCTTTATCCGACACCGCATATGAAGAATATGATGAACTGATAGAATCGATTAAATGTAGATCTATCTCTGGTAGCCAATGCTCGGAAATACCTAAAAAATCAATGTCATAATTTTGAAGACAGTCAGCTAAGTAGACACCGCTAGTCATGAAACCCGTCACATTCCTTGTAAAAAGGTTTATATTTAGAGACTGATTACTCATAATTATTGTGCTGACTGGCAACCTCCGGGACGAAACCGTTGTTATTACCTCCAAATGCATTCAACTGAACATTCTGGTGTGGGGTCTCAACATTGCGCACCAAGTTAAAATCGCGCGCGTTGTATCGTGCCTGGGACACCCACGGCCGACAGACCACTCCTTCGGGCCAAAAAGATGGTTGACATACACGATTTGCATTTGCATCATCTTCAATATTAAGACGAATAACCACAGGCTTTGACCTGTACCTAAATATACAAACTTTTGTAACCTTTGGCCCCTTTTCGCCAACAAACTGTGCGATCATACCTTCTGTGATGGAAGGCCTGAAGCCACCAACAAAGAAGCGACAAGTACGTTTTCGGACATGGTCAACAAGATTCCAGCCCTGCTCGTCATTCTGTATGACTTGTTGCTGGTTCTCTTTGCGTGTACTATTCCGAATGTCAAAATTGTACGAAGACTCTTGAGATTGCTGACCGGTATGAACGGGATGTGCGATATATTCAAAATTTTGAACCGCATTATTATCAATACGCAAGGGTGGCCTACCGTTATATTGAGTATTCACATTAGGCCTAACGTTCTCGCGATGATAGGACTGATGTGGATATTGGCCAGGAGGGCCGCTGACGTACCGGTGTAAGGGCGTTTGTGACCTATTGGTATCACGAGAAGGTTCAAATCTTTGCATATTATCTCGTTTTCTATTGTCAACATACCGATTGGCGACAGGTTTGCGTTGCGAAACGCTGTTCCACGTTGCGTAAGAGTATGACGGAACAATACTTTTTAAGGTTGGCTGACTTTGTGAACCGACTATTGGCACTGAACTATTGTGATCTCTTGATAAGAAAAAAAAAGATTCAAAAAAGGCAAGGGGCTAAAGGGAGTAAATGAGAATATAAGGAGAGAGAGAAAAAATAAGCACTAATTTATCTGTCATTGTCCTGACTACGCTGTTTTGGGTCATTTCTAACCGTTCTAGTTTGTATTCTGTAGAACTGGATAGTTGTGAGGACGAAATACAGGCTTTTCTGTGACATGTAGCTTTCTTGTCTTGTAGGAATGTGTTTTAGTGAGAGAAAGGGGCTAAAATATTGTAAGTTGTATCTTCACTTTTCTTTCAAAACCTGGTAACTACAGCTTTAATAAGCTGTAGTTACGAGGTTTTTGAAAAAAATGCGATGATATGATATGCCTTACATGAAACTGTGTTGTCTTTGAATGATATAGAGAGAAAAAGTTTGCTTAAAATTTTGTCCCTATCAAAATATTTGCAAGTGAAAACTTTGTTCATCGGTTGATTTCTAAATCTGTATTACTACTGATAATTACTACTGATCACATTAAAGAAATGTAAAATGATTAGTAGAAAAAAGGATATATTGTTGGTGGGAAGTCAAAACCTCGTAACTCCAGCTTTTTCAAGCTGTAGTTACGAGGTTTTGACTCCCCACCAATGATATAATCATCATAATTACAAGGGTGTCAAATAAAGAATTCCTGTAGGAGGGAGAAATTTGTAGGAACAGGATGAATTGTTACGAAAGGTTCAATGGGTAATTAGATGAAGTTGTGTCAATCAAGCCTTTTATTCTCGTGAATACGAACATTCCTCATAAAGAATATCGATGGACAAAAGCCCCGGACAAGTCGAAATAGAAAGTAACACATCTTCACCGTTGTTGGTGTAGAAGTGTAAATAAGGAGAGAGCATACTATTGCTATTTTCCGTTATCCCGTTATTCCGTATCACATGTTAGTTACGGTTTGTTGAACTGGGCTTTTTCTAACTTTCCATATTGGATATAGTGCATCAGTGTGAGACATGTACATTAGTGTATGATAGATCGTGCATGACTTGTTCTTGTAGAGTTATTAACCCTTTACCAATAGGACAGGATTTAAGGGTGGTCCAATTTGGAACTTTCAGCCGACAACAAAATGGATGTTAACATAGATAGTATTTGTGCACATTATAACAAAGGGAATATCGAGGTAAAAGGAGAAAATAATGGTTATCAGCATTTCTTCTTTTGTCTCAATGTTTCTCTAGCCTCACATATAAGGGACATCAAAACCAGGTATTGTTTGGGAAAGGGTAAATACCTTGATTTAAAGTCATTTGAAGAAATACTTCTTTTGTGGCAGTATCTATGCAGAATGTCAACATTTCAGTAACGTGAAAGGAATTGTCATCTGCATCCCCTTTGAGTTTGTATCGTTCTAAAATGGTATTGTTTAGGAAAGGGTTTATTGAACAGAACAGAACATTTAAGCCTTTCCCAGACGGCACAATTTTAGGGTGATCCACTTCAAAAACTGCCACGAAAGACAAAATGGATGTTATTAAAGGTAGAATTTGTGTAAAATATAGCAAAGAAAATATTGAGACAAAAGGAGAAACTGCTGGTTATCAGCAGTTTCTTCTTTTGTTTCAATGTTTTCCCAAGCCTTTTCTATCAGGGATGTCAAAACAAGGTCTTGTTTGGGAAAGGGTTAAGGTCCCTGGGTAATTCTGGGTGACTGATCATACATGTGACTCTAACTGAGGTCCGATGCCACATTCTTCATCCACCAGTTGTTGTGGTGCTGTAAAAAATTCATGCTTTCAATTGCTACAGATAATAGGGGGTACATTCTTTTTAAAATGCAAAATATCATTTTATTGTTCATCAAACCCTAAATTGTGGGTACTCATTTGAATCGTCTCTTCGAGACAATTCAAATGAGTACCCACAATGTAGGGTTTGGAATCAAAATAAGTATTTTAGAACATCTTTTTACTCCCTCTTATCTGTCGCTCTGGTGCTGTTCCAGTCTGGTTGTGACTGCTAGACTAATTGTGTTTCATATTTATTTATACCATATTAGGAATAGTGCTGAATAACTTGTAGATTCCTAAACAACGAACAACATAGGGGTGGTAGTATAGTGTGACAACAACAGTGCTGAAAACTTGTAGATTTTGTGTATCTTACAACAACATAGTGGCTTGTGCAGTATAACAACAATAGAGTGGAAAACTTTGTATGTTCTGTACATGTGCCTAATAACAACATAGGTTAAGAACGGCATTAATTAATAAGTGCATTCAACAAGATTTGGATTTTGAACAGGCCCTTTAGTAGTACATGATAGCTACTGGTGGTTGAAATTTTCTTTGAAAGCATTTATCAAGCAATAAAGTTTTTGATAGACCTTCTATTTTAGTATACCGACCTTCTTTTGTAGTATACTATAACTTACCATCATATTGATGCCATTTCGGACTGTGTGACAGTATCTATTTCTAGTACCTGGTGACATTTAGTTTATTTTGATGCCATTAGAGACGGAGAGTAGCCGTCTGATCTTTATCCATGATTGACGCACAGAGCCTGGAACTGCTCTCGGAACCTCTGGTCATTCCGTCGCCACTACAACCCCTACAGACCCAGCTAGCTGCCGTCCCGGCGCAGACTCCGCTCACCGTCAGTACAGGTCTGACAGGTCTCACACCCTCACTCACACCGACGATCGGCGCACCGGCTCCGACACAGCCGGGACTTAAAGTTGTACCGACATCGAGACGATTCCTAGGACCCGGTCTAACCAGGATGCATCCTTATTATTATGTACAGTATGTCCCTCTGGACCTTAAACAGAATCTGGTAAGTCTATTCCAACATTTCCTTGTCCCGTAATGTTATCATATATTATTCTGTCAGGATTGTATAACTCACGATGAATGACCTGGCACAGCATCTCTAGCCAACAGCTAGAGATGCTGTGCCAGGTCATTAATGGTGAGCTATAACATATTTGATTTGTTAATCTGATTCTTAACTTTGTCATAGATATATACTTGTCCATTTGACTTGTTAAAGGCCTTTATTTTTATCTAAAAAAGGGCTCATTCTTTTCAGCATTTTGTCTTAGGAATTGGTTGTTGAAGATTCTTGTTGCCTGAACCTTGACCAGAAGAGGACATCCATCATGATAATAACTATATGTGCTAAACTATGTTTTGTTGTAGATGTGTTTGATTGAACTTGCATCTGTCATTTCCTTCTTCTATGACCGTGTGTAACAATCTCCGAGCAGAGTTGTCGTTCGTTACTCTCACATACATCTCTGCAACGGGCTGGGCGGCTGAATGACAAGAATCTTGTCAAACCGAGGAAAACGTGTATTATTACTGTTTAACTGTTTCATGTGTAACATAATGAAGTAGACAAAGAAATGATGATTCTGGTTACATTTGAAAGGCACTATAACTGATGAAATAACCCATATACAATAGAACTATTTTCTCAAGCCTCCTTACCAATGGCAGGAATTTTGTGCTAAAAATAGACTAGCTTTAATGTTTTGTTTTGATAAATCGTCGGTGTTGTTATATAATATCGTATCTACGGCTTGAATCAAGTCGTAGTTGCGAGATTTTATAATGTAACACTTACGAAATACTATTGTTTGTCCGAAATACGTCACGCTTAGCTGGATAACATCGTTCCCTATCAGAAAGAAACGTACAGAAAATTTGAATGAATGACATCAATCTAAAAAAATTAAATTATTTTCGTTGGAAAATGATATTAAATTTTAAGCAACGTGAAGTATGACATATTTTGGACTTTGGAAAAGAAAAATTATTTGTTATTGCCGTTTTGATGTGATAGAGAGTGACGTAATCTAGCAGATGATGACGCAATACTCTCTGAGGCAACTACAGAGGTGAATGTAATGAATGAACCGTGTGCAAGAGAGTGCGTGTGTAATACACTGGTTGCTTTTTTCAGTCAAAATTGTTAGATAACATTCTAATCTATTGCCTTCATCAATGGGCCTATATTTCTAAAAATACTTTATTCTGTGAATTATTATAACTTCAAAGAGACAAGCAGGTGGTGTAGACTAAGATCAGACTGTTTATCTGCAGGCTAATCATGTCTACATTGGCTGCTACAGCCAAAACATCGCTGTGTTTCAACAAAAACTTTGTATCTACAGCTTGTTCAAAGCTGTAGATACAAAGTTTTTGTTGAAAAGCAACAATATACTAGTTCTAGCATGACAAAGGGTAAATATATTCAAAGGTTTTGAAGGGTATGGGGTAACTTGCACTTTCTTTCACTAATTTTCAAAAATCACCTGTGATTTGATGGGTTTAAAATGTAAAGTTTAATTGTAAGTAAATAATCTCAGTGCACAGATTTTGAAGTGCCTATCCTTATAAGGTTTGGAAAATGGAAATCCAACTGAATAAATCCTTTATCTTACATGATCTTTGTCTATTACTACATGTAGGAATATTATGGTATGAGCTTGACCAAAGTAATAACAACCAAACATGTCATATTATAAATATATTTAGAATTTAGAAAGTAAAAATACATGATTATTCTGTTGTAGCTTTCATTACACATAACATCAATCAAATTCGTTTTATCAAATCAAGCTAAAATTGTTGACCCTTTCCTATACAACAAAATTCATTATAATGATGGGCTTAATTGAGAGCCATTACAAGCAACAACAATAAGGGTATTCATAATTGAAATTCTGTAAGTTACATTGTGGAACTATCAAGGGAAAAGGTTATCATACATTTCCTCTTTTTCTCTGAATATTTTGCCGTTCTTTTTGTAATGGAAACATTATTTAAGAAAGGGTTAAACAGTGAAACAGGATCATGAATGCAAAAGCAAGTTTTGAAAAGAAATATCAAATAAAATGCAATGACATTGAATTCATTGATATTAATCCCATTGAACACCGACCAGTGAAAAGAAATGGAGATGTGTTGCATAAAATTATATTTCATGTATTCATCTGTTTGAATGTTGTTTCTTTTGGAATCCCACAGGGATTATGACTGTATCATAAGTACAGAATCCCTATTGCCTCTATTCTTTGTCCATGTGTATTAAAATAATAGAGAAAAGGAGAAAATGCTGGTTGTCAGTATTTCCTTTCTGCCTTCTACTAGGATTGGCCAAAACATACAATGCTATAATACTCAATTCAGCATTTCTTGTATGGTTGCTCCATGTCAGTTCAAGTCGGCAAAGTCAAATTCTTTTTCCTGACAGAATATTGCTCAGTTTCCATCGCTTTACAGTTCTGACTTTTCCATTGCCAAGTATTTATAGTGGACAATTACAACTGACTGGTAGATTCAAGGTTCATGTCACATTGTCTACAAACCCACTGATGGTGATTCCTACCATTATCATCAAGCATGCCATGTGTGGGGAAATGTCAACAGTTTCTAATTACAAACTCCATATCAATTGGATTTTTTAATGAAAAAAGTGGAAAATTATATATCCATTGAATTATTGACAAGAGTCCAATTATTTGGGTTCATAACATGAAAGTAAAGGTCATGATGGGTTTTTATGTGACAATGCAAAAATCTGACAAAGCTATTGGGTTGGGCGTGTATTTGACACAAAACTACAACAAATATGGAGAGAAAAGTGAGACAGATGTAATGTTTCTGCATGGATGTTGATCAAAAGATCACACAGGAAACATTCCATTTGCTGGACTACAGCTCTCTATCATAGCAACAATGTATCAACCATGTATCAACCATGTATCAACCATGTACATATGGGGGCTTAATGCAAAATTTATAATCCTTTCACTGGTGACAAATTTTTTAAACTGGTCCAAATTGATAGAAGCTGAAAGTAACAATGTAGAAAGATGCTTTTCAACAAAGACCTCATAACTGCAGCTTAAAACAAGCAAAAGGGACAATATATACTGAGAGGCAAAAATAAGTATACACCATAGTTCTTCCACGTTTCTAAGAAATCTGTGTATAGGTTATTACCATTTTTAAACCCCACCGATGGTGGTCGTTTGTTTGATGTACACTTCTTCGCCTATCCGTCTATCTGTCCTTTTCTTCCGTTGCGACGGTTTTTTATGTCATACAGCGGCATCGAAAAAAGGGGATTTAATTAATAAATTAATGCAATAATTCACATTGACACAATTTCTACATGTACAAACGGATTTGGATAAAATTTTCACAGGAAGTGCCTAGTCAGCTAGAACCATGCGTACATTGTTAGTGCTTTTCCATATTACGATGCGTCATGGCAAAAAGGGGCTTGATGCAAACAAGTTATCTGACATAACTCCTCCTAAATTTATTGACAGATTTTGATAAAATTTGCACAGGGTGATCCTATGCTACCAGATTAAGTGTATATTGTGTCACGTTTCTTGCGTTTTACGCTGAGTCATAGAAAAATGGGTCTTAATAGCAAAAGGCGGCATATTGATCGTTTTCTACCAGCCGCCGAGAATTGTGTTATAATCTTAGAGAAAATTTAACGTTGTGATTTGTTTTGATAACTAATAAAGAAATCAAATAAGGATTAACAGCAATGTTTGATGCTCCACTAAGTCGCGCGTGCAAAAATTGTAAAATCGGCATGTAAAAAGGGTATGGGTAGTCAAGTAACTTCAGGTGAAATTTAACAAAACTGTATTATAGGTTTATGAGTAGAATTAAAAAGTACAAAATTTTGAGTCGATATGATGGAAAATAAGAGAGATTTCGAAAAATAAAAAGTGTATACTTTCTTTTGCCTCTCAGTATAATTGTGTTGATAAAAAGGCTTGGGGGGGGGGGGGGCTAAAGAAGAAAATGTTTATAACCAGTAATGCCTTTTGCCTCAATATTTTCTTGCTTTATATGCACAAATTATATCTGCATCAACATGTAATTTGTATAATGAGCAGCAGCTTTCAAATTGGAAGGGACTAAAACTTTCTGTATTAGGAAAAAGTTAGTAGTATGCAAAGCCTTCCCATATGACAATAATATCGACCACTCTGGTTTGAAAACTGTTGCTGACAAGTCTGTGTTGAAATAGAATATTATGTACAAAATACTAAGCACACAATATTGGAGGAAAAGAGTGAATGCAGGTTTTTTTTGTCTTAATGTTTTCCGTATCCTTTTATGAGGGATTACTAGGGAAAAGGCTGTAAGAAAGTGTACTATTATTGTGGACCAGATCAATGCTGGATCTCTCGGGTTCTAGGATAAAGTAAGTCAGGATTAGCCTGCTATTCAGGTGGGATAATGAAGGCTTCTTTGTTTGGGAAAAAAATGGAAAATCAGCCGTGCACCCAATCAATTTAGCTTTTGTAATGAAATATTGAACTGTCCGATGGATTGAAGTCTATATATCGTTGCTTTTCAACTAAATCTCGTAACTGCAGCTTAAAACAAGCTGCAGTTACAAGATTTTGTTGAAAAGCGACAATATGCACTTTGATAGCCCACAATCAATTGGGTATGTACCAAAATGTAGTAAGCACATTTGAAACTCAAATGCAGTTTCAATATTTTTGTACTAACATGTTAAAAAGTCCTAGAAGATTAAAAAAAAGTTGGAAGGTTATTGTGAACATGTAGTAGCATGTTTTAGATGCCAATTCTGTTTAGTCTGGAATGATATATGGAAAAAAAAGGGGACAATAAGCTTAGTCATGTATTGTTAGTAACAAATAATTTTAGCGTGGCTGTTTTTTGGCTAATAACTAATGAATGTTAATTGCTTATTATTTTCTTTCTTTCATAAAGCCAATTTTCAACCTTGGTCCCAAAGACTCCATGCTAAAGGCTCAGTTTGCATCACATTTAAATTGATAAAAAGTAGCCAAGATCTGTTTAACCCATTACCACACAATGACTTTTTTTGACTCCCCACAAGAAAATGGCTTTGGAAAACATTGTGGAAAATGAAGAAATTGCTTGTCACAAATGGATAAAAGTCTAAAAGTTTGCCGTTTGGTAATGGGTTAAAAGGGCACTTATAGCATTTGACCTTACAATGTTTCCTGATCTGCCGTGCCTAAGTGTAGCCTGATCAAGCCATCAAGAAGCTACAACTTCAGCATTTACAAAACTATAATTATAGTAACATGATATTGGAAATGAAATATTTAAAAAACAAGTTGAAAAATAGAATTGTTGTTGATATTTGCATAAAAAACCATTAGGTCAAACAATAAAAGCAACAGCAAACAATATAAAAAGCTTCATAATCACTCAGCCTTCTCTTTTTTCTAAATGATTGATTTTTCATATAGGAAACTGAATTTGCATTTGGTGTTTGCTTTCATTTGTGTTTTGTGATTAAATAAACAAGAGAGAGAAATTGGATGCATTGTCGGTAACAAGCAGGAAAATGGGCCTATAGTTACATTGAGCGTGAAAAACAATGGAGCTGGAACAAACTAAATGTTTTATTCAGAGAATTGTTATATGATCTTAGTCAACAGAATCATGCCGTACTTGTAGCCGATTACATTTACCCCTTCCCTTAACCCTTTCCCAAATGACAAAATTTTAGGATGATCCAGTCCAAAAACTGCAAAAATTGACAAAATAGAAGTTATCTAAGATAGAATTTGTGTAAAATATGGCATAGAAAATATTGAGACAAAAGGAGAAACTGCTGGTTATCAGCAGTTTCTTTTGTTTCAATGTTTTCCCAAGCCTTTTCTATTAGGGAAGTTAAAACCAGCTCTTGTTTGGGAAAGGGTTAACCCATAACCAGGACGCAAAATGAGAATGGTCTAAACTCAAAGATGACGACGACAATTTCAAGTGCATGAAATTTTATCATTTATAGGCATTTGTAGAAAACATTGTGGAAAATGAAGAAATTGCTTGTCACAAGCAATTTCTTCATTTTCCATGATGTTTTCCAAAGTCTTTTCCTTGTTGGGCAACAAAAGGCATCACTTTATGGTGAAACCTATTAGGTACAGCACCATGACACCTGTTGATGCTACAAATAGAAAAAAGTTTTGGGAAAACATTGTGGAAAATGAAGATATTGCTCAAGACAAGCAATATATCATTTCCCACAACGTTTCATACACAGAAAGACCAAAAGTTGTAAAATTCCATGCACTTGAAATTGTCGTCTCCAACAATTTTTAAATTGGATCAGTCCAAAATTTTGCTGCCTGGTAATGGGTGAAAAGGAGGAATCACAATGAGACGGGGAATGTATGTTAGAAATATAATGTCATAATGTCATTTTCAAATGGATGTAAAAGTTCTAGTGTCAGTTTCAATCATTAAGTTTTAAATCTAATGACATGTCATTTCCCTAAATCCTGATTGGACATGAAAGGTCTAATATAGTCCTCAAAAAATGTAGAAAAAAAAACTCATTTTCATTCCTCTACTTGTCTCCCACCTGTTTGATTCTATCAACTGATAAAGCTTTTTAGCTCACCTGAGCACGAAGTGCTCAAGGTGAGGTATTGTGATCTATCAATGTCCGGCGTCCGTCTGTCCGTCTGTCCGTCTGTCCGTCACGGCGTCAACAATTTCTTTAAACGACATCTCCTCCTAAACTACTGGGTCAAAATCAACCAAACTTGGCAGAAATGTTCCTTGGGTGGTCCCTTATAAAAATTGCTAAAATAATTGAAATCCATGAAAAACTCTGGTTGCCGTGGCATCGGAAAATGGGAAATTTCACAAAAGCTCAACAATTTCTTTAAACGACATCTCCTCCTAAACTACTGGGTCAAAATCAACCAAACTTGGCAGAAATGTTCCTTGGGTAGTCCCTTATAAAAGTTGCTAAAAGAATTGAAATCCATGAAAAACTCTGGTTGCCGTGGCATCAGAAAATGGGAAATTTCACAAAACCTCAACAATTTCTTTAAACGACATCTCCTCCTTAACTTCTGGGTCAAAATCAAACAAACTTGGCAGAAATGTTTCTTCAGTAGTCCCTTATAAAAATTGCTAAAAGAATTGAAATCCATGAAAAACTCTGGTTGCCATGGCATCAGAAAATGGGAAATTTCACAAAAATTCAACTATTTCTTTAAACAACATCTCCTCCTCAAATTCTGGGTTAAAATCAACCAAACATGGCAGAGATGTTCTTTGGGTGGTCCCTTATAAAAATTGCTAAAAGAATTGAAATCAATGGAAAACTATGGTTGCCGTGGCATCGGAAAATGGGAATTTTCACAAAAGCTCAACAACTTCTTTTAACGACATCTCCTCCTTATCTTCTCGTTTAAAATCAACCAAACTTGGCAGTAATGTTCATTGGGTGGTCCCTTATAAAAATTGCTAAAAGAATTGAAATCTATGAAAAACTCTGGTTGCTGTGGCATCAGAAAATGGGAAATGTCATAAAAGCTGATCAATTTCTGTAAACAACATGTCCTCTGAAACTACATGGCCAAATTCTTCCCTGGGACAACAATGCGTAACATATGCAAAGTTATTTGGCATTATTAAAACATAACTCAGGTGAGCGATTTAGGGCCCTCAGGGTCCTCTTGTTGATACTTTATTTCTGCAAGTGCACTATGTTTTGGACCAAGACATTTTTACATGGAAGTTTTTCTTTGTTTTTGCATTAAAAAGGGCATTCTGTCTGCATTCATTTCTGCCAAACTGTATAGTTCTTTGTTGATTAATGATTGATTTTGAGGATTTGCACCATGCTATTTTCACATTTAATTTGACCTACATGTCACTGCTTTTCTCTCAAAACATTGTAAGAACAACCTAAAACAAGCTGTACTTAGGAGGTTTTTGGAGAAAAGTGACAATTGTGGGAGAGGTTTGAGGAAGTAGACAAAGTTTACCTGTCAATCAGAAATATTTTTGTTATAATTCAAAATTAACCTATTTTCAAATGTGCAACCTGAGGTATTCTGGTCAAGTTATCAACAGTCGACCATAATAGACCTGTCCAAATCGTATACAATGACATGGCCAATTAGCTTGGCTTTCCTTCCACTTGTTGTAAGCTGCAGTTATGAAGTTTATGTTGAAAAGTGACAATATGGTGGAATCATATGTATCCATGAAACTTATTACTGTCATGGGTTCAAATTCCAGCTCTTCTTCACATATGGGCAAATTTAACCCTTTCCAAAAAAAAAATGCTTGGAAAAACATTGAGGCAAAAGAAGAAAATGCTGATGATCAGCATTTTCTCCTTTTGCCTCAATGTTTTCTGTGCTATATTATTCACAAATCTAACCTTTAGTAACACCAATTGTGTCGCCTAGCATCTTTCAAATTTGGACCAACCTAAATTGTTGTCATTTAGGAAAGGGTTAAAAAAGGTGGAGAGATTAGATGGTCCTCATGTACATTATAATATTTGTTAAATCTTGTAGATTTTGGTTCAGTCATGCCTACAAGAGTGGGGCCAGAGAAGATTTGCTCAGACATCCATCTCAAGATGTGTGCAAACACCTTGTCATTCCATTTGTTTGAAATTAAGGTTTTGATTATCCGCATACCCTTATATTACTTTATCTGTGGATAGGTAAATGGGATTTCAAAAAATAGCAAAAAGTAGTGAGAGCATGTTTATTCAACTCGATATTTAAAATTTATATTCATATATCAGCAAAAAGTAAACATTTCCATACATTTCCACTCCCACATATGTTGGCACTTTTTAAGGGATAAAGCCTTTGGAAAACATTGTCAAAAATGAAGAAATTTGCTTGTGACAAACAAATTCTTCATTTTCCACAATGTTTTCTACATATAATGTTAAGATATAAAATTTAATTCATTTAGAATTGTTGTCTACAAGATCTTTGAAATTGAACTGGTCAAAAATTTTGCAGCCTGGTAAATGGTAAAAGTTACATTAACCCTTTCCCAAACAAGACCTTGTTTTGACAATCTAATAGAAAAGGTTTGAGAAAACATTGAGACAAAAGAAGAAACTGCTGATAACCAGCAGTTTCTCCTTTTGTCTCAATATTGTCTGTGCCATATTTTACACAAACCACATCTTTAGTAACATCCATTTTGTCTTTAGTGGCAGTTTTTGAAGTGGATTACCCTAAATTTTTAGCTCGACTTTTCGAAGAAAATGAGAGCTTATACTGTCACCCGGGCGTCGGCGTCGGCGTTGGCGTTGGCGTTGCAACCAAGGTTAAAGTTTTTTCAAACATCAATAACTTCCATACTATCAAAGGGATTCAACCCAAACTTGGAATACTTATTCACCATCACACCCTCTACCTTACTATCAGGGCCCATGACCCTGGGACCACTCTATTTGGAGTTATGCCCCCTTTATACTAAGCAACTTAGAAAGTCGAGGGCGCTGTCTTCGGACAGTGCTTGTTGTCGTTTGGGAAAGGGTTAAAAAATGTCCAAAATTAGCCTTGTATTAGCGCTGGGGATAAGGGATACAGGTAATCTTATGTAGATCCACAAGATAATATTTGTAAAAAATGTTTTCATTTGTTCTGTTCAAATATTGGAGCTTTCATGATGTTTACAGAGCCAAAACCTGATCAGATGAGCAATCATTATAAACCCATACTTTGACATCATTTTAATTGTAAATCAAACATGGATACATAATGGAATTAGCCATATATCTTGTCCTCTATGTTGTTTGCATATGGTCGCTTTTCTGCAAAAACCTCGTATCTGCAGCTTGTTTTAAGCTGCAGATACAAGGTTTTTGCAGAAAAGCAGCGATATTTTCTTTCTTGCAACAATTGCTTGTCAAACATTACCACAGACAGCAAAATTTAGACTGGTCTAAATTCAATGATATTGCTGACAACATTTGCAAGTGAATTGAATCAAATATTGTTGGTCTTTTGGGATAGAAAACAATGTTGGAATTTATGCTGGAATTGCTAGTCATCTATGTTGACAATTCTTGTTCCACAATGTTTTCCAAAACATTTATCTTGTGGGCATCAAACAAAGTGTCCCTGTTTTGGAAAGGGTTAAGCCTTATCTTCTTCTCAAACAATACATGGTTTCGATGACCATCATATAAAAAGTTTTGAGAAAAATACAGATAATACAAGAAAATGCTGAAATCCAGCATTGTTTTTCAATTAAAGTAATTCAACCCTTATGAGATTTGTGCGTCGTCAGAATTATTCGGGCGACATCCAGAACATTCGGTGGTGGAACTTTCCACCAGTGAATGTTTCTGTCACTGCACCCGAATAGGTTCAGATACGTAATGACGCAGCTTGAAAAAAATCTGATGTTTTGTAAATCTCAAAATGGCCACGTTACGGATATTCTACATTAAATTGGACTACATTAGGCTTCTATATTTCTAATGTATGAAAATGCATGTGCAGACTTGTGACAAGCATAACTGGTATTTAAGGGGGAATGCTCCAGTTTTTCGGAACACTCGGACATTACTGTAGTAAATTAAATGTTTCGTACCAATATGTTTCGCTACCAGATTTTCAATAATATAACGCATCATTACAATTTACCTTTTTCGACGGTAAAAGCGTATTTGTTATGCGAAACTGATTTTCTCCAGATGGAAATCGATTATTTAGAGCAAGACAGTCGTATGTATGTATGCAGTTACCACTGTTTTGCGTCATTTTATTCATGTGTAGCTGATAAAAAATGCCGTAATTCACTAATTAGTGCGCTGACCTATACATTTTCTTTTTGAATTATTACCAGGACATGTTGCTTAATACAATGAGATAGTTTTATCAAATTCTATTATGTAGAGCTTGAAATATTTCCAAAAATATGCAAATTTTGACATAAAACATCCCAGCTTCGTTGATCTAACCGAACACGTGAGCATGCTGTTTTATACATTTACGCATTTATAATAGCACATATTTTGGGTTTTCTGTTCGTATTGAATGTAAGACGTTACTTTAAATCCGTTTTCGGGACTAAACGATGAATATACAACTTTTTATTAGCATTTTAGTGACCTTGGACAGGTGCCAGAAATTGTGCATTTTTTCGCTGTAGGGGTATGTGATACGAGTGTCTATAAAATTCAAACAAGATCGCTGACCACCCACTTTTATTCCATTTTTCAATTGGTAATAACATGTAATTTCAACATACAAAATATAAATAAATTCTATTATTGGGAAAAAATTTAGGAAACTGGAGCATTCCCCCTTAAGAAAATGTCTGAGTAATTTATCATGTAATCTTGGTGATTATTTTGTTGGTTATTTCAAACTAATAAAAGAACACAGTAATTTCCATAACTCTGTGTGCCTTATTCTTTTGTCATTAGACGCTCAATTATAGTTTCCAAATCAAACTTTCAATGTCATTTGACAATTATAATGATCGAGTCACAATTTGA
The DNA here is from genome assembly GCA_963680895.1 of Fragum sueziense. Lineage (NCBI taxonomy): Eukaryota > Metazoa > Mollusca > Bivalvia > Cardiida > Cardiidae > Fragum > Fragum sueziense. The sequence continues at coordinate 11,840,447 of OY804601.1, read as the reverse complement.
AAATTTGTAGATCTATTCAGCTTATCCATCTAGATCAGAAAGTGTCACTCTAACCCTTTCCCAAACAATATCTGACTTTGGGGACTTGTGATGATAGATAAAGCTCTGGAAAATATTAGGAAAAAGAAGAAGATGCTTTTTCAATGGAGTCAAATAAGATTGTATTGTAATTACCAAATAATGAAATTGATGCAGAATTTTTATAGACCCAAAACTCTGGTTACACTTTGTAACTATGATGTTCTAATCTTTTCCTCACAGTCAACAATTCGACTGTTCCTATTTGAAAGCTCAGTAGCAAACTACAAATTGGTTTCTGATAAAGGTAGGATTTAGGATTTTGTGTACAAAAAAGCATAGTAATATTTTGTCAAAAGGAGAAAATGCTGGTTAACAACATTTTCTCTTGTCTCAGTTTTTTCCCAAACTATTTGTATGCAGAAGGTCAAAGTCGGGTCTTGTATGGGAAAAGAATTATGATCTTTGTTGTATGTATTTTGAAGACAATATGACAAGAATTGGTCATGGTAATGTGAATGATTGGCATATAAATGGACTGAAAACCTGCAATTGTTTTCATCCTTTCTCACATTTATTGGAGAAGAATGGTAATTTTTTATCCATCTATATTGTAATCTGGACTGAAAACAGATGTTATATATTCTTAGATTTGGAATTAACCATTTCCACACCACTCAGGGAACGCTGTTTTGCTCTGTGAATTAGGCTTTGGACTTGAAATCTTCAACTGGGGAAAAATCTTGAACATCAAAACCTTCTTGAAACTTTAACCCGGATAGAGAGATCTTTTGGAAGATAATCCAGAAAATAGAAGAAAATGTTGACTCTCAGTATTTATTCCTTTCCCCTCAAAGCTTCTCTTGCTAGATCTTACAACTTTTCTACTTTTGATAACATTTGTTTTGTCGCCTGAATTGCCCTAGAAATTGGGCCCTGTTTTATTTTGTTGTTTGAGAAATGGTGGCTGACTCCAAGCAGACAGAATTGGTTTTTAGTTGGTGGTGGGTTCATGGAATAGGTTTAGTAATAACATTAGCAAACTATCATTAGTATTGTCACACACATTTGTCTTCTAATGATCAGCTAAATTGCCAGAAAATAATTGAGATGGGTTCGGTATCTTGAGAAAAAGGTCCTTATTTGTATTTGAGACCAGCATGGATCTAGATCAGCCTATGCATATGTACAGGCTGATCAAGATCCATACTGTTCTCTAATATCTTTTCCATAACCTTGTGCAACTGTAAAGCTGCAGCATTGATCCTAACCAGACTCCACTATGTATACAACAAAAGAAGATCGTGAAACATGACATGCTCAAATACTGTATGGGCCATTTTTCCAGGCCCTGGCAGAATTATCATTTTCTGTGCTACAGCTCCACTTAAGGTAATCTGCTGGGATTTCTCGTTATTAGATTATAACTATATTTGTTCACATACTTTTGGTATGATTGATACTATTATCCTAAAATTCTTTTACACATCTTTTCTCTTTTACACTTTTGAGAATGTGTGCTTTATATAAGTTGGGACATGGCAAAAATGTCCATTTGGAACTATGGTGTCCTTTCTTGCTACCCCTGTAGTTAATGATATGGTTACTGCATGTGCATCCAAAAAAGGAATTATTTAAAACATTATCATCAGTAAGCTGCAGAATAACTAAAATGTCTGAATGGGTTTGAAATTGTTAACCTGTATGGGCGAGCACCTGGAGGCTCGGTTAGGGTGTTGTGATAGTACTGGTATGAGAAACAACAGGAATCCATGGTTAGGTGCTCCAGGTGCTTAAATATGACCATAGCAGTTGAAAACTGCCTGAAACCCCAATAAACCTTAACCTAAAATGTCTGATGATAAAAAATGAGAACAAAAAACCTTGATCCTTTCCTAATAAGAAAGACCTGGGAAAACATTGAAACAAAAGGAGAAACTGCTAATAACCAGCAGTTTCTCCTGTTGTCTCAATATTTTCTGTGCCATATTTTACACAAATCATATCGTTAATAACACCCATTTTGTAATTTGTGCCAGTTTTTGAAGTGGATCACATTAAAATTTTGCTGTTTGGGAAAGGGTTAAAGGTATGAGAAAGACAGACAATTTGTGTTGGAAGTTTGATAGGAAGCAATGAAATATTTAAAGGTTTTCTGGTCAGTTCAATTATCAGGCTTGTGTACAGAAAACATCTGCTTGACATAGGTCAGTTCTTCTTTGACCAGTCTAGAATTGGGAATACCAAGTAACATAATATATTTTGTTATATTTAACCCTTTCTTAACCCTCTCCCAAACAAGACCTGGTTTTGACATTCCTAAGAGAATGGGCTTGGGAAAACATTGAGACAAAAAAAGAAACTGCTGATGACCAGCAGTTTCTCTTTTATCAGTTGATTTTTCAATAATCAACGGCATCCATATAATGCATGACGTCTGTCCACATTCTTTGCTTCAAACCAAATTCAAATCGGTCCAGTATTTACAAAAATATTGAAGATTTTCTGAAAATATTGTATCACATGATTATCCACAGTGACTAAAATCTTGTTGAATGGCTGTGTCTGAGCATTCTTTGTCTGAGAATTTGTTGAAAGCAATATAAAACCTTATCTTTGAAAAAAAATCTGATTGTTTGTTAGTCAGATTTGGACAATAGTTACAATGTTTGAAGCAAAGGTTAGAAAATTACAGCTAACTATACATAACCCCTAATTTAACTGTCCCACTGTGATATAATTACTTTCTTAATTGGTTACCTTTTCACTGTTCACTCATTGTTCAGAACTGGACTATTGAATATTGTCTGTGTTATTGCAAAACTTTGTAACTCCAGCTTTAAGCTGGAGTTACGAGGTTTTGTAATAACACCAACGATATAAAGTTCAATGACCAAAGCGTACCATACAGATAGCTCAGTGGATAGAGCCAGAGACTACCAATCAAGGGATCAAGGTATCAAATTCTGGCCTGATATAGATCCATGTTGGTCTTTCATGCCACAAAGGCTATTTTTCCAGATCCCAGTTTGTATGCTTTTGTTCTTTACTCCGTCCCCCTCCACTATCTTATTTATCGCAAAAGTAGAATGTAACTAGGGCCTCTAAGACACTATATTTACTGGCATCTATTAGCATACAAGAAGGTCCAAGGCCTCATGAGATTTCCCTGGTCATTGTTCATGATGTAGTACAAAGAATTCCCAAACTCAAAAACTCATTTACTAGGTTTTTCTCCCAGAAACAAATGACCGCTGAGCCTCATTTACTGATTCAATGGTAGATATATATAGAGAGGCATAACCCTTTCCCTAACAACAAATTTTAGGGTGTTTCAATCCAAATGCTGCTGTAGATGACAAAATTGATGTTAAAAAGGAAAGAATTTGTGTACAATATAGCATAGAAAATATTGAGACAAAAGGAGAAACTACTGGTTATCAGCAGTCTCTTCTTTTGTCTCAATGTTTTCCCATGCCATTTCTAATAGAGACGTGAAAAACTCGGTCTTGTTTGGGAGAGGCTTAATCCTTGCCTGAGACCAATAGAGTTTGACCGATTTTCATACTTCTTTGTTCTGCTCCTTTAAAAATAATCTGAAAAAAAGTGAGTAAGTTACCAAAGCTTCTTATTTGTTTGTACATGGGGCCACAGCCATGGCACAGTTGGTAGCGCATCAGCCTCTTATACTAGAGGTTCCAGGTTCGATACCGCGGCAAATACCCTTACTGAGGAAAATGTCATTCAGCAATGGTTTGATATCATGAACCTATGGGGGGAGCAGCTGGAAGCTCGGTAAGGGTTTTGTGGTAGTACTGGTATGAGAAAAACAGGAATCCATGGTTTGGTGCTCCAGCCGCCGCGATATAACAGCTTAGTAGTTGCAAACGGCGTAAAACCCAATAAATCCTTGTACATGGGGTGCCGCTGCCAAAGCGCTGTAGGTAGAGCATCAGACTCTTGCCCTAAAGGTTTCAGGTTCTATCCTTGGCCTGTCACATGTCTCTTAACAATGGTTTGATAATTGTAAACCTATGTTGGTTATCAGCACTTGCTCCTTTTGCCTCAGTATTTTCTTTGCTGTACTATAATGTCGGATGGGTTGTATTATATTATGGCCCTGGTCGTCCATCTCTGTCTGTTGGCAATTTCTTGTGTGTGCAATTCCTGCTACAGTTTCTATCGGAATTTGATCAAACTTGCCACAATGAATCTCCATGGTGTCAAGTTGTGCACATTTCTTACGGAATGCTGATATTTCTTCATTCCCTTGAATTGAAAAAATATTAGCCAATTTCACTGATAAGCCTGACTCAAGTGTATCTGCGCTGCTCCACGAAGCTCTTTTCATACACAAGTTATATCTTTGTCAACATCCATTTTGTTGTCTCTAGCAGCTTACAGATTAGAGCATTGACCAATAAACATTTTTGTACAATAGCCCTAGTTATAATCCCTGAATTTAGAGGGAAAGCCCTAGCTGACCAAAATTTGGTCATTTGGGAAAGGGTTCCCACACAAGGCCAGGTTTTGACCTCTCTAATAGAAAAGGCTCAAGAAAACATTACAACTAAAGAAGAAACTGCTGATAACCAGCAGTTTCTTCTTTTGTCTTAATGTTTTCTTTGCTGTATCATATACACAAGTCATATTTTTGTCAAACATCCATTTTGTTGTCTGTAGCAGCTTTCATATCAGAGCAGTGACCAAAAAACCTTTCTATGATAGTGCTAGTTATTATTCGGCAGAGTCTAGAAGAAAAAGCCAAAGCTTTGAAATTGGATTGACCAAAATGTGGCCATTTAGGAAAGGGTTAAGTCAAGAGACTATTTTGACAAGAGTGTTGTATTGAATAAGGAGAACTGTTACACAAAATAAACCTCTCAACAATGGTGCTAGTTATTATTCTGGAATTTAGAGGGAAAAGCCACAGGAGTTTTGTACGGAGCAATTGATTTTTGGCAGTCTGAATATTAAAATGTGAAATATTTGTGAAGCTTTGTCTGCCATAGTTGTGCTCCCATGGGACAGTTGTTTCCCTGGAACTTTCTGCTCAACATTTTCCTAGCTTAACCCTTTCCCAAACAACAAAATTTTAGGGTTGTCCAATTTTAAAGCTGCTGCAGACGACGCAATGTATATCAATAAAGATTAACATTGTGTGTGACATAGTCAAGAAAATATTGAGGCAAAAGGAGAAAATGCTGATTATCAGCATTTTCTTCTTTTGTCTCAATGTTTTTCCAAGTCTGTTTCCTTAGGGCTGTCAAAACCAGGTCTTGTTTAGGAAAGGGTTAACCCTTTCCCTAAAGGCAAAATATTGGACTGTTACAATTTCAAAGTTGCTAGATGTAGATAAAGACAGTATAAGTGTGCAAATATACCACAGAAAACTTTGAGGTAAAAGGATAGAATTATGCTGATCACCATTAGAAATTTTGTTTGCCTGGAACTTTCAGTAGAATTTTTTTTTCTGGGCTTATAATCCTTTTCCAAACTCATGGAACACAGGTTTTGATGTTATGAAAAGGCTAAGCAAAATATTGCCTTTTGCCTCAATATTTTCTGTGCCATATATAACAGATGTTTCATTTCTAATACAAAAGATATTATGGAATTCAATTAAGACGGCCTTAAAATTTTGTTGTTACTCATTAAGAAAGGCTTAAAGAAATCCATATTTGCCATGCATCTTTTTTAAAATCCGCCTTCCCCTAAGGACAATAATTTCAGACTAGTGTATGTCATTTAAAAGCTGCAGTAGACAACAAAATGAATAGTAATGAAAATGCAGTTTGTGTGCATTATAGCATAGAAAAAACAGAATCAAAGGATAAAAAGCTTGTAACTGCATTTTCATTTTCTCAATAATTTCCCTTCTTATCTTAACCCTTTCCCAAACAAGACCTGGTTTTACGTCCCTAATCAAAATGCCTTGGGAAAACATTGAGGCAAAAGAAGAAAGTGCTGATAATCAGCACTTTCTCCTTTTGCCTCAATATTTTCTGAGCTATTTTGAGCTCAATTCCTGTCTCTAGTAATATAAGTTTTGTAGTCTGCAGCAGTTTTCAAATTGGACCACCCTAAAATTTTGTCGTTTTGGAAAAAGTTAAAGGAATTCACATTTTACATGCATTTATTTAAATGCCCTTTCCTATACTAAAACAATTCAGACTTTTTTAGGCAAATTTATTTAAATCACCTTTCCCAAATGACTAAAATAAATAAATGAAACCTATTTAAATTCAAAGACTTGTATTATGCAGGGCGCCCAGTAACCTATAAATACCTATATTATCCTATATTTTTGGACCTTACCTATAAAAACCTATAATTTCACCCATTTTGCCCCAAATACCTATAAAAACCTATATTTTGTGTCTTGGGTAAGCAAAATTAAATCAATACTTTAAGAAAAAACAGCTTTCTTATTCTTCTGAGTAGTTTGCGTGACTCACTCTGGTGCATTTTCGCACAAAGGTGAATTATGTACATGTGCAAGGGGAATTTAAAAGGCTAAATACTTACTTTTGTCATCTTTTACTTAGTAGATAAGTTTCCATTATGAACAGTAAAGTTGTCTTCAAATAATTCTATGTAAGTATTACTTATGGGCAAGTGAATTTTGATTTCTTTACATAAATGCAGGGAAAAAAAGTTTATAACTTGAAAGAGTCATGATAGTTTTGCTTGTGTCATACAAAATTAAGTGCAACTCTCTGTCTCTAAGTTATCACATAGTCTTTATGCTCAGAAATTTAAACTTAAAATAATAGAGGCCAAATAGGTAGATATATTTTAATTATACTCCCAGGGCGGAATATTGTTTAACCCGTGTCCGTCTCTCCATCCGTCTGTCCAAATCTTTAACATTGGCCGTTGTGGGGGCATTCATGTTTTACAAACACATTTTGTTTTCATCTTTCTGACACGGCCGTACAGCCTAGAGTCTTGAATTGTTGTATATAGCATCATCCAAAGGTCCATTCCAGAAATACAGTCTTCAAATTATTGTGGTTTCATGCAAATTAGCCCTTTGTTCTGTGGTATTGTATTTCATATATATGGACAAAGGAGGACAATCTTCTGAATTATTTGGCCTATAGCTTTGAAACTGGTATGTTATATTGTCTTAGGACCCTCTACCAAAATACATATTTTTACAAATTATTTTTACAATGGAAACTGGCCCTATATTGTTGGGTATTGGATTTCATATAAGGACAGAGAAAATTTTGTGCAATCTTCTCCTAGACTGTTTTACCTAGAGCTTTGAAACTTGGTGTATAGAATTGATTATGGAGGTACAATGAAAATTGGCCCTGTGTGTTTGGTATCAGACTCCATTTAGAGTCAAAGAAGAAAATCTTATATTGTCTTCTACTCCTAAATCATCCCATGGCCCTTTACCAATATCCTTCAAATCATTGTGGTGCAATGAAATTTGGCCCTATGTTGTGGGATATTAGATTTAAGACAAAGAAAGCAATTTTGCATAATCTCCTACTCCATCTTTAACTGTTTGGCCTCTGTGTAGAATTGTTTAATGGACCCTCTACCAAAGCACTTCAAAGTTTTTGGTTCCATGAAATTTGCCATATATCTTCTACATCTTAATTATTGAATCAATGACTGAAAATTTATGTGTAGAATTGCCTCATGGCCCTCCATGACAAAAGACTTAAAAATTTTTGTAGTAGTATAAAATTTGACCTAATAATGTGGGATACCCGATTTCAAATTGAGAACTCATCAGGAAATCTGGGGCAAATTTCCCTTGACAAATTATTTTGTGACAAATCATTTTGTCAGAATACCCCATGTTAATATTTTGTATGTATCATGGCAGCATGAATCTCTGCGAAAACTTTTAACATTGCTTTCCTGTAGTGAAAATTGGCAGGAAGTTATGGGTCTGGGATGAAACGGATTATACAATCATCTCCTCAAAGCCACAATGTTCTTTAAGGTGAGCGATAAATGGCCTTTTTGGATCTCTTATCTTGATATGGTGTTAATGGAACACCTTAATATTACTGAATATTGAAAACAAAAAGTAATAGTTAATGGTCACCTTGTCTGTTTCTCCTTTCATCTTATTAACAAGAGAGAGCTGGAAGGTTGTGGTGGTGGTAGAGAAACATTTAAAGTAGCCTTTTCTTCATAGTAAAGGCAACCTATATTATCCTATATTTCTGGCTAATAAATACCTATAATTTTTGGACATACCTATATTTTGGACATTTAAAGTCGCTGGGCACCCTGATTATGGTATTTAGCCTATAGATGTGGATGAGCAGCTTGAGGAATAAATATTAAAATAAGCGGACTATATTAATTATGCCCCCTTTCGAAGAAAATGGGGGTATATTGTTTTGCAAGTGTCGGTCGGTCGGTCGGTCGGTCGGAAGGTCGGTCGGTCGGTCGGTCGGTCGGTCTGTCCGTAGACCAAACCTTGTCCGGAGCATAACTCAAAAAGTATTAAAGGTAGAGTCATGAAACTTCATAGGTGGATAGATCTCATTATGGAGAGGTGCAGTGCACAAGAACCGTAACTCTGCCGATCAAATTTTTTGAGTTATTGCCCTTTGTTGATTTTATAACTTGATTCTTGTCCGGAGCATAACTCAAAAAGTATGTAAGGTACAATCATGAAACTTTACAGGTGGATAGATCTCATTATGGAGAGGTGCAGTGCACAAGAACCGTAACTCTGCTGATCAAATTTTTTGAGTTATTGCCCTTTGTTGATTTTATAACTTGATTCTTGTCCGGAGCATAACTCAAAAACTATGTTAGGTAGAACCATGAAACTTTACAGGTGGATAGATCTCATTATGGAGAGGTGCAGTGCACAAGAACCGTAACTCTGCTGATCATATTTTTTGGGTTATTGCCCTTTGTTGATTTTCAAACTTGATTATTGTCCGGTGCATAACTCAAAAAGTATGTAAGGTAGAATCAAGAAACTTTACAGGTGGATAGATCTTATTATGGAGAGGTGCAGTGCACAAGAACCGTAACTCTGCCGATCAACTTTTGTGAGTTATTGCCCTTTGTTGATTTTATAATTTGATTCTTGTCCGGAGCACAACTCAAAAAATATGTAAGGTAGAATCATGAAACTTTACAGGTGAATAGATTTCATTATGGAGAGGTGCAGTGCACAAGAACCGTAACTCTGCCAATCAAATTCTTGGAGTTATTGCCCTTTGTTGATTTTTACACTTAATTCTTAACCTTGCCTATATCTCGTGTCCTTTTACACTTACAGCCTTGATATCTCACACATAGATACCTCCTATCAACATCGTTCACATTTAACCATGACCTTGGACCTTGTGACCTTGACCTTGGAGTTTGACCTACTTTAAAAAAAATTAAGCCCGGCATATATCTCATGAACTTTGACAAATACAGCCTTGATATTTCACACATGGACACATCTTACCAAGACCTTTCACAATTGACCATGACCTTGGACTTTGTGACCTTGACCTTGGAGTTTGACCTACTTTTAACAAAACTTTAACCTAGCCGATATATCATGTCCATTTACACATACAGCCTTGATATTTGACACATGGAAACCTCCGACTTAGACCTATCACATACGACTATGACCTTGGACCATGTGGCCTTGACCTTGGAGTTTGACCTACTTTTGAAAAAAATAAACTGGGCCTATATCTTATGTGCTATTACACATACAGCCTTGGTATTTCACACATGGACACATCTTACCAAGACCTTTCACATTTGACCATGACCTTGGACCTTGTGACCTTGACCTTGAACTTTGACCTACTTTAAAAAGAACTTTAACCTAGCCGATATTTCATGTCCTTTTACACATACAGCCTTGATATTTGACACATGGACACCTACGACCAAGACCTTTCACATTTGACCATGACCTTGGACCTTGTGACCTTGACCTTGGTGTTTGACCTACTTTTATAATACATTAACCTGGCCTATATTTCATGTCATTTTACATATACAGCCTTGATATTTCACACATGGTCACTTCCAACCAAGATATTTCACTTTGACCATGACCTTGGACCTTGACCTTGGAGTTTGACCTACTTTTAGAAATATCTAACCTAGCCTTTATCTCATGTCCTATTACACCTACAGCCTTGTTATTTCACACATAGACACCTCCTACCAAGACCTTTCACATTTGACCATGACCTTGAATATTGCAACCTTGACCTTGGAGTTTGACCTACTTTTAAAAAGACTGAAACCAGGCATATATATCATGTCCTTTTACACCTACAGCCTTGATATTTCACATATGGACACCTCCAACCAAGACCTTTCACATTTGACCTTGACCTTGGCATTTGGCCTACTTTTAAAAACTTTAACCTGGCCTATGTTTCATTTTACTTTTACATATACAGCTTTAATATTTCACACATAGACACCTCCTACCAAGACCTTTCATATTTGACCATGACCTTGGACCTTGTTAACTTGACCTTCGACTTTGAACTACATCAAATGTAGGCCCTTGAGGGGGCATATATGTTTTACAAACATCTCTTGTTTTGTACTAAATCAAAGAAAATGAAGAAGAAAAAGAGAAATGTCTGTTATCAGCATTTCCTCCCTTTCTCACAATGTTTTCCCAAACATTCTGCTATTCAAGGATGCAAAAATCCTGTCCTAAAGAAGAACTGACTTTGATGTCTCCAATAAAAAGGGCTTGTGAAATCATCAAAGCAAAAGAAGAAAATGCTGGCAACCACCATTTTCACCTTTTGCCTCAATATATTCTGCTATATTATTTACATCAATTACATTTCCATTTTATCTTCGGCAAGAGCTTTTTGAAAGTTGCGGCCCTAAAATATCTTTTTTGGGGAAAGGGTTTAACTCATTCCCACACATTGAGGCTTTTAGACACCCACAAGAAAAGCTTTGTAAAACATCATGGAAAATGAAGAAATTGCTTGTCACAAGCAATTTCTTCATTTGCCACAATGTTTTCTACACAAAATGACTAAAAACAAAGACAAAAATGTAAATTCATTCACTCGAAATTGTGGTCTGCAGCATCTTTGAAGGGTCCCACCCTAAAATTTCATTTTGGACAGTGTTAACCCTTTCCCAAACAAGACCTGGTTTCAATGTCCATAATAGAAAATTTTTGTGAAAACATTGAAACAAAAGAAGAAACTGCTGGTTATCTGATAACCAGCAGTTTCTCCTTTTGTCTCAATATTTTCTGTGCCATATTTTACATAAATTCTATCTTTAATAACTTCTATTTTGTCATTTGTGGTAGTTTTGAATTGGAGCACCCTAAAATTTCGTCGTTTGGGACAGGGTTAAGAGAGGGCAATCAGTAATCGACACCTATATATCAGCTGACAATTGTTTTGTCTCGGGCCTGGAATCTTCCTATATATTTTCCCTAGTAAGGAGACAAGTATAATATGTCAAAAACAAGTACAGGCCAATAGAATCATTTCTCTTTCCAATAGCCCTGGCAGAGACAGAGAAATTAACCCTTTCTCTATCAAATTTGGAGATGTTGCAGATGACAAAACATAACTATGTAACCGTTACATGAAATGGTGTTCAAATGAGCCAAAATATTTTGAATTCTAAATTAGTCTTCCATTTAATAAAGATGAGTCTGTTGCTCTAGCAAAGTTGGTAGCACATCAGACTCTCAATGATAAGGTGCTGGGTTTGAATCAAGGAATTGGCTTATATTCTTTCTGATATTTGTATCCCACCAATGGTTTGATAATACCGTAATTATTCTAATAAACGTTCATATACTAATAAACGCCCATCCCCCAAATCTCGTCTGAAAATCTGCTCGTTTCAAGCACAATTTTAGCAAAAAGGCGTGATTCTAATAAACGCCCATCCGCTGATTCCCGATTAAAATATTGTAAGTCATAATCAAAGATCATTTCCATAAGGAATGAAAAAGAGGATTTCCAGCCCTAAATCTGTTGGCAATGATGGAATTCCATAGAAAAATTTTGTGGTCCTTAATTTTTATAACAAAACTCAACTTGCTGAACTTAGAGTCCACGAATTGACACCAGTGATTCGTTAATTTTGACTAACAAAATTAGAAAACCTGATAAATGCCCACCCCCAACTTTTACATTGACCATGTTTCTAATAAACACCCGGGCGTTTATTAGAATAATTATGGTATTTAACCTGAGTGGGAAAGCATAAGTAGCTAAGAGAGGATCTTGTTGTTGTATTGGTGAAGAGAAACAACAGGAATCAATGGTTAGGTGCTCCAGTCACTGGGATATAACTGAGATTTTGTTGAAAAAGATTTTAACCCTTTCCCAAACAAGACCTGGTTTTGACGTCACTAATAGATATGGCTTGGGAAAACATTGAGACAAACAGAGAAACTGCTGATAACCAGCAGTTTCTCCTTTTGTCTCGATATTTTCAGCGCCTTATTTTACACAAATCCTATCTTTAATAATTTTGTCATTTGTGGCTGTTTTTGAAGTAGATCACCCTAAAATTGTGTTGTTTGGAAGAAGTTTTAACTCTGTTCAATTTTAAGCAAGATTTGATTGTGACTACCCAAGAATATTTTCAACTATCCAGTGTTTTACTGTTGAAAGGGAGACAACGCCATCATGCACTGTGGGAAAGGATAGATGAATTTTAAAGTCAATTTTGGTGGCAATTTCCTGTCCTGAAATGGGCCTTTTGAGGTTATGGGCTTTGTTGAAATATGTATCAAGTTACACTGATGTTCCCCATTGATTTCTAATGATTTCAAAATGACGTTTTTTGTCACAATATACAGATTTATTTCAGCAAATTTTGTATTGTAGCGTGATAGCCAAACTGCTGTATCTATGATTTTATTATGCTATCATAATGATTAAAATACATGATAGGCTAGTGCTAGGCTGTTGTAAATGAATTCTTTATTCTAAGGAAAAATCTTTAGCAAGTTCATATAAATGTGACCCGTCACGCTAAAAGGGACCTTATCGGATGTGTGAAAAATATTGATCCTAGTCAGTCTGCGCAGCCAGACTAGGGCCGACACTTTTCAGTTTTATGTAATTTTCTAAATCCGGAATGTTTTCCCTATCTTACTATATATTCATTTGTCATATACAGTATTTGGTTGACCTGTGCTTGGTCTGACAAGTTTGTAAAAATTTGGATTTTTGAAGTTCGGATAAGGTCCCATTTAGCGCGACGGGTCACAAATGAGCTTGGAGATGGAAAAAGACCTTTATGACATTTGAGATATTATGGATCAAGATCAGCCTGTGTAACACACAGTCTGATCAAGATCAATGTTGTCCTGACAGCTTCTGTATGACCAGTAGCAGCAACTGTAAGGGAACAGTTTTGATCCTGATTAGACTTAAAGGCTCTTTTTACAGATCAAGTTTCAATGTGAAGGTACTTACCGTATTTTTTCTCCAAGCATATCAATTTATGATTATCTGATATTGTGTAAAATGCACAATGTAAAATTTTGTTAGGACAAGTCCTATTTGAAAGATGCTGCAGATGACAACACGGTTGATATAAATAAGATAAGATTTATGTTCATTTTGGCCCAGAAAGTATAAAGGAAAAAGAAGAAAATGTTGATTATCACTATTTTCTTTCTTTCCCTCAATATTTTCCAAATAGAGTAGGGCGCTATGTAATTCAGTGTGCTTTTAATGATACAGCTTGCCAACATTGTCCATTACGAAGTCCATTCACCGAAGGTGGAGAAACAACATCTTGACATCCGTGTTCTCGCGGGAGAGTTTTGAGACGTTACGTTAAAAATGACGTCCAGAAAAAGGACTTTTGAAAAACAAAAGATGTAAATGATGAAAAGTTTGATGAATATACTTTCAGTTCTTCAAAGTGCATTTATCTTGACGTAGATAAACATATTTTGTGTACTGTGTTTAACCGTAAACGCCATTTCTGACGTCACGACCCAATTTAAACGTTGTTAATAAAACAAGCAGACGTAGGTATTTTTTTGATATATAAACAGATCATGTTTAAAATCATTCATTGAACAATTGTAAAAAATATCAAAAATGATTTTTATGCCACCGTGAGTACGCAAAATAAGCGTAATTGAAAACCGGTGACGTCACTTTAGTATTATTTTCAAAGAATACGCATAGAAATGAATTTTATTCAATACTGTTTGATCTAAAGCAAATATGTTTACCACAGAAAGCATTTAATGTGCACAAGTAGATAGTGATAGGTATAAAATCATTAAAATTGTAGTTGACGTTGGTATATTTTGCCCTTTCTTATTTGCCCACCCTTTGAAATTGATATACCGGTATTTATGGTCTAGTATGTAGTATCGAAACGTATATACGTATACATTTCTGAGAAATATGGGAAGCTAACAGTTTGTTTATATAAACAATTGCTTAGATTCCCAATTTTGACGTTATTGCAAGTACGCCAATTGTATCTTTTACACCTGTTTATGAAAGGCTACTAAACTGTGTAGAATGATTAAACTCTTTTAACCCTTTCCCAAACGGCAAAATTTAGGGTGGTCCACTTCAAAAACTGCTACAAGTGACAAGATGCAAGTTACTACAGATATGATTTGTTAAAAATATGGCACAGAAAATATTGAGACAAAAGGAGAAACTGCTGGTTATCAGCAGTTTCTTCTTTTGTTTCAATGTTTTCCCAATACTTTTCTATTAGGGACGTCAAAACCAGGTCTTGTTTGGGAAAGGGTCAAAACTTATAAAACGACACAAAAGAATGTAAAATAAGATAAAATTCAATATTAGTTAAATCACCTAATCCTAACAATTAAGAGCTTCGCAGAGCAGCACATATACGCCCGAGAGGGGCTTGTCAGTAAAATTGGCCATTTTTTTCAATTCAAGGGCAGATAATTCAAGAACGAAAAGAGATATCTGAATTCCGTAAGCGGATTGTACAACTAGACACCATGGACATTCATGGTGGCAAGTTTGATCAAATTCCGATCAGAACTGTAGGAGTTGCACACATAAGTAATTGCTAACGGACGGACGACCGGGGCCATAACATAATGCAACCCTTCGGACGTATAAAAATGAGCGAAATTAATTGGCGGCATCTGCTCTGTTTTGACAATTCGGTGCAATCCAG
Organism: Fragum sueziense; assembly: GCA_963680895.1. Taxonomy (NCBI): domain Eukaryota; kingdom Metazoa; phylum Mollusca; class Bivalvia; order Cardiida; family Cardiidae; genus Fragum; species Fragum sueziense. The sequence continues at coordinate 11,825,279 of OY804601.1, read as the reverse complement.
GTTGATTGGTGTGCACATGAACTTTCTTGATCCACATTTAGATTTTGTGCAACCACACTTTACCAGTTCAAGAAGTGCCAGTGGTGCTGGCAACAAAGTCGTCATAACCGGCTGGTCCATCCCGATCCTTTGTCCAACCAAAGATTTTAGGATCTGGAATGGGAGGACAAGGGACCACGTCAAAGTTCAAAATTATGCACTGGAACGCTGCGTGCTTAACAGATTACTAAAATGTTGCGTTTGTAGGTAGCAATCGCTCAGATTCGTATTGCTTCCTACGAAATAGCCACGAAATAGCTCCTAGTTTTGTGATCTCTGTTCCAGGCTGTTGCCACTGGCAGACAAACTTTTCAAGAGACGCTAATGTTATGCCAGTTATGGAATGCCCCGCAGAGATAGCTTTAAAAGCGTCTATAACATTGGTGCTTGCCTGTTCAAATGACTTCCAAAACAGATTTTTCACCTTTCTAGTGAAGGACCCTGTGTTATCAGCGCTCGAAAAGACATGCGCGGCTGGTAAAGCTTCGGCTGCGTTATTTCCTATGGCATCAACTACTGCTGTCAAACGTACAATGCATTTTGTCTCGCCATTTCCTGAAACAAACACGGTGTCTCCAGGTAAAAAATTTGGAATTCGCCTCAAGGATAGCACAAATACACCTGTGTCTGGCGAATAAATATTAATGAAAATGAAGCAACATTTGAAGCAGTCAGTTGCATGGAGCAGAATCTTTGTATCGGCCTCTTCTTGTGAACTGGGAAGATATAACATATCTCCTTTCGTTGAACGTACAATGTTACGGTATGCTTTCTTTGAGTCTTGTGATGACCTCTGCTATGTAAACAGTGAGCTCGTCTTTAGTAGAAGACGAGGAGAGAAGAGTTGCCATCGACACATTTTCGAGTGGTGTACTGTCTTTGATGTGATACGATACCGCTTGTTTCTTGCTAAGTCGTTTCAGGCTGTTTTCAAAGAAGATGGTCGATCATAGCGATCGAAGTTCAGATGCACTTCAGAATAGCCTTCATACGTTGACTCATGTACAGATACAAAATGGTCGCCCAATTGTAAACCTGTTTTGGTGTTTTGGGGTTTATGAAGTGCCTGCACTAAGTTCATCGCATCGATTACCGCAACTTCCCTGTTCCTAGGACCAAATACAAGTGATCTTTCAGAATCGTCATCAACTGAGACTTGTTCGAACAATGATGAAGTGAACCATCAGCGTCAAACAGTGCTCTTGGGACGACTGAAAGTTCATAATTACTGAGGCCATTTTCTAGGCTGATTTCCTTCCGAGATTTCGCAATTATCAGTAGCCATGCAAACTGTCCTCTGTCCTCTTTGAGCTCAGTAAGCTTGTTTTGTACTTGAACTACAATAGATTTGACAGATGACCTGTACAAATTGAGAGAAGCCTTTGTCATCGTGCATCAAAACTGTGTTTCATTTGTGTGAAGCCTCTTTGCAATAAAGCCATCCAACATGGTAACATGGTTATTGCTATGACATCAATGAAGTTGCTGTAATTTTGCCTCTGAAGCCTAATAGATTATATAGGTTTACATGTACATGTATATACTGAGAGACAAAAGAAAGTATACAAATTCTATTTCTCAATATCTCTCTTAATTTTCATGATATCGACTCGAAATTTTGAACAAAAAACCTTTAATTATAAAGTATTTACACAAGGTTGAGAGATGTCCCCTGGAATCAATCGATTATCCATACTCGTGCCACATGTCAGTTTTGCAAACTTTGCATGTGCGACTTAGTGGAGTATCGGATATTGCTGTTTATTATGATTTGTTTTCTCTATTCTTTACCACAACATATCACAATGTTGTTATTTCTATTACATTAAAACACAAGTAGTGGTGGCGGGGAGAAATTGAACAATATGCCAGCTTTTTTAATTAAGTCCCATTTTTCTATGATGCAGCATTAAATGACAAAAATACGTGACAATATACACATAATCATGTGGATAGAAACACTTAACGTATTTATTTTCAAAATCCGCCAATAAATTTCTAAGGAATTATGTCAAAGAACGTTTTTGCACCAAGTCCTCTTTTGCCATGACGCAGCATAGAATGGTAAAAACATCAACAGAATGTACATGATCAGGCAACTAGGAACATTCTGTGAAATTCTGATTCAAATCCGTTCATAAATGTAGGAGTTATATCAACTAAAATGTTTGAATTGAATTCTTGACGTATTTAAGCAACCTGGAAATGGCCGAATTCTGGGAAAACACCGCCTCTCCCGAAATGTCAAGAAACGGATATCGATAACAGGAACATATGTGATTACAAAAATGCATGTTGGCACCCTGTATCATCAAAAGCACACGGGAGCCAATTTCGTTACATAGCGCCCTACTCTAAAACCATGTGGTATTTTGACATCAAAAACAGGGTTTGTTTGGTAAAGGGAATAATACAATTTTATCTGACCTTCTCAAACGGTAAATGAATTAGACTGGGAGTTTTACAAAAGGTCTGTAAAAAGGAAATAACCATGGATAATTGCTTGTAATGGTAAAATTGGGCTGTTTTAGCTCTGCTTAGTCTTGATAGATAGTCCAATGACATTCCATGGTTTACAGATTTTAGGATAACTCTGAAAAAATGGCACATATTCAGACCTTTGGTGGTATGCACCAACCAGTCTTATTATGCCCCTGTATCGAAAGATGGGGGCATATTGTTTTACTCATGTCTGTCTGTCCATTTGTCTGTTCGTCTGTTGGTCCAGTTCGTCAGTCTGTCAGAAAACTTAACATTGGCCATTTCAGGGGCATAAGTCTTTCACAAACAAATATTTTTCTAAATTTACCTCTAAAATTACACAATAATCCATCCGATTGGTCGAGACATACGTCTCATCCAATCAGATGGCTTGTAATGTAATCATGATTTAGAGAATATCAATTTAGAATTGTTGTAGAATACAGATCTGCCGCTCTGCTTCTCCCATTATCGGAAGCGTATGGCCATTCTTGGGGGATTGTAACTGATATGGGATGTCAGTCTCAGCTGCGGTCTACAGAATTATTGGGGAACCAGTCTGGGACAGAAACGGGAACCAAATTTTTACATTTCACTACACCAGTCACAACCATTTTGTCAACCAAAAGACATTTTTGTCGCTTCACTATTAATTCAATTTCGATCAGACAATTTTTGGGGACTTTTTTTTGTCTTGATAGAATCTTTTCCATACCCAAATTTGGAATTCTTCACTTAGATTGGTCTTTTATAGTATTGGTATTTCAAATCTTATCATGATTGTCAATTTGTGCACTTTCAATAATTTTGCAAGAATTATTGATTTACATACTGCAAATAAATTCCCATTTTCATATAGAGACATGATTCCATTCTCATTTTTGATACTAAAGAAAATTGGTTGGTGTAAGTACATCTTTTAACTGAATGAAAATGTTTAGACTGATCAAAGTTCAAACCCATATCAGATAACTCATTATCTGGTATTTGAGCATATTATGTTGATAGGAAATGTTGAATCGCTTATGATCAGGCTATCTGCCCTTAATTGTATGTCATATCAAATTCTTTCTGTGTTTCAGTTGTCAAAATCAGTCCTTGTATGGAATTGCTTGTTGCTGCTGCTACTTATGATCATACGAATATTACTGCTCTCATTTGACATGGCGCTGACCTTTAACTCTCCTAAATGACAAAATTTTAGGGTCATCCAATTTGAAAGCTGCTGCAGACGACAAAAATGATGATAATAAAGACATGAATTGTGTAAAATATGGCACAGAAAATATTGAGACAAAAGAAGAAACTGCTGGTTATCAGCAGTTTCTTCTTTTGTTTCAATGTTTTCCCAGGCCTGTTCTATTAGGGACGTCAAAACCAGGTCTTGTTTGGGAAAGGGTTAATTATGCAAAACATGCGATTAAAGACTTCCACCATTTAGTCAGGGCACGAATTTAGAAAAGTTATCACCTAAAGGCATTTTGTGAAGAAAAGGGTTTGAGATCGGTTCTAAGGGTAATTTGGTATGCTGAATCCGAAAAACAATGTTGCCAAGCTGAAAAATGACTTCTTCATCATCTAATTTGCATATTTTCAAAATGGCCGCCAAAACCTCAATTATGCAATAATTATGTTGTTATTTATCATTTTTTCGTCATGTTTTGTTCTAAATATCGCAAATTTCATGTTAGCAGACTAAAACTAAATGGTTTACCACGTGAATGAGAAACAAAAATGGCTCTTTCACCATCTTATTTGTATATTTTCAAAATGGCCGCCAAAAACATAAAATCCGCTATATAGTATCAAAGTTTTTGGCATAATCTTAACCAAATTGTTGAGATAGTTTGCTATTAATTGTTTAAAACTAATGAGTAATTAATTTCAAAAGTAAATAGAATCACGTTGACACTATTTTTAATAATCTTTTACCGTATTACTGGCAATAAACCCCTATTAACCCTTTCCCGTACGGCAGAATTTTCGGGTGATCCACTTCAAAAACTGCCACAAATGACAAAATGGAAGTTAGGAAAGAAAGAATTTGTGTAAAATATGGCATAGAAAATATTGAGACAAAAGGAGAAACTGCTGGTTATCAGCAGTTTCTTCTTTTGTCTTAATGTTTTCCTAAGCCTTTTCTATTAGGGACGTCAAAACCAGGTCTTGTTTGGGAAAGGGTTAAACATACAGAATATCACTTTCAAGTTTCAAGTTTTTGGCATAATCTTAACCAAATTGTTGATATGTTTTGCCATAAATTGTTTAAAACTACTGAGAAAATAATTTCAAAAGTAAATAGAATCACGTTGACACTATTTTTAATAATCTTTTACCGTATTACTGGCAATAAACCCCTATTAAACATACAGAATATTACTTTCAAGTTTCAAGGTTTTGGCATAATCTTAACCAAATTGTTGATATGTTTTGCCATAAATTGTTTAAAACTACCGAGAAAATAATTTCAAAAGTAAATAGAACTACGTTGACACAATTTTTAATAATCTTTTACCGTATTACTGACAATAAAACATTTTTAAACATGCAGAATATCACTTTCACATTGAATTTATTTATCATTTTTTTGTTATATTTTTTTTAAAAAAAAGCGGCGTTAAAACACATAACTTTTATCAACAATACCAATTTAGACGTTTACGTATACATTTTGATTTTAAAAAAAACTTGGACATTTTAGATTTAGCCTTCATAAAATAATTTGGTTCATTTTCAAAATGATGCTAAGCTAAAATATTTTAACATGTCTTTGGTTTTATGGCTAGATCGGAATGAGCTCCGGAAAAAAATATCACCTGAATTCATTTATACCAGAATTGATTTGATAACAAAAAATGTCAAAGGAGCTAAGCACCGTATTTATTCCTATAAAACCGATAACACACCCTAAATACCGTTTTTAAAATGAGATACATGCCAAAGAACGTGAATGTGTCCAATTTTCAAATACAATTGCTATCTTCTTATAATCAAACGTTTGGAGCAAGCGCATTACAATCCTGTACATAATGTATGTTCTCGCTGGTGATTAGATATTTCCCCGTCTACTTAAAGGGGCCATGCTAGATATTTCAGGCATCAGAACAACATGCGGACAATTAGAGTTTACTAAGTGGTATGCACATCATATTTTCTGGGCAGAAAAATGAATAAGTCTTTGGTACCAAGATTTTCATCAATGCTTAGTTTCCTATAAATTAATGAGAAACTAACAATGTGGCAGGTAAAGTTAGATACAAACTTCATATACGAGGGGTGTTCATTAAAGATTTCCCCTAACCTACTTCTAATAAGTATAGAGAATTGAAACTTGGTACAAATATTAATCTTTCTCTACATGGCCTCTAGCCAGAGAGACATACTTCTGCCATCGTTTAATGCAGTTTTGGAGACCTGTTCTGTAGAACACTGTAGATTGTGCCCGAAACCTTGCATTGACTTTATGGTGGCATCATCAATGACAGGCTGTGGGCGCCCAGGATTCGGGCTCTTTCCACAGACTTACGTCCACACTTGTACTGAGTATACCAGTGTTTGACAAAGTCTTATGATGGGACATCATCCCCACAAACTTCTTTTATGTCATCAAATTCCTCCTTTAGAGTGCGACCTTTCAAATACAGGAATCTGATGACTGCTTGCTCCATCACGCTACCTTACTTAACTTCAGCACGCGGAAATAAGAAACAAATTACTTTTCAGAGCTGCAAGATTTCATGTGACCTATAGAGGTATACGGTAATGTATGTGTACAATTTCAATTTCCTACCTCAACTGAAAGTAGGTCAGGGGAAATCTTTGATGAACGCCCCTCGTAGAAGAACTGAATGAATTTGATGCGATTTTTTATGATTCAGTAAGCATCTACCCATACAGGTTGATGTCTCTGTGCAGTATCAGGCAAAAAACCACTTCTCTTATCTTAATCATTTCCATCCTACTTGTCTCTCAGGTACGGTTGCCTTGTGTGAAGAAATGTTGAGCATTGAAGACGCCAATGCCTCTGTCTAGGCTATTCTGATTTATGTCCTGGTGTGGCGTCCATATTTGAACCTTCATTTTAAACTTGTGTGAACTTAGAACGCATGCGGGTATACACCAAGAAACCCAATTCATGACAAATGATATGGCCCTTGTCATGAGCACAGCTAAAAGGGATTTTTATACAAATGTAAGTGCGCAACCAATGATACGGGCTCTAGACGAGGTCAATACTTTATGCATTATCATTAAATATGAAATAGTTCTAACAGTTACGGATAAAGCTGCAATAGTTCGATAAATAACAACAGAGACTATCTATCCAGGGCTTGTGGGTTCGAACCCATGGGTGTCAAAATGCTTTTTGAGGTATTATAAAAAGTCTGTAACCAAAGGATGAATCGCCTACATATAATCTACATGTATGTGTAATGAATATATGCATCAGTCACTGTGATGTTACTGACAATTTAACCCCATTCAATCATTAAAGTTATGTAACGTGTATTTGTTGATTAGAAAATCTGTATTATATAGTATATCAGTCAGTATATCCAGTTTCTAGTACCGGGATATTATCTATATCATAGGTAGATCAATAAGTTGCCTCTTTGAAATAGTGTCAAAATGAACAAACAATTTTTCTTCTGAAAAATTTAAGTTCAACATACTATTATAGTGAAATAGGTTTGCCACACTCAACCAATTTTGCAATCTCGCAAAATTTGTAAATCTAAGATAATTGTACTTTTTAATATTGTCCAGTGCCTAAGTTGGTTACCTGTTTAATACGAGGATATCAAAATGTAAATTAAAACAATTTTAGTGACTATATTTTCAACAGTTTGGAATCATGAGTGTATATGAAAGTGCAAAAAATGGAATTTCCCACAAAATGGAATTTCCCACACTTCACTATCCCTTATTAGAATGAATACGGTAAACTTTTTTCCAAAAAGTTTTATACATTGATTTATATTTCTAAGAATTTATTGTGGATATTTTGGGAAAAAGTTTAACCAAATCATGGTTTCAATATAGTGGCTAGGATGTATCATCATTTCGTCAAAATTATGCGAACAATTATTTACATGGTTTTTGAATTGGCGTGTTTGAGGTAGATCTACGTTAAAAGTATTAATATATGGTCAAAGGACAGCTGTGCTAAAATGTGTGTTCTTTATCATATCTGCATTCGAAACTTTACCTTTAATGCATAATATATAATAATAAAATAGTACTATGAACAATTTTACTGCATTTCACGCAGGAAAATGAAATGTACATTAATATTATTGTTTCAATTGGATTTATTGCCATTTATACGGTAATTTTCAAAAACGAATATTTTTTTTCTCAATCACCTGTTAAATCATTTAGATCTAATTTTAGTCTGTTAACAAGAAATTTGCGATATTCAGAAAAAAGATGTCGAAAAAATGACAAATAACAACATTATAAATGCATATTTGAGGTTTTGGTGGCCATTTTGAAAATATGCAAATTAGATGATGAAGGAGCCATTTTTCAGCTTGGCAACATTGATTTTCGGACTCAGCATACCCAAATACCCCTAGATACGATCTCAAACCCTTTTCTTCACAAAATGCCTATACCTTAAAAACTAAGCGACTTTTTAAGAATTTTGTCCTGACTAATTTCAATAAAATGAAATAATACAAAAAGAAAGTTGTATATGCATTATAGACATGTTAGTAGATTGCTAGTCTCGTATTTACGACTAATCTTCTCCGTTTTTGTCTACAGGTGGTATACGGCAGCGTCGTGACATGATGCCAAAATCCTGGTTCATTCCTTTAACTCTCCTGCAGAAACATGGCCAGGGTACAATTTTTCTCGCCTCTTTTTTCTCAATTTTTTTCTCTCTAATCTAGCCTTGCCTTTTTATCATTATGTCAGTTTATAGATTCTATATTATATATTATACTTGCATTTGGTAGATTCGAAGTTTTATATCCAGTCGATCTTTTTACTTATTAATTTACCTTGATTTTTACCTGCCTGACTACAGGCATATGTCTTGTCATCATCGAAGTTGTTATCATCAAAGTTTTATGTATCTTTTCCTTAGCTTTGTCTTTTTCTTGATGCAAAACCAATTGTATGTGACAAAGCTATTCTTTTCTAAGAAGAATAGCATTGCGACATGCCATTGTGTAAAAATTGCTTTTCATATGATGTCACTTATAAAATAAATCTGAAGTCATTTGATTATCCTGCATGTCACATACATTGTATGAATAGCTTTGAATTTGCAAAACAGCAACCTAAAAAAAGATAACCTTTTGAAAAATTATGTGGCCGGCGATAATTTGAGCTAAGCAGATTTCAACCAGTACTGGTCTAGAATAGACTAATTTAGCGATGGTATGACCAACCATTTAGTTAACTGTATGTAATGTATGTATTGTTGTACATGTTTGACCCATCTTGCAAAAAGTGGACCATCAAGGAACTGTGAAGATCATCAACCCGGCCAATCTGCATGGTGTTGCTTTTCAACGAAAACCTCGTAACTGCAGCTTGTTTTAAGCTGCAGTTACGAGGTTTTCGTTGAAAATCGAGTATTGACTGCTCAGGCTGACAAGTAGGGATGCCTTTCACTGTGAGATGATCCACTGAATCTAGAATATTTTTCTATTTCTTCATTTTTGAAATGCAATATCCGGTTGGGTTTATGAACTTCCCAGATGGATCTTTTCAGTAGATGGGTCACATTTTATTATTACCATGCTCTTCATTGATTCTTTTATTTCAAAGGTGTCAATTGATTTTTGCATGTTTAATTTAGGATACAATTTCAACAATTTTGGAGATATGTTTTCTTTATTCTTTTCTTTTATTTGTTGTTTTGTTTGTTTCATTACCAAGAGATTTTCTGTGAGCAGCCCTTGGTTACCATTCCCCTGCTTGAAAAATTTGTTTGCTCAATGTCATACCTAGACCTTTACTTTCAACCTTGCTTTATTTGAGAACATTGCTTCTAAAATGGTCTTCACTTCTGACCTGGCTTTACCCTTTCCCAAACAAGATCTGGTTTTGACGTCCCTATTAGAAAAGGCTTGGGAAAACATTGACACAAAAGAAGAAACTGCTGATAACCAGCAGTTTCTCCTTTTGTCTCAATATTTTCTTTACCATATTTTACACATATTCTATATTAAATACCATCCATTTTGTCATTTGTGTCAGTTTTTGAAGTGGGTCACCCTAAAAATTTTGCCGTTTGGGAAAGGGTTAAGCCCCTGACCAACCCAATCATTGACATAGCACCTTTAGGCACCGTCCTATGTCCATGTGGCTTTGGCTATAGCTCAGTTTGAAGCGCATCAGACATTCAATCATAAATCTATTTCGGCAAGAAATAACCAGAAGTGTGAGACATAAAACCAGATTTAATCAATTAATCCATTCAAGGACTTCTATTGATTTCTTCTTTTTTTTTTTCAACTTTTTTTTTTTTGTCCTTTGATTTATTTTGAGATTTTTTTCGACTTTGTATGTCTGGATGTGTTTTGATAAAATTCTGATTGGTTGTTTCTTTCTTTTTTTGTTTTGATATTATACAATAAAGTATGTGTCAAGATTAGTTCAAGACTTTAGTTTACTTCGTGTAACAATTGTTAACAATTATGTACAATATAGAAAATGAGATTGTAAATACTATGCTCTATTTGATGGCTAACTAATGCTCGTAAAAAATAATAAGATAGCTTAGCTGGTTTTCAGCACATTCTTTATGGTTTTGACCAAATGCAGACAGTCAATCAAAAACATGGATTAGCCAATGAACAATCAGAAAAATGTCATGCCCCAATTGTTCATCGTTGCACGTGTTATTGTTTCGATTTATCAACAGACAATCAAAACAATCCACATGCCAATAGCAAAGACTTTTCTGCTAACAGGTTTGCAGTTATGCTTTGATAAACTGTCAGTGTTGTAATAAAATCTGGTTACTACGGCTTGATTTAAGCTGTAGTTACGAGATTTTATTACAACACCTACGAAATACTATTTTGTTTGTCCGAATTTACATCCCGATTAAGTGGCAAAATCGTTCCCTATCAACGATCACATCCCTATCGTTTGTCTTAAATTCTATGTTGGGCGGAGCGATCTGTCGATTGGCGTTTGGTCAATTCCAATGTATTAAGTTTGGCGTCAGAATAGGACTTTCATTAGTTCTTTTCAATTTTAAATTCAAGAATATGGACTGAAAACAACAATAAGAAAAACAACAGATTGAATTAGAATCAGATAGAATATAGTATACTTTAGTTCTAGATGTGCACTATATTGGAAACTAACATTGACTTTACATTGTATATTATCTTATTATTTAGTTGAAATAATGTTTGTCAGAAATCACTTTATTATCATTCTATATAGTTAGAATACTTAGCTGTAATGATGATTATCATGATGATCCCAGACAATTCATATTTTACCAGAGCTGTGTGTGTAAAATTCAAAGTAAAAATAAAACTAATTTAAGATATATCGGAACTTCTAAACTCAAATTTGCAACTTTTGTAACAATTTCTAGGAAGCTTTGGAATTGAAAATCTGAAATTGATAAATATTTTCATTATTGTCTATTCTCAAAAGAAAATCAATTTTGTTGCTTTTAGATTTATCTAAGCATGTAATCTTTTCAAATACTATCTAGTCAAAATGTTTGTAGTTTTGCCTGTTCTCCAAATTTTCATAGTCATTCAATATAGTTTGTAAGGAAGTATACTCATTGTGAATTGAAAAATAAAATATCAAGTTATGTGAGTGGATGAAATATTGACAATTAACCCTACTTGATAAAGCTTGAAAATATTGAGGCAAAGGAAGAGAAGGCCTATAACCAGCATTTTCTCCTCTTTGCCTGGATATTTTCTGTGCAATATTGTACACAAATCCTATTTTCGATAAGAACCACTTTGTCTTCAGCAGCAATTTCAAGTTGGAACAGTCAAACACTTCAAAAAGTCATTTGAGAGAGCAGTTAGAGGCTCGGATTGGGTGCCATGGTAGTACCAGTAAGAGAATAGACAGGAATCCATGGCTAGGTGCTCCAACAGCGTGATATATTCTAATGTAGTCAAAGTGGCATTGCACCCCATTGTATCAATAGTCCCTTACTTAGGATGGACTACTATTTTTATGTCTTGATGATTTGGACAATAAATGGCATTTAAAGTTTAACAAAAAAAGATATACAAAATCAATCAGGAGATCAACACTGCAATTTTTTTTCCAACATTGTTTGCCAAGCATTCCGTTTCAGTATTGATGTGATGTTATATGGCTGGTCCATGTGGGAACACCAGAAAATAATTTGACAAGTAGTAACAACACAAAGCTTTAGATTAGGTTGAATGACGGCATTCTAAATCTCTTATAAGATATCCAAACTCTATGTTGTGGGTACTCATTTAAATCGTCTCGCAGAGACGATTCAAATGATATCCAAACCCTATATTGTGGGTGCTCATTTGAATCGTCTCGCAGAGACGATTCAAATGAGCACACACAACATATGGTTTGATGAATGGTATGATATATTTTGCATTTTGAAATTGGACATCTTGTGGCATCATCAGTAGCTGTGGTTTCATGTTGACAAATGCCAGGGTTCATAGTGTGATTAGGGCCTCCCCTAATTATGATTACATGAATTCATCTCCAAATGTCAGATTCGGAGATTACACATGGATTTACCACATTTGGAAGCTCTTTTAGTCGCATTAACCCATTCACAAACAATGAATGGATTTGATGACGGAAACTAAATGGATTAGAAGAAAGAAGATAATGCTGAAATCCAGAATTTAAAGTCATTGTCCATCAACTTAAAGTCATTGTCGATAGATGTTTTTCTGTAAAGATTTGAATAATGATTTTTTAGTGACATTTAATTTGTTGTCCACATACTACAGATTTTGATATGGAAAAAAGGAATACAATATATTTATAAATATTTTGATTTTTAGAGCACATAAATATGATGGCATTACAACAATCAAAATGTTTAATGGTTTAAGAACATTGATTTGATCATTCTCTACCAAAGAGTTTTTGGAATGAGGGCAGGTGTTTGTCTATATTTGGCGTTCTGAGATGTACATACAAAAGTCTTCAGAAATCAGAGATGTTCATATACCTTGGATAGGATCTTAAGGTCAGTCACAAGTTATTGTATGTTGGTACAGCACAGTAGAGTCCAAACATTGTACTGACAAACCCTAGAAAACTACCCTTGAACACTTTTAATATGTCTGAAAAATTGTTGGAAATTATAGAACTGTTGTCAAAATATTGCTCTTTTATTGGTATCAAGAGTACTTTTGTCCTTGAACCCATAAGAATTTTTCCATTGTGTTTGTGCCATAAAGTCACATTGAATGACAGTTAAAGTTTGTCATATAGCTAGATGAAACCCGGTTAACCCATTACCACACAGTGACTCCTTTTGACTCCCCACAATATAATAGCTTTGGAAAACATTGTGGAAAATGAAGAAATTGCTTGTGACAAGCAATTTCTTCATTTCCCACAATATTTTCTTCACAAAAAGACCCAAAAAATGCAAATTTTCATTCAGGTTTAATTGTCGTCTGCAACATCTTTGAAATTGGAACGGTCCAAAATTTGTCGTTTGGTAATGGGTTAAGTTTTGTCATATCGTGAGATGGAGCCTGATTAAAGGTGTTTGATATGAGAATGGGGAATAACATATTGTTGCTTGGAACTGTAGAGCTGTGACTCGGGGAAGTTATTACTATTAATAATTTAAAACATGTTATAGATTATTTGTGAAATAAACCCCAACATATGACAAGTGGGTTGACATTCAATGAGACGTGAACTGCTCTCTTGGGTTGGTTCTGGAAGTCAGAGAACTCGGCCAAAAACTCTGTCAAGGCTAGATATTTTTGAGATTTTTGGATAATCAAATTTGAAAAATTCAACAGATCAATGATTTTCAACTAAAACCTCGTAACTGCATCTTGTTTAAGATGAGATACTATTGTGTTGGTGCTCATTTTAATCGTTGGCATTAGAATTAAGTCATGGTTGTTTGGGATTCCATGGGTTGGAGCAAGAGTCAGTCACAAGGCATGGTCCATTTTTCAGCAAAAGAGTCCAAACTTGTACTGACAAACCCCAGAAATTTACCCTTTAACATTTTACCGGTAATATGTCTGAAAAATTGTTGAAAATTATGGAACTGTTGTCAAAATATGTCTCTTTTATTGGTATCAAGTACTTTTGTCCTTGAACCCATAAGAATTTTCCATTGTGTTTGGGCCATAAAGTCACATTGAATGACAGTTAAAGTTTGTCATATAGCTAGATGAAACCTGGTTAAGTTTGTCATATAGCTAGATGAAACCCGGTTAAGTTTTGTCATGTCCTGAGAGGGAGCCTGATTAAAGGTGTTTGATATGAGAATGGGGAATAACATATTGTTGCTTGGAACTGTAGAGCTGTGACTCGGGGAAGTTATTACTATTAATAATTTAAAACATGTTATAGATTATTTGTGAAATAAACCCCAACATATGACAAGTGGGTTGACATTCAATGAGACGTGAACTGCTCTCTTGGGTTGGTTCTGGAAGTCAGAGAACTCGGCCAAAAACTCTGTCAAGGCTAGATATTTTTGAGATTTTTGGATAATCAAATTTGAAAAATTCAACAGATCAATGATTTTCAACTAAAACCTCGTAACTGCATCTTGTTTAAGATGAGATACTATTGTGTTGGTGCTCATTTTAATCGTTGGCATTAGAATTAAGTCATGGTTGTTTGGGATTCCATGGGTTGGAGCAAGAGTCAGTCACAAGGCATGGTCCATTTTTCAGCAAAAGAGTCCAAACTTGTACTGACAAACCCCAGAAATTTACCCTTTAACATTTTACCGGTAATATGTCTGAAAAATTGTTGAAAATTATGGAACTGTTGTCAAAATATGTCTCTTTTATTGGTATCAAGTACTTTTGTCCTTGAACCCATAAGAATTTTCCATTGTGTTTGGGCCATAAAGTCACATTGAATGACAGTTAAAGTTTGTCATATAGCTAGATGAAACCTGGTTAAGTTTGTCATATAGCTAGATGAAACCCGGTTAAGTTTTGTCATGTCCTGAGAGGGAGCCTGATTAAAGGTGTTTGATATGAGAATGGGGAATAACATATTGTTGCTTGGAACTGTAGAGCTGTGACTCGGGGAAGTTATTACTATTAATAATTTAAAACATGTTATAGATTATTTGTGAAATAAACCCCAACATATGACAAGTGGGTTGACATTCAATGAGACGTGAACTGCTCTCTTGGGTTGGTTCTGGAAGTCAGAGAACTCGGCCAAAAACTCTGTCAAGGCTAGATATTTTTGAGATTTTTGGATAATCAAATTTGAAAAATTCAACAGATCAATGATTTTCAACTAAAACCTCGTAACTGCATCTTGTTTAAGATGAGATACTATTGTGTTGGTGCTCATTTTAATCGTTGGCATTAGAATTAAGTCATGGTTGTTTGGGATTCCATGGGTTGGAGCAAGAGTCAGTCACAAGGCATGGTCCATTTTTCAGCAAAAGAGTCCAAACTTGTACTGACAAACCCCAGAAATTTACCCTTTAACATTTTACCGGTAATATGTCTGAAAAATTGTTGAAAATTATGGAACTGTTGTCAAAATATGTCTCTTTTATTGGTATCAAGTACTTTTGTCCTTGAACCCATAAGAATTTTCCATTGTGTTTGGGCCATAAAGTCACATTGAATGACAGTTAAAGTTTGTCATATAGCTAGATGAAACCTGGTTAAGTTTGTCATATAGCTAGATGAAACCCGGTTAAGTTTTGTCATGTCCTGAGAGGGAGCCTGATTAAAGGTGTTTGATATGAGAATGGGGAATAACATATTGTTGCTTGGAACTGTAGAGCTGTGACTCGGGGAAGTTATTACTATTAATAATTTAAAACATGTTATAGATTATTTGTGAAATAAACCCCAACATATGACAAGTGGGTTGACATTCAATGAGACGTGAACTGCTCTCTTGGGTTGAATCTGGAAGTCAGAGAACTCGGCCAGAAACTCTGTCAGTTCTAGATATTTTTAAGATTTTGAGATAATTAAATTTGAAAAATTCAAATAATTTCATCAAATTCTATGTTGTTGGTGCTCATTTGAATCGTCTCGTCGAGACGATTCAAATGAGTACCCACAACATAGGGTTTGGTCGAGAAATAAGGGAATGGGAATGTGATATTTGTTGGTTAGCCGAAGTTTTGTATTCAGTAGAAATGCATTGGTGTGAGAAGCTAATAAATCATTCAGATGTTGTGTCTCTAGGTACCCATAAATGTGGTGACCTGATTTCCATCATCATTGCTGATGTCACACTTTGCTGGTTCCCTGCTGAATTCCTCTCGTTACATCAGATAGGCTGTCGAGGTGTCAAGCGGGAACCGATACTCTGATGAGGTCATTTCCTGTTAATTTGTTTCCATAATTGGCAATTCAAGGAATTAATTGACAGTCAGTTATGCATTTCTGCACTCTACCTTGATTCGTCAAATCTTTTCTTTTTACGCAACAACAGAATACAAACTTTTAATCTTACTCTCTTCAGTAATGCATTTTCTATCAGAAATTTTTTTCGATGCAAAAACTGCATGGAAATCTAGCTCTTGTCAATTAGGCATCTTGGCATTCTTCAACAATTTAATAAAGCTTTTTCATGGACAAGAAAAAAAGAACAATTCTTGGAACCCTTTCCTAATACACAAACAAAGGATGGTCCAATTTGAAAGCTGCTGCAGATGACCAGAAATGGATGTTGATAAGGACACAATTTGTGTGCAATAATCATATAGCATAGAGAAAAAAGCAGAAAAAGGAGAAAATATTATTAATATGCTTCAATGTTTTCCTTAACCTTTCCGATATGGGTTGCCAAAACCAAGGCTTTTTTGGGAAAAAAATGGTCAACAATATAATCTCATTCTACAACAGTAAAATTTGTCTTAACCCTTTCCCAAATGACAAAATTTTAGGGTGATCCACTTCAAAAACTGCCAAAAATGACAAAACTGATGTTATTAAAGATTGGATTTGGGTAAAATATGGCACAGAAAATTTTGAGACAAAAGGAGAAACTGCTGGTTATCAGCAGTTTCTTCTTTTGTTTCAATGTTTTCCCTAGCCATATCTATTAGGGACGTCAAAACCAGGTTTTGTTTGAAAGTGTTAATTCAGCATGACAAAAGTTGAAATTTCAAGAAATAAAAGCTAGTTTTTGTGTTATTTGAAGTATACTGACTGTCGTTTATTCTGTATCCAGGAGCCACATGTTAGATTGGTTACACGAAATGTCTCCACGGGGTTTAGGCTTGTCAAAGCATATCCATAAATAATAAATTCATCTGAGTCTCATTTTCACTGCACGATTTACGAGTGAAGGTGCCATGTGGACAGAAAATCAATCTAAATTTGATTGTGTATCAATCGCTGCTCTGAACTTGAGCTGGGTCTTATCCTTTCTTCTTATTGACAATATTTCACGGTGTATAATCACGTGACTCAGAATTTCCGATAACCTTCAATATCTTTTTAGCTACTTGACCAATTTGAATTCGGTATGAAGCAGAGAAGATGGGAAAATACCAGGAATAAACTGGACGTTTTGGATTTTTGAAAAATCAACTGATAAAAAAGTTATTGAAGATAAACCAAAATTTTGGTTTATCTTCAATAACTTTTTTATCAGTTGATTTTCCAAAAATGAACCACGCCCATCTAATGTGTGACGTCTGTCCACATTCTCTGCTTCAAACTGAATTCAAATCGGTCCTGTGTTTACAAAATTATTGAAGATTTTCTGAAAATATCGTATCACGTGATTATCCATCGTGTTCTTATTGACAATATTTGTTATCAGGCAAACAATAAGGGATCATTAGTTCATTCTCATTTGTCTGGTATGGGATTGTACTTTAGAAAATATAGCCCAGCTTTCTTGTACAAGGATTTAGTCTAGTGATTTTTATGCCCTCATTGAAACGTCAGGAACTGCTGGTAGAAACTTAAGCCATTTTTTGCATAAATTGGGATGAAAACTGGAAGTCTGATGTCGGTCCTTCTTGATTTTGCTTCCATATGAATTACACTGCAGTACTTATGTCAAAATTGTGACCGAAGAAAAATCCAAGATAAACTTCTTAGGGATGGAAGCGACTTGAGACTACCTTTCGGTCATGGATATACCATAATCATGAAAACTTGACTTTGATATTAATTTTTAAGCTAAAAAATATGATAATGACATTCAAATTTCTCATTTCGTGGTTAGCTTTTAGCGGCCTTCCAAATCACTGCCATAATAAGGGGTTGTTTGTTGTTTTGCACCCATATCTTGCTAAATTTCTTCATGTAAGAGTTCAGTGAGGTACTAAAAATTTCTGCTAAATCCTTACAGATACCTACTGGTGATGCACCAAAGACCATTGGCTAAATGAATTTTGTCATGATATAACAGAACAATAGATTGTAAGCGATGTTCAACCCAAATGAAACAAACAAAATAAAATATTCTGCATTGTATCCCTGGAGACCTTTATTAGTAGAATTATGGCCAACTGTAGTTTCCAGGCAGATAATAGAGCAAATAATATAAACAATAAATGTCCATAATTTGTTCAGGCCAATTTGGACATTTTGATTGCATTGTAGGAATGGACTCTGTCAATTGTCATAGAGTATTGATGGGATTTAATGGACAATAGATTGGTGGCGTACAGTTACACAGAATGATTTAATGTTTTCAGAAATAATCCCTGGCTTTGAAGTTTCCAATGAATAAAGTTTGGGAAAACATTTAGGCTAAAGAAGAAAATGATGGCTGCCAGCATTTTCTCCTTTTGCCTCAATATTTTCTGTGATATTTTGTTAATTGGGACATTTTCATTGTATTTTGAGCATGGTCTCTGTCAAAAGTCGTAAAGTATTGATGGGAGTTAATGGACAATAGATTTGAGGTGCTTGGTTACACAGAATGGTTTTATGTGGAAAATACAGTTCCATGCTTATTGAACTATGGCAAATTTTATGGCACCTTTTTCCTAAACAAAAATTTTCAATCCTTTTCCAAGAAACTACAATATTTAAGGGTTCAAATTCGAAGTTATTGCAGACAACAAGGTGACTTTTAGATAGCTTATTATGGGGCAATGTACAATGGATAAGCTGTTATCACTTTTGAAGTCTTTTTCTGTAAAAGGGTTTTTATGAAGTAAGGGAGAAAACTTCTAGATGATAGTAATTTCAAGGGGGGAGACCTCACCAATTTTCTAATGACAGCTTAGAACCAAGTTATATACTGTCTCTTAAAATGATGAATAGTAACCTAGAGAAAAGTTGGCTTAATGCTTTTTATAATCCCTTCTGTGTATGCTGGAGTAGCAAAGCTTTTTAACCATTTCCCAAACAAGACCTGGTTTTGACATCCCTAATAGAAAAGGTTTGGGAAAACTGCTGATAACCTGCAGTTTCTCCTTTTGTCTCAATATTTTCTGTGTCAGAATTTCCAAAAATCCTATCTTTAATAACATCCATTTTGTCATTTGTGGCAGTTTTTGAAGCGGATCACCCTAAAATTTTGCCGTTTGGGAAAGGGTTAAGACAGAATGGAGATCCCAGAAATCTGTCAGTAAAGTTGTAATCTATCAATCCAGGGGTCGTAGGTTCAAACTCTGCCTCAAATGTTCTTACATGTATTTCCTCTGTTTCTATATTTCTTTCAGACAAAATTGTCTCCCACTAATTATTTGATATCGCTAACCTGGGCGAGCAGCTGGAGGCTCGGTTAGGGTGTTGCGGTAGTACTGGTATGAGAAACAACAGGAATCCATGGGAAGGTGCTCCAGCCACCACAATATAACCATAGCTATTGAAAATGGCGTTAAACCTCAAAAAATAAGATCTATTTTGTTGTGTGCTATATGGAATGGGCGAGTTATTTGCTGGTTGTTTGTGGCCCCATCCTGTGTGATCATCAAGTCCCTAATGAGATCTGTCTAGTGCAGTCAGCCCTCTATACTTCCAATCATACACTTCTCTCAGGCTATACAAGTGATGGACAGGGCTGTTTAATCTTCTTCCAAACAACAAAATTTTAGGGTTGTCAAATTTAAAAGGCACTACAAATAATGCATATTAATAAAGGAAAGGATTGTGTACAATATAGCACAGAAAATAATGAGGCAAAAGGAGAAAATGCTTGTTGTCAGCATTTTTATGCTCCCCGAAAAAATTTCGGGGGAGCATATAGTCGCCATGCTGTCCGTCCGTCCGTCCGTCCGGCTGTCCGTCCGTGTGTCCGTCCGTCCGTCCTTCCGTCCACAGCCAAATCTCGGCAACCCTTGGACCAAATTCAATGAAACTTCACATGTGAACTCCCTGGGATAATATCTAGGGACCTTTTTCTCCGTTTCTTAATTTGAGGCTGCGTCATGGAAAAAGGGGCCTTAGTGTAAAAATTAGTTTTTCTCTAATTTCTCTTCATCTAATGGGCAGAATTTATTGAAATTTTGTACTTATTTAACAAATAGGATGTTCTAGACCATATTCTATAAATAATGTGTGTACAAAATAAGCTGTCATGGGAAAAGGGGGCTTAATATATGATAGTTTTTATTTTGTGACAAGCACTTATTCGGGGAGCATAATCCGTCTATGACGGCTCTTGTCTTCTTTTGTCTCAATGTTATCCCAAGCCTTTTTTATCAGCGACATCAAAACCAGGTCTTGTTTGGGAAAGGGTTAACCTTCTTCCAAACAAGATTTTGATGTCCCAACAGGCTTCAGAAAATATTTAGGCAAAAGATGAAAATGCTGCTAATCAGCATTTTCTCCTTTTGCCGCAATATTTTCTTTGCTATAACATGCACAAATCCTAGTTTTATCGGCATGCATTTTGTCGTCTGCAGCTTCTTGCAAATTAGCATAGTCTAAATTTCTGCTGTTTGGGAGAGGGTTCAACACAGACACCCATTGCTATTATATAAAAGACAAGGTATAGTGATGATTATCTGTTAATCATAATCCAAATCCTACCTTGTTGGTAGGTTGAATAATTAATTAGAGTTTGACACCTCTGCAACTGCTATGGTTATATAGCAGCGGCTGGAGCACCCAACTATGGATTCCTGTCATTTCCCACACCAGTACTTGTAACCACTAAATCCAGTACCACAATATCCTTATTGGGCCTCTAGTTGCTCGCCCACATACACTAGATTAATGAAAAATAGTAAAGTGGTAACACACTGCATGGGCTTGTGCACCATCTTTTTTAATCCACCAAAAATTGTTTTGCCTGAAAATTGCAGAATTATATAATCAGGTCATGGTGTTCTACATTGCCTGACAAAAAGCCATCATTGCTGGTGAGAAATGCATGTAAAGCCTAGATCATGTGCTTAATTTAAGTAATCAGCTCAGAATTTATCATCTCACAAAATTGAAGTTTGGCTAACAGGGGATTTACATCCATCTTTAATGGAAAATAATTTCATAGTTTCCATATTTCTGCCACATTATTGGATCCTGTAATGTAATGTAATTTCATGATTTTCCCATTCTTATTCCATGTCTTACTGATTGAGAAAAATTAAGGAAATTATTTTCTTTCTTTTCTATCTCTGTACAATTTTACTTTGTAAATTCTTAGAAAACTTCATGTTTACTGTACAGGGTTCCACACTAAGGGGAGTCCGCTAGTCCGAGACTCCCTAAAAATTGGTTGGACTCCCTGATTTTCAACTAAGGGAGTCCGGCTGACTCCTTAGAAATTTTGCCGTAGAGTTATAAGCAAAATGATAAGTAAGCTGGTAGCTCTAAATAACAGGATCTAGTGTCCTGAATTTAGTATTCTATGCAGACATGAGAATGACATTGACTAGTTAACATGCATGCTACATAAAATATTTGCTTCTTTTTCGGACTCCTTTATTTTCCACTGGACTCCCCAGGTTCTCTTGATGGGAGTCCAGCGGACTCCTTGGTTGGGAAAGTAAGTAACTAACCCTGCTGTAACACCAATTTCCTCAAAATCTTTATTTAATTCAGGAAAAAGATACTTTCAGATTACAGTAATGCGTTGTTTTGATGAACATTTTTAATTACTCTTCACAAAAAATGATAAAAACAAAACTATTCAAAAGTTGTAAGTGAGATAGGTGGAAAAAGAATTATTGAAGAATCAGATATGAATGTTTATGGTTGAAATTGGTTGTTCTTACAATAACTCCACTGATTGAGTCCTAAACAGATTAATTGAAAAAAGAACAACAGAAATCTGATCGGTGATGTAATCCAGGCATTTAGTCCGAGGTCTTCAATATAATGTCGCTGCTTTTCAACAAAAACCTCATAACTGCAGCTTAAAACAAGCTGCAGTTACAAGTTTCTTGTTGAAAGGCAATGATGTATTTCGATATATACCAGATATATAGCTGGAAGTTTGCTGCTGCAAAACTGAAGAATACAAAAATTGAAAATAGTGTACTCTCTTAAAAACAAGCAACATGTACTACAAGAGAGCAGCATGATTCTGATCAGATTGCATTTTTGCACATTCTCATCTGATTCATGTTTGTCTCAATACCATAAGGGCTCTTTTTCCAGATCATAACTCTGTGTCATATGAGACACAAGTGTCATTACTAGAAAAGAAATGTATCAATTGATTAGGAGCACAAGTTGCTGCTATAGAACTAAAAGATTGTTGACAGGAATCTTTCTATGACCCTGTGACAGAACTAGAGTGGCTTGATAAACAATGGGAAGTGTAGAAGGAGAAACTTAGTGTCCCCTCGGGATTTAAGTTCATGTATTGATTGTAAATAGTGAAGTGTTGGTCGGTCACAATTGACTTGCATTAATGATTGAGTCACCTGCTTCAATATTAGTGTAGCCTGAGATCAGACAAAGTGTTTGTAAGAAAATAAAGTATGAGAACCTAGAAAAAACGTGGAGCTCCCTTGGGATTTAAGTTCAAGCTTCTTTTGTTTTGATTGTACATAGTGAAGCATTGGTCTGGTATCACTGGTGGTGAACTCGGCCAAAGCGTGGGACGTTTTCTCGCGATCATTGTATTCCGTTGGTGTTGTTATCGAAGCCGTATACAATATAAGTTACGAGATTTTATAACAATACCGACGGTTTGTCAATACATATCGGGAAACCCAGTCTATTTTTAGAACAAATTCATTGTTATTAGAAAAACTATCCAATCAGATCTTATAACTCACATTTAAATGCAAAGTATCTGTTCCTTGTTGTAGCGAAAAACGTCCCTTGCTTTGGCCAAGTTCACCACCAGTGGGTATGTCACATTTGACTCACACATGCCTACAGGGAGTCAATGTGATTCAATAAAAGTAGGAACAGATCAGACTTCAAATATCCTAAGTCATATCCCAGTCCATATATTGATTTACCGTTTCCCAAACAAGACAAGGTTTTGACATTTGACAATGAGAAAAAAGTGGTGTGACACACAACAAAAGAAATGTAGTAAACAGACTAAAATGCTGGTTAGTTATCGGAATTTTCTCCCATTCTCTGAATGTTTTCAAATAACTTCTCCATAAATAACAACAAGCAGAGAATTGTTAGATCATGGATAAAAGTGTAATAATGATGAGCAGCTAGTTATATTCAATAAGAAACAATAGAGGGAAGTTACCAGCTGACTGTCCCAAGGGACCAGTCTATTTATTGATCAAAGACGGGAGCACCAGTCTATGACAATTTCTTCGCTATTCTTGGTACCACCTTTAATGACCCTGACTCTTATATCTTGCTTAAACCTTCCCAGATGGTAAACTTTTGGCATGGTCCATTTCTTAAAAGTAAAGGCCCAGAGCCCAGATAGATTAGTTGGTAATGTAGGTGTCTCTCAACAAGGCATTGCAGGTTTGAAACCCCAATTGGGGAGAGGAGCTGCAGACTCAGAAAGGAATGTAGTAGTGCTGGTTAGAGAAATTCAGGAATCCATGGTTAGGTGCTCCAGTCATATTATGTCATATCGGTGATATGACATGACCTTTAGCAGTTGAAAGAGGCATCAAACCAATCAATCTACCAAATTGAAGGCAATTGTCAACAACAAAATTGATAATGATAAAGTTTTGGGTGCAATACTGCCCAGCAAATATTCAGGTAAAAGCAGAAAATACTGGCAATCATCTTATTTTCTTTTGTCTCAATGTTTTCCTAAGACTGTTCTAAAAAGGAATTCGAATACTTCGTGTTATTGGTGAAAGCGTTGACATAAATTCCAAACATGGAAAAAACAAAGTCATTGCCATAAGAACCCCTATATATTCACCCTCTTGAAGAAATAGTTAACAGAATCCAATTTAAATAGGGCCGCCTTTTCCATGTAAGGAAAAATTCCCCGAGAGGTTTTTTCTAGGAGCAAATTTTACAAAATTTGGCAAGGGATTAACTTGCATAAAAACGCAGACCCGAAATCAATTTGTCAATTTAGTCTTTCTTCTTAATGATCATTTTCCCTTCTATCTTCCTGAGATTTTTTTATTGTAATCTTTCTTTTAAATCCTTTTCCTAGCCTTGATGGGCCTTATTCAGATGTAAAATGGATGATATTTTGGCTGCAATAACTCTGGCTAATGGGGCAATAATGTAATTGAACATTAACTTGCAATGAATTACACCAAATGATATATTTATCAAACCTAGAAGCTTTTCCGTAATGTCACAACCCTTCTGTAGACAACATGATGCTTTTCAGCAAATTGTTGGTGGGAGGTCAAAACCTCGTAACTACAGCTTTTTATATGCCGGAAGAGTCGTATTATGTTATGGCCTCGGTAGTATGTCTGTCTGTCTGTCCATCTGTCCGTCCGTTAGCAATTTCTTGTGTGCGCAACTCCTTTTAGAGTTATGATCAGAATTTGATCAAACTTGCCTAAATGAATCTCCATGGTGTCTAGTTGTGCACACCGCTTACGGAATTCAGATGACTCTATTTGTTTTGAACTATCTGCCCTTGATTTTAAAAAAAATGCCCATTTTCTTGTGTGCGCAACTCCTCCTACAGTTTTGATCAGAATCTTATCAAACTTGCCACAGTGAATCTCCATAGTGTCTAGTTGTGCACATCGCTTACAGAATTTAGATGACTGTTCTCCTTCTTGAATTATCTGCCCTTGAATTTAAGGAAAAATGCCCATTTTCTCAAAAACACCCATTTTCTAGTGTGTGCAAGAGTAGTAGTAGAATTTTGTCATTAATGAAATCTAAAAAGGATTTATTTGGCTTCAATAGTTTCTCATTTGAAAAATTAAAGTTCTTTCTGATAAAGTGTGAAGAGGAAAGAAGAATATGCTGGTAACTGAATGGAATTAAAGGAAATTCTTAAAATTTCAACTTGGAATATTGGAAAGTGATTGATCTTAATTAATTAAACTTTAATCATTGCTAAATTAATGATTACCTCAGAGTAGGGCTTTTAAATCATTAAAATGTAAAAACAGTTTAAAATTTAACTCTCTAAAAAGTAACTCGTGGATTTTGGCATCAGTAAAAGAGAATGCTTTAAAATACTGAGAGAAAAGACAAAAAATGCTGGATGCCATATTTTTATCCCCCGCCGAAAAAATTTTTCGGGGGGGATATTGTTTTTGCCATGTCCGTCCGTCCGTCCGTCCGTCCGTCCGTCCGTCCGACATTCGTTTCCGCGCTATTTCTTGGAAACTATAGACCGGATTTCGATGAAACTTGGCACACAGCTTCACTACAAAGAGGACATGCGCATATCGTCGGGGTTACCCGGTTCGACCATTGAATTTAGAGTTACTGCCCCTGACTGTTTAAGCCATATACATACAGAGTGATATTCGTTTCCGCGCTATTTCTTGAAAACTGTAGACCGGATTTCGATGAAACTTGGCACACAGCTTCGCTACAAAGTGGACATGGGCATATCGTCGGGGTTACCCGGTTCGACCGCCGAATTTAGAGTTACTGCCCCTGACTGTTTTAGCCATATACATACAGAGTGATATTCGTTTCCGCGCTATTTCTTGAAAACTGTTGACCGAATTTCGATGAAACTTGGCACACAGCTTCGCTACAATGAGGACATGCGCATATCGTCGGGGTTACCCGGTTCGGCCGTCGAATTCAGAGTTACTGCTCCTGACTGTTTAAGCCATATACATACAGAGTGATATTCGTTTCCGCGCTATTTCTTGAAAACTGTAGACCGGATTTCGATGAAATTTGGCACACAGCTTTACTACAAAGTGGACATGCGCATATCGTTGGGGTTACTCGGTTCCACCGCCGAATTTAGAGTTACTGCCCCTGACTGTTTTAGCCATATACATACAGAGTGATATTCGTTTCCGCGCTATTTCTTGAAAACTATAAACCGGATTTCAATGAAACTTGGCACACAGCTTTACTACAATGAGGACATGCGCATATCGTCGGGGTTACCCGGTTCGACCGCCGAATTTAGAGTTACTGCCCCTGACTGTTTAAGCCATATACATACAGAGTGATATTCGTTTCCGCGCTATTTCTTGAAAACTATAGATCGGATTTCAATGAAACTTGGCTCACAGCTTCACTACAAAGTGGACATGAGCATATCGTCGGGGTTACCCGGTTCGACCGTCGAATTTAGAGTTACTGCCCCTGACTGTTTTAGCCATATACATACAGAGTGATATTCGTTTCCGCGCTATTTCTTGAAAACTATAGACCGGATTTCAATGAAACTTGGCACACAGCTTAACTACAATGAGGACATGCGCATATCGTCGGGGTTACCCGGTTCGACCGCCGAATTTAGAGTTACTGCCCCTGACTGTTTAAGCCATATACATACAGTGATATTCGATTCCGCGCTATTTCTTGAAAATTATACACCGGATTTCAATGAAACTTGGCACACAGCTTTACTACAATGAGGACATGCGCATATCGTCGGGGTTACCCGGTTCGGCCGTTGTATTTAGTGTTACTGCCCCTGACTATTTTAGCCATATACATACAGAGTGATATTCGTTCTGTTGAAGCCATATACATACAGAGTGATATTCGTTCTGTTGAAGCCATATACATACAGATTTATATTCGTTTCCGCGCTACTTTATTGACAATGAAAATATATTCGGCGGGGGATATCAATTCAACGAATTTGCTTGTTCATATTTTCCTTAGAAACTTTCAATGCCACAAAAAAACATTTCTGTTGTAAGTGAAGCAGCATCCCTCTATTTAAACTCATTCAATATTTTGTTTTTGGGAAAGTTGTGTCGTCTTGTGAGAAAGACATTTTCTTTAGAATATGAGAAAAGACCAAAACATATTTTCAAGTTTCCATGAAAAAAAGATTTGTTTTTGTAGAATTTATCATTGATTTAGCTAAGTAAGGCCATTTAGGGTAGTGAATGTTTGAAGAATGGTCCCTACGGGAATACAGTCAAAGTTATGGTGCGAGTCAGACAGATATATTTGTACGTGAAAAATTAATGTGACGAGACCTTTTTTTGTCCTTTTCGAGAAATTCAAGATTGTTGTCTCGGACAGCCCTTTCCCAAATAAGACCTGGTTTTGATATTTCGATTAGGAAGGGCTTAGGAAAATATTGAGACAAACGGAGAAAATGCTGATAACCAGCATTTTCTCCTATTGCCTCAATATTTTCTTTTATATATTTCACACAATTCATACCTTTATCAACATCCATTTTGTCATCTTCAACAGCTTTAAAAATTAGACTTACAACAAAAACATTGTTGTATACAGCTTGTGATAAATGATCTGGCAGAATAGCCAATGCTAATCGATAGAGATGTTCTGCCAGGTCATTTATCGAGTTGTTGACACAGTAGTTATCTTCCCTAAATGTTTTGAATAAAATACTTACAGAAATTGGGAAATTTTAACCATTTTTCAAATAATTTTGTACTTTATAAAAACGAAATATTTTGACAGTTTCTGAGCAATGTTGCCTGTGAAGTGATCAATATGGGGAGGGTGCTAGTAATCCGAGGATTTTCAAATTGAACTATTTTCAAAACAAAATATTATGGTGAAATCAGCTGTGAAAAACGTAATGCAAATAGATAAAGCTAAATTTGTGTACAATATAGATCTAGCACAGAAAATATTGAGGCAAAAGAAGAAAATGCTGATTATCCCCAGCCACAAATTCAGTATCTTTAAAGTATATTAAAAGTACAAATGAAGTCCTCTGTTGGAGTATAAGTGAGGTACAATAGAAGCACGTACTTCTTCTGTACTTTAGCTTTTTATCAGAAATGTACATATTTAAATATACAGCTAAAGTTCTATTGAAGCACGTCTGAAATATGCTAATTATGCTTCAAATGTACTTGAAGTACAACTAAAGTCCCATACTTCTTTTGAAGCGCGTCTGAAATATGCTAATTAGGCAGAAGTACAACTAAAGTACACACCCTGAAGTACATTTGAAGCATATCATAAAAGCTTCACTGGAAGTACTACTGAAGTACATTCAAAGCATATTTTTCATCAGTGCTCAAGGTGGTGCTTCAAAGATGCTTTACCATATGATGTACAACAAATGATTGCAATATGTGGGTGGGGAATGGTAAAAAATAGAACTTTTAAATTTGTTAAATTTAGTCAGAAGAACACTCACCAAAGTTGCCTTGGATCTCTACTTGGTCTTTCCATTAAGTGAGTCCCTTAATATCATTATAGTTCATCAGTGTGAAGTTGGAAATTCTGCTCATAAACATGTTCTTTCAAAAAATGTCAGACAAGTAAAATTCCCTCCAATTTTCTAAAGAGGAAGTGACCTCATATATAGACTGGAACTGGACTGAAATTAGACTGGGAGTATTATTAGGTACAGTTAAAGTACTTGGTACTTCTAAAGAAGTCCCACCTACAGTAAGTTAAGTTTCTGAAGTACATTTAAAGTAGTTGGTACTTCTTAAGAAGTCCCATATATAATAATTTAAGTTTCTGAAGTACATTTAAAGTACTTGGTACTTCTTGAGAAGTCCCATATATAATAATTTAAGTTTATGAAGTACATTTAAAGTACTTGGTACTTCTTAAGAAGTCCCATATACAATAATATAAGTTTCTGAAGTACATTTAAAGTACTTGGTACTTCTGAAGAAGTTCCCATTGTGATAAAGCAGCTCACTTGAAGTCCCTGAGCTTAAACAGAAGTATATTTAGGAAGCCTTATTGAAGCCTCTGGGACTTCAGGTGAAGCAGACCTTCATGACTTGAAGTACTTTATAAGTATATTAGAGGTACATTTGAAGTACAGAGACTTATCTGAAGTCTCTGCTTCTTTTGTGGCGGGGTCAGCATTTTCTTCTATATGCCTCAATATTTTCCTCGGAAATAACTACCACTGTAATTCTCAAAATCCAGTCTTGTTTGGGAAAGGGTTAACCTGAAGATTTTCAATTTTAAATCTGAGAAATCCATTTTAGAAGCTGACATGTAAAAACAGCTTTATTCTGAACAATCTTCCAACAATCTCTCCCTTACAAGAGAGCAACCAGCTATGTCTTGGCCTCAATCATTCACTTGACTGACTGAACCCATTACCAGATGGCAAAATTGTAGAAGAGTCCAAATTCAAAGATGTCGCAGACGACAACTTCAAGTGAATAAAACATAACCTTATATAGTCTTTTTCAAAAGTAAACATTGTGGAAAATGAAGAAATTGCTTTTACAAGCAATTTCTTCATTAAATTTTGCACTTTGGTTTGTTTCTTGAGCTTTTATTTCAAGTGAATGAAACATTACCTTATTTAAAATCTTTTTGGTATAAAAAACATTGTGGGAAATGAAGAAATTGCTTTTTACAAGCAATTTCTTCATTTTTCACAATAGTTTCTTGAGCTTTCATTTCATTGAGCATCAAAAAGAGTGGTAGTGTGGTATCTGTCAACCAGCTATGTCTTCATGATGTGATCCCAATCATTCATTTGACTGACTTAACCCTTTCACTAGCAACAAAATTTAAGGATGGTAGAAACTTTAATGCAATTCAGACAACAAAATCAATGATACCAAATGTGGTTAGTAAAGTGATAGCTTTGAAATTTGATTATGAATTAATTCAATGATCATTCATATAAACCTAAATTGATTAATAAAAATCTAGATGGTGGCAGACTTGTGTGGCAAATAGTTACAAAAAAAAAAAAAAAAAAAAAAAAAAAGAAAAGAAAATGGCAGCTTACATTCTCTCCATGGCTGCAGACAACAAAATTTGAGGAAATTGTCAAAATTGAAGCTTTGAGCCTTATTATTGCAAAAAAATTCACATCTTTAGCAACTGTCATTTTGTGGTCTGCAATATCTTTCAAATTGAAATTTCATTGTTTAAATTAGGATAGGGTAAAGTCTGTTCCAGAAAACCTTTTCATTATGTCCATTCTATATTGCCAGAAAATAACAGCTTTTAGAAAACCTGTAATTACACCGTTCTCAAATATAAGCACTGAAGCATTTGTCACCTTAGGAAAGAATTTAATTCTTTAATATCTTAAGTCAATATAGCAGGGAAGATTGTTTAGGATAGTCAGAAAGATGGGGTTTGCTTTATAGTTTTTCCCGATTACCAATTTAGATAGAAAACAAAGTGAAAATGCTGGATAATTGAAATTGTAGATGGGTTTGCTACAGTTTAATGAAAACTACAGATATTGAATGGCATTTGGATGGTAACTCTTTCTCAAACAAGACCTGGGGCCCGTTTTACTAACGAACTTACGCAAGAATTTTTCGTAGATTTGAACGTACGTTCAAATGTAGATTTGAACGTACGTTCAAATTATTTGCGTAAGTGCGTTTTACTAAAAATGTTCGCAGCTAAGATTTGCGTAAGTTTTTGCGTAACTCTACGATAAAAAAATAGTTTACGTAAGTATTTTCGTAACTAATTCCAGTGCCTCAATTTACCTTATAAATCCTTGTAAACTAAAGAATTACCGAAAAAAATCAAAATATATATCAAAAGAAAGGTTGAAATTCAAAAATCCACGGAAAATGTATGTTTATTTCGTTGTTTTTTTTCTCACTTTGTTTTGTGTTACTATTTATAGAATAGGAAAACAACAACATGACAGCTAGTATTTCTCACGTTTTCCCGATTCTAATGGACAACTTCGAACGTATGAAATACGTTGAGTGTTCAGCACAATTATATTTCAGCAAACCGCCTAAAATTCCGAATTTCTGTCATCTTTATAAGGAGATTTACGTTTATCATTGCATAAAAACACAGTATGAACAGAAAACACAATTATTATTTATTAATATTTACTAGAAACTAGACCGAGGTGAGAGCACATTGTTGATTTATTTTTAGCCTCTGTTGTTCTATTTTTAGAGTTACGACAATTTTTTTCTTACGTTCAAAATTTTCTTACGATCGTTTAGTAAAACGCACTTAAGAATTTGCGTAAGATTTTTTTAAACGTAAAGTTACGCAAAAACTTACGCAAATCTTAGTAAAACGGGGCCCTGATTTTGAAGTCCCTAATGGAAAAAAAATGTGCAAAA
Source organism: Fragum sueziense (assembly GCA_963680895.1). Taxonomy (NCBI): domain Eukaryota; kingdom Metazoa; phylum Mollusca; class Bivalvia; order Cardiida; family Cardiidae; genus Fragum; species Fragum sueziense. The sequence goes on along the minus strand of OY804601.1, from coordinate 11,794,102 downwards.
CATCCATTCAGTGGTCTACTGCACCTTTAGTATTGGAATTTATTTTGAACAAAAACTTCGTAACTGCAGCTTAAAAGAAGCTGCAGTTACAAAGTTTTCGTTGAAAAGCGACAATATAAAGTTTCTGCTGTTTTGTACAGGGTTTAGATCTGATTCTGCAGAGAGTTTCGGTTCATTTCAGTCGATTTATAAATGAGACTATGAATAATGTATACTAGACATTCATCGAGTCTGGTTATGTTATGTTTTTGTATGTGCAAACATCAATAAATTGTAGGCATCATTGAAGGCAAGAAATGGATTCTCAATTGGTATCTTATCGCTGCTTTTCTTCGAAAACCTCGTATCTGCAGCTTATAACAAGCTGCAAATACGAGGTTTTCGAAGAAAAGCGACGTTATGTTGTACGTACTCATTGACATCCTTTTGCTATTACGAGACATTTCATAATTATGAATATCCACAACTTAGGGTTTTATGAACAATTAAAGATAAAAATGACTTTCTATGCTATGTTGTGCAATATTTCCTATATCAATATAATCTCAATTTCATTGTCAGCATCAACTTTCAATTTGGATATTATCTCTGGTAATGTGAAAAAGTAAGGTAAAAGTAAAGCTTTTGCTGTTTAGGAATAGGTTAATTCAAAGATTACCCCTATTTTGTTTTGAAGTGTCATTACCCTGTCTAAACTGCTGCAGACTGTCTGCATGTCTTTCTGTCGGCAAAGTTTGTCATTATAGTGGCATTTACAGTGATTTACAAACATATCTTGTTTCTCCCTGGAATTTTGATAGGTTAAAACAAATTGTCATCTCAGTGCATACAAACTTACCAGTAATGTGTTTGCAGTAACTTTGCACTTGCTGGTGATCCGTTCAATAACCCCCGGTCCCCCGATTTAATTCGTAGCGCACAAATGTCACTGATTTACTGCGAATTTGAGTCGATTTTTTCAAAGAAATGCAGACAAGTTGATCCATATCCACAGTTAAAAACGCTCTTGGAAATGTTAGTTTTGCTAGCATTTTCGTCTTCCCACAATGTTTTACAAGCTTATCTTTATGTCTCTTGCCAAGTGATAACTTTTTGGGTATGTTGTCCAAAAAGTGTTATCAATTATCTTTGATTGGTAAAAATTAAATATAGATAAAATCTGTTCAAAATACAAGATTTAATGTATTATCAACAAAACACAATAGTGTGGGCACTAATTAAAATAATTTTTTCATGATAACAACCTTCAATTTATCACTGAGGTACATAGCATTGTCCCCCCTCTAATCTATTTACCATCCATATTGATCAAATTGACCATTCAATAGGGCATACAATGACAGGCATGTAGCAGTTGTCTCCCTTACCCCTTTTATGTATAAAACAATGTTACATTGATCTTGGTAATAATTGTCCCTGTTGACAAAATGAATGACATTCTGTTGCTTTTATTCTAAACTTTGTAACTACAGCTTCTTTAAAGCTGTAGTAACAAGGTTTTTGAAGAAAAGTGAATTCTAAGAAAAGTGAAGTTAATGGCTTATATGGTTTATACAAGGAAATTCTAAATTTCTAGCCTTTTGATGATTGCAACCATTAAATTGTAGTATTTCACATGAACGAGGTTACAGAAATTAGACAAAATTGAAATCGAGCAATTGATCATAGATGAACCAGATGAGGATAGATTGAATAGATCTTTAGTACCTCTGTTTACCCATTACCAGTTGGCTAAATTCTAGACCTGTCCAAATTTAAAGATGTATCGGACGACATTTTCAAGTTAATATATTTACAAATTTTTGGTCTTTTATGGTAGAAAACATTTTGGGAAATGAAGAAATTGTTTATCATAATCAATTTCTTTATTTTCCAATTTGTTTTTCAAATCATCTATCTTTTGGGGAATTAAAAAAAAAGTCCAAGTTTTAGCTGTTAAGAGAAGGCTTAAGCATTAGCATCCCTTGAACTTGGCTCGATTTCATGGAATTACTAAAATGGCTTGTGCATCAAGTTACATTCTGTGACAATTAAGGCTTATCCTTATTTATTTTCAATCTATTTTTGCCTTTTCCTACAAAATGAAACAAATTGCTTGGCCCAGCAAAAGTATTTTTGCCTCTCCTGTAATATATTAATTTGTTAAATGATACTTCTAAATTATGTATTAACTTTTTGCCTTTTAGAAAATTGCAATATTAAAGCCATGATAAATAATGTAAAGGCAAGGACTGCTATTTTGTATGAGTGCCAATATTGTAGAAAATTGAAATCACTGCTTGATTTGTTAGTTTAACCTATTATCACACTTTGGTGGTGCCACACAAGATGAATTCTTCGGAAAACATTATGGAAAATGAATAAATTGCTTGTGACAAGCAATTTCTTCATTTCCAACAATGTTTTCTACCCCCAAAAGACAAACAATTGTAAAATTTCATTCACTTGAAATTATCTTCTGCGACATCTTTGAATTTGGACAAGTCTAGAATGTTGTCGTCGGTTAATGGGTTAACCCTTTCCCAAACAAGACTGGGTTTTGATGTCCTTAAGAGAAAAAGCTTGAGAAAATGTTGAGACAAAAGAAGAAACTGCTGGTAATCAGCAGTTTCTCCTTTTGCCTCAATATTTTCTACGCCATATTTTACACAAATCGTATCTTTAATGACATTCATTTTGTCTTTTGCGACAGTTTTTGAAGTAGATCACCTTACAAATTGTGTCGTTTGGGAAAAGGTTAAAGTAGGAGAAAGAGAAAATCACTGGATGATTTGTTATTTTAATGGCAGATTTAGGTGCAGTTTCTTGTCTTGGAGATATTGCTCTTTTATTTAATCAAAAGTTTGGCGGGGTTTTATTAGTCCAACTTCAAATTTCGTGATTGAATTCTCGGTGTTTTACTTTTTAGCTCACCTGTGCACGAAGTGCTCATGGGGAGCTATTGTGGTCACTCACCGTCCGTCGTCCGTCCGTCCGTCTGTCCGTCTATCCGTTCACATTTCTTTAAACATCTTCTCCTCCTTAACCATTTGGTCAATTTTGACCAAACTTGGCAGGAATGTTCCTTGAGTAACCCTTTTCAAAACTTGTTCGCGGATTTTTGATTCGTCAAAAAATGTGGGCGTGGCAGGGCGTGGCTTATCTGACTTAGAGAAGTCCTAAGAAAATTCTTTAAAAATCAACCATTGGGCCAATTTAAACCTAACTTGGCAGAAATGTTCCTTGGGTGACCCTTTTCAAAAATTGTTTGCAAATTTTTGATTTGTCAAAAGAAGTGGGTGTGGCAGGGCGTGGTTTATCTGACTTAAAGAAATCCTAAGAAAATTCTTTAAAAATCAACCATTGGCCCAATTTGAACCAAACTTGGCAGAAATGTTCCTTGGGTGACACTCTTCAAAATTTGGTTGTGAATTTTTGATTTGTCAGGAAAAGTGGGCGTGGCAGGGCGTGGCTTATCAGACTTAGAGAAATCCTAAGAAAATTCTTTAGAAATCAACCATTGGCCCAATTTGAACCAAACTTGGCAGAAATGTTCCTTGGGTGACACTCTTCAAAATTTTTTGGTGAATTTTTGATTTGTCAGGAAAAGTGGGCGTGGCAGGGCGTGGCTTATCGGACTTGCTAAGAAAATTCTTTAAAAATCAACTATTGGCCCAATTTGAACCAAACTTGGCAGAAATGTTTCTTGGGTGACACTCTTCAAAATTTGTTGGTGAATTATTGATTTGTCAGGAAAAGTAGGCGTGGCAGGGCGTGACTTATTGGACTTGGAGAAATTCTAAGAAAATTCCTTAAAAATCAACCGTTGGCCCAATTTGAACCAAACATGGCAGGAATGTTTCTTGGGTAACTCTTTTCAGAATTTGTTTGCGAATTTTTGATTCGTCAAAAAATGTGGGCGTGGCAGGGCGTGGCTTATCGGACTAAGAGAAATCCTAAGAAAATTCTTTAAAAATCAACCATTGGGCCAATTTAAACCTAACTTGGCAGAAATGTTCCTTGGGTGACCCTTTTCAAAACTTGTTTGCAAATTTTTGATTTGTCAAAAGAAGTGGGTGTGGCAGGGCGTGGTTTATCTGACTTAAAGAAATCCTAAGAAAATTCTTTAAAAATCAACCATTGGCCCAATTTGAACCAAACTTGGCAGAAATGTTCCTTGGGTGACACTCTTCAAAATTTGGTTGTGAATTTTTGATTTGTCAGGAAAAGTGGGCGTGGCAGGGCGTGGCTTATCAGACTTAGAGAAATCCTAAGAAAATTCTTTAGAAATCAACCATTGGCCCAATTTGAACCAAACTTGGCAGAAATGTTCCTTGGGTGACACTCTTCAAAATTTTTTGGTGAATTTTTGATTTGTCAGGAAAAGTGGGCGTGGCAGGGCGTGGCTTATCGGACTTGCTAAGAAAATTCTTTAAAAATCAACTATTGGCCCAATTTGAACCAAACTTGGCAGAAATGTTTCTTGGGTGACACTCTTCAAAATTTGTTGGTGAATTATTGATTTGTCAGGAAAAGTAGGCGTGGCAGGGCGTGACTTATTGGACTTGGAGAAATTCTAAGAAAATTCCTTAAAAATCAACCGTTGGCCCAATTTGAACCAAACGTGGCAGGAATGTTTCTTGGGTAACTCTTTTCAGAATTTGTTTGCTAATTTTTGATTCGTCAAAAAATGTGGGCGTGGCAGGGCGTGGCTTATCGGACTAAGAGAAATCCTAAGAAAATTCTTTAAAAATCAACCATTGGGCCAATTTAAACCTAACTTGGCAGAAATGTTCCTTGGGTGACCCTTTTCAAAATTTTTTCGCAAATTTTTGATTCGTCAAAAAAGTGGGCGTGGCAAGGCGTGGCTTATCAGACTTAGAGAAATGCTAAGAAAATTCTTTAAAAATCAACCGTTTGCCCAATTTGAACCAAACTTGGCAGAAATGTTCCCTGGGTGACTCTTTTCAAAACTTGTTCGCAAATATTTGATTCGTCAGAAAAAGTGGGCGTGGCAGGACATGGCTTCTCTGACTTAAGAGAAATCCTAAGAAAATTCTTCAAAAATCAACCGTTGGCCCAATTTGAACCAAACTTAATAGAATTATTCTTTGGGTGACTCTTTTTAAAATTTGCGGATTTTGATTCGTCAGATAAAGCGGGCGTGGCAGGGCTCGGCTTATCAAAGTTAGAGACACCCTAAGAAAATTCTTTAAAAAACACATTGGGCCAATTTGAACGAAACTTAGCAAGAATTTTCCTTGAGTGACTTTTAAAAATGTGTACACAAATTTTCTTTGTCGTATAAAAATGTGGGTGTGGAAGGGCAGTGTTATTAGACTTAGAGAAATCATACAAAAACTCTTTAAAATGAAGCATTGGGCCAATTTGAACCAAACTTGGCAACAATGTTCCTTGAGTGACCCTTTTCAAAATTTGTTCACAAATTTTTGATTTGTAAAAAAAAGTGGGGGTGTCACAAACTTCTTTCAGGTGAGCGATATAGGGCCATTCTGGCCCTCTTGTATTATCAAGACTTCCTGTGGTGAGATTGAGAGACTTAGGTGACGCAACCTAATTTGAAGATGTCATATTCATGTGCATCTGATTTTGCACTTGCTCTTATATTTTACAAGTGTTCAAGTGTGTTTGTATGTGTTTGTATCCATCTCTTTATATATTCAGATTGGTCTGCTTCATAACCTTAAGCCTCACAACCTGTCATGCATCTTTATAAATCATGCGTCTTCGAAGCTTTTTAAAGCACCATTACTTTAGACACTAAAAGAGACTAAAGAATTGTCTGGTCAATTCTTTGCTACATGCAGACTGCGTTGTTTTTGCGTCCACCAAAATCGTATGTTGTAAGTGCATGCATCACATGACTGTGCCTACATTTTAGACGCAGACCGCACGCAGGAGCACGTACAACCAGTTGTAAGGGAGGCTTACGTATTCATCTCTTGATGGAAAAATTAACTTTAATCATTTCTGTTAGTTATTTTTTTAGGAAATTGGAAATGCATGCAAAATATCATCTGCACATTTTAATAGGCTTCACATTTAATAGGCCAATTTTGGTCTCCTACATCTCACAGATTTTCAGAATTGTCAAAACTGTGGTTTATTTTGGGAAAATGGATAATGAATTAACATGAATAAGTAGAAAATATTTAGAGAAATGGAGAAAATGCTGATGATCAGCATTTTCTTCTTTTCTCTATGTTTTTAAAATTAAAATCTAACAGGGTGGTAAATACAGGCTTGTCTTGGAAAGGGATAACACTTGCAAAATATCTCCTGCACATTTAATAGACCAATTTTCATCGACTGTCTCAATTTCACAGATAATCTGCCATATTTGATGTCTTCAGTTTAATGAAATTCTGTTATGGTCGTACATTATCATATTATTGTGTCAGCCATAATGAGTTATGGAGGCCATCTTGGTTGACAATTTTCCGTAATTTACACACGATCGCAGAAACATTTAGTGTAGAATCGAGTCAAAATCGATACATAATCACTCAGTAATGGGGTCCCAACTTCCCAGTATTAATGGGTCTTGTCTAAATTAATGGCCCAAAATAAGAGAATGTCAAAATAACAAATTAGTGGAAGGGGAATTTAGCCCTGGAATAATTCTCTGGATTGTGTATATAACACATTGTAAATGATAGCTTTCCTACGACTGGGAAAATGTACACACGGGGAATTATAGAAATTTGATGCTAAAAGTGGGAATTTGATGGTAAAAGTGCAAACTGATGCTTAAAGTGCAGCACTTCAAAGACTATATTTGATACATAATTAATTGCTGCTGTTTTTCAAAGAATCAATGATTGGTCATTCACATGAATTTCGCAGTAATTATTTTATGTGTGACAAAATATTTAGAAATTTAAATGGACGGCGATTTGAGAAAATCAAATTGGTTACATGAAAGAGTAGAAAAAATCAAGAGAAATGGAGAAGATGTTGATAATCAGCATTTTATTCTTTTCTCTCAATATTGTAAATGTAACTTGGTTGCAAATGCAGGGCTTGTCTTGGAAAGGGATATAAATACATGCAAAATGTCTCCTGCACATTTAATAGACCAATTTTCATTGACTGTCTTGTTTTCACAGATTATCCGCCATACTTGATGACTTCAGTTTAATGAAAATCTGTTATGGTCGTACATTATCATATTATTGTGTCAGCCATAATGAGTTATGGCGGCTATCTTGGGTGACAATTTTCCGTAATTTACACACGATCGCAGAAACATTTAGTGTAGAATCGAGTCAAAATCGATACATAATCACTCAGTAATGGAGTCCCAACTTCCCAGTATTAATGGGTCTTGTCTAAAGTAATGGCCCAAAATAAGAGAATGTCAAAATAACAAATTAGTGGAAGGGGAATTTAGCCCTGGAATAATTCTCTAGATTGTGTTTATAACACATTGTAAATGATAGCTTTTCTACTACTGGGAAAATGTACACTCTGGAAATTACAGAAATGTGATATGAAAAGTGTGCAGCTTCTATGATGCAGTTAACAGATAAATTGCACAGTTAATTAAAGTATCAATTGGCCAATCAAATGAAGTCGTGGGTATAGGTCAATCCCCAACAGAAATACAATTACAATAAAATAAAGATTTCAGCCTTTTGGGAGAAGGAATTTTGACAAATTATGTAAAAGAGACAATGGTCAAGAATGTCAGGTAAATTTGTGTTAGATATAATGCATTTAATGCTTTCCCAAACGACAAAATTTTAAGGCTGTCCAATTTGAAAGCTGCTGCAGACGACAAAATATATAATCACAGAAGGCCAAAATGTTTATGTTATAGCCCAGAAAATATTGAGGCAAAGGATAAACTACTGGTTATCAGCAGTTTCTTCTTTTTATGCTCCCCGAAAAAATTTCGGGGGAGCATATAGTCGCCACGCTGTCCGTCCGTCCGTCTGTCCGTCCGTGTGTCCGTCCGTCCACAGCCAGATCTCAGCAACCCTTGGGCCAAATTCAATGAAATTTCACATGTGGACTCCCTTGGATAATCCCTAGGGACCTTTTTCTCCGTTTCTCAATTTGAGGCTGCGTCATGGAAAAAGGGGCCTTAATGTAAAAATTAGTTTTTCTCAAATTTCTCTTCATCTAATGGGCAGAATTTAATGAAGTTTTGTAATTTTGTATTTTGTGAGATGTTCTAGACCATGTTCTATAATAATGTGTGTACAAAAAATCTGTCATGGGAAAAGGGGGCTTCATGTATGATAGTTTTTATTTTGTGACAAACACTTATTCGGGGAGCATAATCCGTCTATGACGGCTCTTGTTTCTCAATGTTTTCCCAAGCCAATTCAAATAGGGACGTCAAAACCAGGTGTTGTTTGGGAAAGAGTTAAGGACGCGACCATGGTGCAGTCGGTAGTGTATCTGTCTCTGACTCGAGAGGACCCGGTTCTGTACTTGTCTGTGGCAAATATCTTTTCTGACTAAAACGTCACCCACAAGTGGTTTGATATCGTTAAACTATGTGGGTGAGCAGCTGAAGACTCGTGTAGGATGTTGTATTAGTACTGGTATGAGAAACAACAGGAATCCTTGGATAGGTGATCCAGCCAACGCGATATGACCATAGCAGTTGAAAACAGCGTAAAACTCCAATAAACCAAACCATCTATTTCTAAAGACAGCAATTTTGTCCCATTTTGTTCATCGTACATTTCAGTTCCTTCCCATTCTGTTCACCATACTTTTGAGTTGTGTGATTTTTTGTCCCATTTTGTCCACCATATATGTAAGTTTTTGTGAAGTGGTAGACTGGAAGATAGATCATACTTAATATGTCATAAATCTTTTATCCAGTCCCAGACACCCAGGACTTTATGTTCCTCTAAATAGTCATATACACCTAGTCTCAAATTTTATACATCCTTAACCCAATCCAAGATTACAGATTTGAACATAAGAAAATGTATTGTGTTTGTTAAAATTACCCCTGGACATTTTTAGCTCGACTTTTCGAAGAAAATGAGAGCTTATACTGTCACCCGGGCGTTGGCGTCGGCTTTGGCGTTGCAACAAAGGTTAAAGTTTTTTCAAACATCAATAACTTCCATACTATCAAAGGGATTCAACCCAAACTTGGAACTTATTCACCATCACACCCTCTTCCTTACTACCAGGGCCCATGACCCTGGCTCCACTATATTTGGAGTTATGCCCCCTTTATACTAAGCAACTTAGAAAGTCGAGCACACTGTCTTCAGACAGCTCTTGTTATCTATTGCCCCAATTATTAAATTACCTTAAAATGAAAAAGTCATCTGGATGAGTTGAACAGCTGTTGACTTGTAAATAATTGCATGAAATTATGTTGTTAGAGTGTACCAGCTTCTATATTAATTATGTACCTAGGAGTTGTCAAAGAGTTGCAAACCTTGTCCATCCAATTAAGCATATGTTGCTCAATGGCTTAGGGGTAAATGTCTAATCGCCTAGCCTCTAATAGGGTTGCCTTTGTTATAGTGATAATAAGATAGACCTACAACACAGGGGTTGCAGGTTTGATTGACCAAATGTCACTCCAGTCAAATGATCTGAAGTCCCATCTTTATCCCTTTCCCAAACGACAAGATTTTAGAGAAAAAGGAGCAGAAAATATTGAGGCAAAAGGAGAAACTGCTGGTTATCAGCAGTTTCTTCTTTTGCCTCAATGTTTTCCCAGGCTTTTTCTGTCAGGTATGTCAAAACCAGGTCTTTTTTGGAAAGGGTTATACATCCCTGTCAGTTGAGGGGGATGTAAAACTCCATCCTATCAATTCTATGGCATAATCATTGAACCGGTTTCAGGAAATTTCTTTTTAAGACCTGGTGACTTCCTGAATGCGGGAGTTTTGACATAACACATGGGAAAAGCCTTGAAAAAGTCTACTGTAACTAGATTGTGGTAAATAAAAAGTGACAGGGCTTCAACTATTCCCCAAACAACACCAGGTTCTGACATCCGTAATAGGCAAGGTTTAGGAAAATATTGAAGCAAAAGAAGAAAATGATGATAATTTTTGTCAAAGAATAATGAACCTGCATTATTATGTTAATAGCGCAGACTATATTGAAACAAAAAAGAAAACTTGGTCCTTAGCAATTTGCTCTTTCACCACATGCTTTCCCAAACTGATTCCATTTTTGATATCTGATCCAGGTGATGTTCCAGAAAGGATTTAACATGTACAATTTCATCTTTCTGGCAAAAGGAATCTATGAAACATTCATAATTGGTTAGAAACAATAAAATGCCCATATATTAAATGGCTGTGTCATATTGCAGCAGCAGTAGCAGATCTGCTGCATTGTGAATGAGTGGGTATTGATTTCTCATTATACATTATTGAATCTGTGATATCATTAGTATCCTTGTTATTGTGTCAGTTTTGTTAGATCAGGGTTTTGTTCCTTTTCAAGGCTTTTTAGAACTTAGTCTATGCAACTATAGTCCTCTCACGATATTATGGCACATGTTTGCAATTTTTTGTAGTCAACACAATATTAACTCCAAACTAAGGTAATTTCACATGTGATGGGTTGGAATCTTGCAGGTGTGAGATGGGACTGTCACTCCCAGAGCATAACCTGTCTCTGATGGCTCTTGTCTTCTTTTGCCTCAATGTTTTTTCAAGCCGCTTCTTTTCAGGTCTTGTTTGGGAAAATGTTAAATTTGGACCATCCTCAAATTTTGTGGTTTTTCCCAATGTCTACCAAAGTGTAATAGAGTGGGTGAAAAACTGATACATTTAGTTTTTGCCGTGAAATTTCGTCTTGGATAAATATATTGGATGTACGGAAGCCTAAATGTCTGAAGTTTGAGATTGTATTTGAATAATTCATTTGAATAATGTTTTACTGCAACAGCTTGAACAAAACTTCAATCCAAACCAATATCTTTAATCAGCATTTCTGCATTTGGGGAAAAATCCTCTCTCGGCCAATATATGTAAGAGGATATGCCCCAAGAGGGAAGACATGCTAGAAGTCTATCCCAGATGACAAAGTGTGAGACTTGTCCAAATTCTCAGTCATCACAAGCCACAAAATATATGGTTGACATATGGAAATGTGTATGTCACAGCACAGAAAACTTTTTTGGGAAAAAGAGGAAATGCTGATTTTAGCCAATGTTGCTTTATTTTATCAATTTGTTCAAACTTCTAATCAATAGGATCCTTCCGATCAGTCAATGTTTTTGGAAACAATTTGTCAGAATTTTCGCGAAGCAAATACCACCCCATTGACAAAGCTCTGTAAGCTGATACCCCCAGTAGCTGTTGGGGACTTTAATGTAATGGATGGGACCAACTCTATAGGGATGGTTGGTTTGATCTAGTCTTTTATCCCATTACTAGATGTTGATGCCTTTTGACGCTTTTATAAAAAACATTTTGGAAAATGAAGAAATAGCTTGCTACAAGCAATTTCATCATTTCTCGCTATGGTTTTTGATTCAAAATGGAAAGATTTTAAACATTTCATTAGTTTGAAATTGTCATTTGCATCATCTTTCAAATTGGAACAGTCCAAATATGTATTTTAATGGGTTAATGGAAAGCATCACACTTACTGTTTCTGTGGCTTAACTTTAGTAATCATGTAAAGGTAGAACTTTTCACCATTTTCACCTTTTTCCTAAAAGTTTCATATTATGGTAAGTTATTTAACCTGTAGGGTCATGTAAGTCATTTACTGTTAGAACAAGTAAAACAATAAATATGGCTGCGCCCAATTTGACAATCCATTGACCAAAATATGAAAGATGATACCCCAGAAAGGATTGGGTCTATAACCTAATGGATGGGACCAACTCTATAGGGAGGTTTGATCTAGTCTGTTATAATGGTAGTATCAAACTTACTGTTTCTACAGCTTAACTTTAGGAGAAAAAGTCTCTTTGATATAGATCAATTATTTACAAACATTATACCCAAGAGGGAAATTTAAATTCAAAAGTTCAGACTGCAGAATAACCTGAGTTGAAAGGGAGAAAATGGAATTCGGATATTCAACTTTCTATGGTGTCTGGATGTTGTATGCCCATCTTTGAACGGAAATAATGTATGTCATATTGTATCATGATCTCTTCCAGAAACGTTTGATGCTTTTCATAGACTTTTAAATAAATATTGCTGGTTTTCAACAAAAACCTCGTAACTGCAGCTTACAAAAAGCTGCAGTTACGCGGTCTTAGTTGAAAAGCGATGATGTACGCATTGAATTGAATCACAGGTTGGCAAGACTGTACATGAAAGTGGAACAATATTGTTCTTGCCGGTTACAACACACTAAATTTCGCATTTAGTGACATCTCAATCTCAAGGTCATCCATCAAGCTCAAACACCAAGGTCAGGTTCATTTTCAAAAGTAGCTTTTTCAGATGCAACATATTTGGTTGACAATCTATAGTAGCGCATGGATGTGATGGCTGTTCTTGTTGCTTTGTTGATAATTGTATATGATTACGGTAGATCTCAAATTACTGGTTGGCAAGATTGCAATGGGACAATAATGTTATTGCTGGTTATGTCACACTGAACTTTACATTTAATGACATCACAATGTCAAGGCCATCCATCAAGCTAAAACACCAAGATCAGTTTCATTTTCAGAAGTAGCTCTTTTGGGATGCAACACATTTGGTTGACAATTATACTTGTTACTCTATAGTAACACATGGATATGATGACAGTATTGGTTGCTTTTTAAGTGTTGATTACACGGTACTTGGCATGACAAGCTCAATAAAACAACTAAGAAGGTTGATCTCTTGCTCTGGATTCGTCACAGAGATGAAATTTCCATTACTTAGAGCAAAATTTTTGACTTACGGATAATTCGACCATATCGCACAGTCTCCATCAGCGTAGTGATCAGTGGTGAGAGTCACATGACTTAGCAGGACTTAGCTTTGTATAAGTTTTCATGACTTATTGTGTGTTCGTGTGTGCTTTAGTGGGAGTAACGTGACAATTCTTGATGACAAACATTCACTGTAAGTGTTGTAACAAATGACTGCCATCATAAAATGCAGCTGCAGGATCAGTCTGTGTACAGGTTATTTTTTTCACCAATATTGATGACAGCTAGCCATAGGAGCTTCCCTCTCTCTCTCATAAAATATTAAACAATAACACCAGCTTTGTGACAGTTGTCCTATTGTTACAATACTTTACTTTTTCTACCTTTGTATAAGAGTCAGACTGAAGGTAACCAGTTTTTGACTTTTTTCGAAGACAAAATATTCATAAATTTTGATCAAATCCTATGTTGTGGGTACTCAATTGAATCGTCTCAACGAGACGATTCAAATGAGTACCCACAACATAGGGTTTTGTTGTGAAATAAGAAAGTTAGATGGTCGAAATTTCGGTATCAAGAGCTGTTTGGGTAATATTACAGTGTGAAAGCTTGTCTTTCTATAGCTATCCATTTATGGATATTGAACTGGCATCCCTGTTGGTGCAGCAAAGTTAGGCAATAATAAATACACTGCCGGTATTGGAGAGACACTAACTATTGGAGAAATGCTTAGAAAACCGTTTTCTAGTTATTACTATTTTTCTCTCTCTCAATAAAAGGGAGCATTACCGTAACTGTTGTCACTCTTATTGACTGTATAGGGTGTTACGAGTGATTAGAATTGATACCATCATGGCATTGGTGTTATATTGATATTATTAATACAACAGAAAGAGAAAACGTAACAGTGGATTTATTATTGTAGTTCGTTTTTGCTTGTGTGTTTGTTAAATCTGTTGATCTGTGTCGTACGGAAGCTTGTGTTCGACCTGATCCATGTCAACTGGAGGCTTGTACCCGGCACCCACGGATCGGTTTCCGTCCGGGTTTTTGAACCCTGTCGGCACAGAGCAGGTTGTGAACGGGAATTCATATGTGTGTCTGGTGCCTTTCTTTAATCGTTTGGTCCAGAATTCTGGCCTCGTACAGGGCACGACGTTGATGCAGAGTAACGGGCTCGTTCAGAACTCCAGTCTTAGTGTTACCGGAAGTTTTACTCCGGTTCTAATGGAGACAGCTACGCAAACACCACCAGTGGTAAGGCACTTCTTGTAATCATTCTTTCCCCGAATATGGCAAAAAATATACTGCTCCAAATTCAAAGGTGTTCTAGAGGACAATCATTTGTAGAAATCAGACAAAACTTGTATTTGAGCTTCAAAAATAGAGTAAGAATGAGGAAATGCTTATAATAAATCAGCATTTCTCCTTTTCTCTCAATGCTTTCCAAACCCTTCAGTTGCAGGGACAATCAATTCAAAGCTTTCCACCTATATGATCATGACAAAAGAAATTTAAGTTTTATATACACTTCATGGTGGGTGTAACCAAGTTTCAGAAGGCATGGGAACTTATTCATACAGTATGTGTTGATAAAAACTTGGAATTACAGCCTCTATGACAGGTGATAGATAGATGGTTCTTTCTTCAAGGACTTAACTTATCTATGGATGACTTTATGTTTGCTCTGATTCAGAGCCTAGCTTTGCAATCTGACTTTCTCTCAATTGTAGAAGAATGAGTGAATTCAAATCTAAAATCTCAAACCAAAGGGAAGAATGATATGTAATACATCAACATTAGATGAGCAGCAGCTGTTGTCTCATATTAAAAATTGTGATTATACTAGAGCTAGAAATCACTGGAATCCACCTGATGTCACAGTCAAACCCTTCTTTAACCCTTTCCCAAACAGCAATTTTTTTGGGCAATCCACTTCAAAAACTGCTACAAATGACAAAATAGGAGTTTTAAAGATAGAATTTGTGTAAAATATGACATAAATAATATAGGAACAAAAGGAGAAACTGCTGGTTATCAGCAGTTTCTTCTTTTGTTTCAATGTTTTCCCAAGCCTTTTTATGCTCCCCGAAAAATTTCGGGGGAGCATATAGTCGCCACGCTGTCCGTCCGTCCATCCGTCCGTCTGTCTGTCCGTCCGTCCGTCCGTCCGTCCGTGTGTCCGTCCGTCCACAGCCAGATCTCAGCAACCCTTGGACCAAATTCAATGAAACTTCACATGTGAACTCCCTGGGATAATACCTAGGGACCTTTTTCTCTGTTTCTTAATTTGAGGCTGCGTCATGGAAAAAGGGGCCTTAGTGTAAAAATCAGTTTTTCTCTAATTTCTCTTCATCTAATGGGCAGAATTTAATGAAATTTTGTACTTATGTAATAAATAGGATGTTCTAGACCATATTCTATAAGTAATGTGTGTACAAAAAGGCTGTCGTGGGAAAAGTGGGCTTAACCCTTTTCCAAACAAGACCTGGTTTTGACGTCCCTAATAGAAAAGGATTGGGTAAACATTGAAACAAAAGAAGAAACTGCTGATAAACAGCAGTTTCTCCTTTTGTCTCAATATTTTCTGGGTCGTATTTTACACAAATTATATCTTTAATAACATCCATTTTGTCATTTGTGGCAGTTTTTGAAGTGGATCACCCTAAAATTTTGTTGTTTGGGAGAGGGTTAAAGAATGATAGTTTTTATTTTGTGACAAACACTTATTCGGGGAGCATAATCCGTCTGTGACGGCTCTTGTCTTCTTTTGCTTCAATCTTTTCCTAATTGAAGTGGATCACCCTAAAATTTTGTTGTTTGGGAGAGGGTTAAAGAATGATAGTTTTTATTTTGTGACAAACACTTATTCGGGGAGCATAATCCGTCTGTGACGGCTCTTGTTCTACTAGAGACCTCAAAACCAGTTCTTGTTCGGGAAAGGGCTAAACAACTTCATTTACGTTTTAGTCCAAATTCACAAAAGATTGAAAAGGTGTAAGATATTGAGGAAAAGAAAGAAAATGCTGACAATCAGCATTTTCCTCCTTTTCTTCAATATTTTCCAAAGCTTTTACACTCAAATGTGTAATATTGTGGTACTGTCTTTGAAAGGGTTAAATGAAAACTTATTGAATATTGCGGATAAACAAGTTACATGCTGTTTAAGGTTATTGTTGTTTTCTCAAAGACTGAAGGTCTGAAGATAAACATTTGATAGCATTTCAAATGGAAAAAAATGCTTTTTATATTTGATAAAATCCTACTTTGTAATTTTCTGTTATCTTAGAGACATTTCAAATGAGTACCTACCTACAAAAACGGGCTAAAAGTTGTTTGGAAAATGGTTAACTCTTTCCCAAACAAGACCTGGTTTTGTGGTCCCTTATAGAAATGGCTTTGGAAAACATTAAGACAAAAGAAGAAACTGCTGATAACCAGCAGTTTCTCCTTTTGTCTCAATATTTTCCTTCCTATATTGTACACAATTTCTATCTTTAACAAGGTCCATCTGTCGTCTGCAGCAGCTTTTGAAATGGAAATTTTGAAAATTTGTCGTTTGGAAAATGGTAAAAAATGATTCCAAAGCCGGTTGTCTGTAGCTCAGAATTTCAGTATTACTTTATTTGTTGACTCAATCTTTTACCAAATGGCACCAAAGTGGCCTGTTCCTGTTTAAAAGCTTCTGCAGACAACTAAATGGGAAGTCATAAAGAAAGGATATTTGTATGGTATAGCACAGAAAATATTGACGCAAAAGGAGAAAATGCTGGTTATCAGCATTTTCTTCGTTTGCCTAAGTGTCTTCTCAAGCAAATTCTACTAAGGATGCCAAATCCAGGCCCCGGTTTCTCGAAAAAACTTAAGTATCTTCTCATGCTCAAATCTGAGCATCGTGCTCAAATCGCACGAAATCCACGTGAACTTCAATTGAATACCAATCAACGTTGATTGGTATTGAATAGAAGTTGAGCATGAACTCATGAGAATATACTTAAGTTTTTTCGAGAAACCGGGGCCAGGTCTTGTTTGGGAAAGGATTAACCCTTTCCCAAACAAGACGTGGTTTTGACGTCCTTTAAATAGGAAAGGCTTGAGAAAACATTGAAACAAAAGAAGAAACTGCTGATAACCAGCAGTTTCTCCTTTTGTCCCAATATTTTCTTAGCTACATTGTACAAAATCCTTTCTTTTTCAATGTTCATTTTGTCGTCTGCAGCAACTTTCAAATTGGACCATCCTAAATTTATGTTGTTTGGGAAAGGATTAATTTTGTTGACTACAGAGATAGGGATTAAATATGAGTCATTTGATGACATAAAAATCATTCCAATTAGGAAATTGATTTTTGGTGTCCTCAATTTCCATTATTAAACATGAAAAAACACAATACTTTTTATAGAATAAATCATGAACAATGGCAGTTGTATATGGTCCATGGAGGATGCTTTTCATGGGAATGATAATTAACCCTTACCCAAACGACACATATTAGTCTTGTAAAAATTCAAAGTTGTTGCGTGTGACAATTTCGAGTGGAATGGGTTAACCGTTAATGATTGGTTATGGTGATCAGAACAAATGATATAGTGTTATGGTTTTGTCTTGCCTTACTTTTTGCCAGCTGAAATTGGAAATGGTCACTTTGCCATTGTACATGCAGTTTGAATTCTTTAAAAGTCTTTCTTAACAAATTGGACTGTCTTTTATGTTAGGAACCCAGTATGGCTCAATGGTAAATACTAAAGTCGAGTTTACACCATGCAGACTGTTTCATCCGTTATAATGAAAAGCATTGAAGAGCCTAAATTGTCTAATGAGGTATATGGACAATATCTAAGAAAGCATGTTTCTTTTCATAAAACTCTGTAACAGTAACTGTAGCTTAAAACAAGCAGCCATCACCAAGTTCTTAAAAGAAAAGCGACAACAAAGTCACAATGATGTGATCTTTGTCATGATTTTATTTAACCCATTACCGAACAACAAACTTTAAGACTTGTCCAAATTCAAAGATGATGCAGACGACAATTTCAATTGAATGGATTTTTGAATTTTTTGGTCTTTGTACATAGAAAACATTGTGGTAAATGAAGAAATTGCTTGACTCAAGCAATTTCTTCATTTTCCAAAATGTTTTCCAAAGCCATTATTTTGTGGGGGAGTCAAAAAGAGCTATTGTGTGGTAATGGGTTAAAGCTCTAAAAGCGTGATATGAAATCAGATATACAAAAATACTGCTCTTAATTCCTAACCAGGTCCTATAAGTATATTATATATGATACAGAATTTATTTCTAGAAACAATGCGGTGTTTGAACTCGAGAAAAACAAGCAAGATTGAATTCCAAACAAGACACTCCATGTGGTTTAAGATTAACAGCTTTTCTATAGATTACACCGTCTTGAAATTTTAATTAAGCTGCAGTGTTCATTTTGGAAATTGGAAAATACTTGCAGTGTGACATTAATTCTCATGCTTGACGGAGTATTTAGCAAGATTCAGTCAGATCTTTTCCTTGTTAGGAAAAACCAGCTCAAATAAAATCTCAGGAAACATTCCGACTTTATGTCACACAAAAATAAGGCTTTTTAGAGTCTTTGGTACGCCAAAACTATCGTAATTGTTTATATATGTGTACTGCTTGTTTCTACATTTTAAGCTAACGACAACAAATGTCCAGCCTTGCAAATAGTATGTACTGTATAACTAGAATTTAAAGCTTCCCTTGTATCTTAAATGCTCTTTCAAACTTTTACTTGAAATAAATTGGACTGAACTTTACATCATTGAAATAACATATCTTGCATTTTGTAACTATGAAATAATCAAGATATTTCAATTTTTAGAGAGATTTTATTTTGTCTGCAAAGCCTTTGAAGTTCAATTGATAAAACATGATATAATGCAACATGGAAGTAAAAAATGAAGTGAAAATGACTTTGATGCTTTTCTTTGAAAACCTTGTAACTGCAGTTTAAAACAAGCTGCAGTTACAAGGTTTTCAAAGAAAAGGGGTAATGTTTTTCTGCCTACATTTATGATAGCAGATAAATATGTAGAAGAGTTGTAGTAGATGAATAATTTACCAGGGCCATGATAAAATACTGTACAACATTAACCCTTTCCCAAACAAGACCTGGTTTTGAAGTCCGTAATAGAATTGGCTTGGGAAAACATTGAGACAAAAGAAGAAACTGCTGATAACCAGCAGTTTCTCCTTTTGTCTCAATATTTTCTGTCCCATATTTTACCCAAATCCTATATCTATTAACATCTATTTTGTCATTTTTTTACAGTTTTTGAAGTGGATCAGCCTAAAATTTTGTCGTTTGGGAAAGGGTTAATTATTCAGTATATCCTGAAATCCTGGAGGACTCATTAACCAGTATCATCTTGGTGCCTCATGACGTAGCTATGTGTTGTCAAGTCCTCTCATGTGAGCGATGCGGGGCCATCTTGGCCCTCTTGTATATGTATGATAGCAGATAAATATGTAGAAGAGTTGTAGTAGATGAATAATTTACCAGGGCCATGATAAAATACTGTACAACATTAATTATTCAGTGTATCCTGAAATCCTCGAGAACTCATTAACCAGTATCATCTTGGTGCCTCATGACGTAGCTACATGCTCCTTTACATGGACCAGTCTTGACTTTATTCCAAAAGGATTCGCCGCCGCGATATGACCCTGGTAGTTGAAAACGGCGTAAAACCCCAATAAACTCAAACTCAAACTCCAAAAGGATTCATGCCAAAGTCAACAAAATCTTCAACAGCAGAATGCACATAAATATGGAAACATAAAAGCATGCAATTTTAGACAACTGTTCGTACATGCTCCTGCGTACGGTCTGCGTCTAAAACATAGGCATAGTCGTGTGATGCACACACATGCAACTTACGATTTTGATGGACACAACCACGACGCAGACTGCACGCAGCAAATA
The DNA here is from genome assembly GCA_963680895.1 of Fragum sueziense. Lineage (NCBI taxonomy): Eukaryota > Metazoa > Mollusca > Bivalvia > Cardiida > Cardiidae > Fragum > Fragum sueziense. Next base: position 11,774,323 of record OY804601.1, on the reverse strand, counting down.
ATTGACCGTACAATTCTTTAGTTTCTCTTACAACCCGTTTTGCGTCTTAATAAATTGTGCGTCTTCAGAGATATTTGAAATGTACAATTTATAAAGGCGCACGATGGGTTGTAAGAGAGGCTTTAGTATTATGGAAACACAAATACATCCAAATATGGAAACACAAAAGCACACAAACATGGAAGTGTAATATGTTACAAAGTTTGTGCTAGTATAGAGCTTCTGGAATATTCCTGTATATGTGGTGATAGTTTTATTAGCCTGTTGATGTCAGTTTTATTTTACAACCATATTTGTTCAGTAATGTTTCATAGCTCCTGTGTGATTTAAGACAATAAAAATTTAAGTTCGAAATTTACAAAATAATATGGTTTGTCACAAAATATGCTACCTTAACACTCTAGACAATTTCTGTACTTTGCCCACTTGTACGAAGGATTTAAGGTGTATGACCGATCATTAAAAACACCACTTTCTAGCCATACGAAGTGCATCAAATTACACACACTTGCAAATTCACTTCACAAAAGTTGATTCACCGCGCTGGATTTTAAGATTATGCTTTAAGAAGAAAATAATTTACAAATATTATTTTACTATATATTCATGTACAAGGGAGGTAATATAGAACATTTTTGTCAAATATTTCCATAAGTATGCAGTAATTTAAAATTCTAAACCGTTCAAAATGCTTATGTTTGTATTTTGAATGGAAATGTAACACAGTTTAGGAATTACTGGCACTTTCCAAATTTTCCTCTGGCTCTTTGGTGCTAATGATGGGTTGTATACCTTAAGTCTATTTATGGTGCGATGTGACTATTCTTATTATTTCCCGCCTTTTGTGCAATGCAAACATACCTGATTCTTTTTCTACGCAAATTAGGAAACTTTGTAAACAAGCTGTTTACTTCTGTACAGAAAAAAATATGTAACAAGAGATTCCAATAATATTGTCCAATGCAAAATTATGTTACAAGCCATCTGATTGGTTGAGGCGTACGTCTCGGCCAATCAGATGGATTGATCCTTCTTGTTATGTAATTCTAAAGGTAAACTTGGTTGATGAACACCACCCCTGATTTTGTGTCAAACTCTCGCTCTCACAATGGCCTATATCTGTTTTAGCCTGTAAAAGCGGTGGTATGAGACTATTTTGTTCCTATAGTCAGACAGAGTATAGGATTCCTGTAAAACCCAGTGATATATTACCTATATCAGTGTATGGTCAGCTTCTCTAGCCATTTAGGGGCTATTTTCTCAGTCTACTCTAACACCCTTTCTTCTCATAGAAACACTCCATATTTGTAATGATAGCCTTTCTCTGTCATTGTACCCCATGTGTATGCCAGTAACATGCAAGACTTTGTTATAATCTTGATGTCTATGTTCTCAGATCAGACTACATGAAGATATTAATAACAAAGGGATAAATGCGGGTATAGAATGATACTTGGCGTTAAAAAGCAACTGATAGCAATAATTCAGCGATTGTATAAGGATGGGGCAAAATGAATTGTAATTTTATTCACACTTTCAGGATAGTCTTGCACTATGGTTCCTCGAAGTAGAGATATCTGAGCTCAGCCGAATGACAGTGGCAGTTCTTGGGTTTGATTTCTTTCCTTTCTGATCTTTAAAACTGCTAGCTTGGCTGGGGAATGAACTGTTATACAGTCATGTACTTGATTTAATCGGCAAAATGGCACACAATGTGAAATGTTTCAAGACATGCATTGATATTTTTTCGTAAACCAAAACATTTAAGGTATTCCATCCATCTTTAGATACCAAACACTTTATGTGAATTTGGGTGTCATTTGTAGCAACAGAAATTGACGAGGGTGTCCCTCGTTAATTTTCGTTGCCACGGATGATGCCCTGAGATTTTCAAAGGTATACATACCATTGTCAATTTCCATTGCTGCAGATGACATCCAAAGGTGCACAAAGTCTTTTGATATCTAATGATGGATGGAATACCTTTCACACTTATAACTAAGTTTGGAGAGTCTAGCTCACCAGACTTTGGTAGACAGTAACATGGGCTGTGTGTTTGCTGATTGAGGCAGGACAAGGATTTAATCAGTTTGTAAATGGTTACTTGTGAAATATGGGAGCTGGTGATGAAATATGAATCTCTGCTGCTATATAGTCTAGACAGGTCAACAATCCAAGCAATTTTGTAGAAACCACATAGTAAATAGTAGAGGCATAAATTATTACGAATTATCCCTAGGTTTTATGACCATTGTGGAAAAAGGTATTTTCAAAGTTTCCTCTGCTGTTACACAAAAAATATCATCATCATCATCACTTTTGTATTTGAACCGATTCATGTTTAAACCAAAATGACTGCTTGTAACTTGGATGAATCATGGTTTCTTGTCAAGAGTTGCTCATTGTCCTTCTCAATCTTTGAAAGCTCTTGACATAACAATTTTTCTGCACCCATTGATTGTTCTATAGAAGATTTTGTCCAGCATTTTTCTCATGTAATTGAGCTAGGAAGGCAGAATCATGATTGTATCCTGTCAATTGGTAGGTTGAATATATTAGCAGTGGAAAAATGAGGGACTTAATATCGTTGAGTTGATGAGGTATTGCTTGTAATTACAACGCTGTTGCCATTTATGCACCAAGAGGACGAAATTGATTCTGTCTTTTTATGAGCTAGTGCATCAAATGATTTGGGAAATGATGTGGCAGATATTTAATCTGAATGTTTTGACCCTTTCCCAAACAAGACCTGGTTTTGACGTCCCTAATGGAAAAGGCTTGGGAAAACATTTAAGTAAAAGAAGAAACTGCTGATAACCAGCAGTTTCTCCTTTTGTATCAATATTTTCTATATCATATTTTACACGAATCCTATCTTTAATAACATCCATTTTGTCATTTGTGGCAGTTTTTGAAGTGGATCACCCTTAAATTTTGTCGTTTGGGAAAGGGTTAAATGAGTTTTGTTTGGCTTTGTAGGAATTCAGTTGGAAACAAAATGAAAAAAAGAATTTCTTGTTAGAAACATTCTAATTGGCTTTTAAAATTTTATTGCTATTAAATTGTATCTATAACATCCAATGGATATGCACTACCTTGTAATCGCTTTATACTGCTGCTTTTCAACAAAAACCTCATAACTGCAGCTAAAAACAAGGTGCAGTTACGAGGTTTTTGTTTAAAAGCGACAATGTGCTGGACTGGAGGGTTGAATATATAGTTGGTTAAGCCATGCTTTCATCAATGACCATTTTCGTTACCCACTCATGAAGCCTGATATTTATTCCATATTTGATATATGACAGTATGACCCGCTAAGAACAAAATGGACAGTTAATACTCATCAATGGGACACTGGTATCCATCACAGACTTGTTGTAGAAATCACTTGTTTATATTGTAGCCTACAGGTTATGGGGGTTTGTCTGTTACAAAATTATGGTCCATCTATCCATGTCTAGACATCATGGTCATTAAGATTTTTCTGGTTAGGGATCGGTAAGAGGGATTTTCTTTCCATATCAAGATAGATAAACTAAATATTATGATACTGCAGTGTGATTATGTCTACTTTATCACATTTATTACTGTTAGATTTCTAATGTTTGTCCTTCATTCCAAATATCATGAAGTTCAGTTTCAAAATTTTGTTATACTTTGAGTACATTCATTCAAGAAGCATTATAACACATAATTGCTTACAGTTTGTCTTGCAATCTTCCTTTATGAATTTGAAAATTAAAGCAGCATTGTTAGATCCACCCACAAGATCCTTTCTGTAAATATGGTTGCATAAAATTTTTATTATCTATGTACTGTCAAAGCAAATATGCCAAATCTGTCATTTCTGAAATCATCAACTTTGATTTTGCTACTTGAAAAAAATATATTCTTTTATGAAATTGTGTAGGATACTGGTGAAACAAAGTTTCATTTCAGTATAAGTCACTTAAATTTGTCAATATAATTATCTGATTTTCATCAAATATCATAGACTTGATAAGCACCAAATATAATGAACTTAAACATGTTTTGCTAACCTATCAATTCTTTCACATATGTACAGAAAAATGAACTGAGAATATTCTGTAAATGTGCTGTAAATATATTCCATTCCCTATATTCTGGCGTTGTGGCGGTAACAAACGCTGGTAAGAGTCCAATTATTGCTTGCCAATCTACATCAGAGTAAGACAGAACCTAATAAAATACACTAAATGTTTATTCATAAGCCAATTGCTGGGTTCCAGCCGACAAATGTGGACAAATATAGAAAAAAACAGGAGTCCCTAGTGACCAAACTTGGAGCCATGGTTACTGCTTTGTTGCCATAGAAAACGCTGGTTTGGGACTCGTGGAATAATAATAAAACATGCAAGACTTTCATTGTTGATGTACGGGAATATACAGTCCAATGAATACCAGATCTGGTTTATGTATCCTAACATGGAAACAAAAAATATACAGAAATTATCAGAGTCTGATATGGAAAAAGGGATCTTTTGACATTTTAGACCAACATAGATCTTCATCAGCCTCTGCAAGACCCATGCTCTTCTCTAATACAATAGAAAGCATACAGTCAAATGATTACAAGGTCTGGCTGCTTATATGTCATGCTTGGAATTGTCAATAGAAAATAAACAGAAATGTTCTATGGTTATCTGACTTCTGAAAGTTAACCAAATAGCTTGATGCAACAAGCACTCTAAAATAAAATTAACATGATCAATTAGAATTTTCAATATACAACAACATTGCAAATTGTTCATTGTAGCAATCTTCATTTAAAGTATTTGTTATGTTGTTTACTTCTCTGGTGACATTTCCAAAGTATCTTGGAAATTAAAGTTTGTGAGGGCTGGATATTGTTAGTTATCATGTTAAGCTAGTAAACAAGGTTATACCATGATGAGTGTGTTGTTGCTTTTTCAAAGAAAATCTCGTAACTGCAGCTTAAAAGAAGCTGCAGTTACGAGGTTTTTGTTGAAAAGCGACGAAATGTTGGTGGGATGATTGATTTACAGATGATTTAGTGAATTACGGCCTGGAGGATAGAAAATATGATACATGTGTGTCACCAGTACTGTCACCATATGCTGCCTAACACCAGCCATTAATAATCACTTTTTGTGGGCTCTGTCGTGTTAGAGAGGGCATAGTAGGGCATTAACCAATACAGATTGATGGACACTTGGGACAAAGAAACATCACTTTTGTCAAAAATGTAACAATATTTATGCCCCCTTTCGAAGAAAATGGGGGTATATTGTTTTGCAAGTGTCGGTCGGTCGGTCGGTCGGTCGGTCGGTCGGAAGGTCGGTCGGAAGGTCGGTCGGTCGGTCGGTCGGTCGGTCTGTCCGTAGACCAAACCTTGTCCGGAGCATAACTCAAAAAGTATTCAAGGTAGAGTCATGAAACTTCATAGGTGGATAGATCTCATTATGGAGAGGTGCAGTGCACAAGAACCGTAACTCTGCCGATCATTTTTTTTGAGTTATTGCCCTTTGTTGATTTTATAACTTGATTCTTGTCCGGAGCATAACTCAAAAAGTATGTAAGGTACAATCATGAAACTTTACAGGTGGATAGATCTCATTATGGAGAGGTGCAGTGCACAAGAACCGTAACTCTGCTGATCAAATTTTTTGAGTTATTGCCCTTTGTTGATTTTATAACTTGATTCTTGTCCGGAGCATAACTCAAAAACTATGTTAGGTAGAATAATGAAACTTTACAGGTGGATAGATCTCATTATGGAGAGGTGCAGTGCACAAGAACCGTAACTCTGCTGATCATATCTTTTGGGTTATTGCCCTTTGTTGATTTTCAAACTTGATTATTGTCCGGTGCATAACTCAAAAAGTATGTAAGGTAGAATTATGAAACTTTACAGGTGGATAGATCTCATTATGGAGAGGTGCAGTGCACAAGAACCGTAACTCTGCTGATCAACTTTTGTGAGTTATTGCCCTTTGTTGATTTTATAACTTGATTCTTGTCCGGAGCACAACTCAAAAAATATGTAAGGTAGAATCATGAAACTTTACAGGTGAATAGATTTCATTATGGAGAGGTGCAGTGCACAAGAACCGTAACTCTGCCAATCAAATTCTTGGAGTTATTGCCCTTTGTTGATTTTTACACTTAATTCTTAACCTTGCCTATATCTCGTGTCCTTTTACACATACAGCCTTGATATCTCACACATAGATACCTCCTATCAACATCGTTCACATTTAACCATGACCTTGGACCTTGTGACCTTGACCTTGGAGTTTGACCTACTTTAAAAAAAATTAAACCCGGCATATATCTCATGACCTTTTACAAATACAGCCTTGATATTTCACACATGGACACATCTTACCAAGACCTTTCACAATTGACCATGACCTTGGACTTTGTGACCTTGACCTTGGAGTTTGACCTACTTTTAAAAAAAACTTTAACCTGGCCGATATATCATGTCCATTTACACATACAGCCTTGATATTTGACAAATGGAAACCTCCGACTTAGACCTATCACATACGACTATGACCTTGGACCATGTGGCCTTGACCTTGGAGTTTGACCTACTTTTAAAAAAAATAAACTGGGCCTATATCTTATGTGCTATTACACATACAGCCTTGGTATTTCACACATGGACACATCTTACCAAGACGTTTCACATTTGACCATGACCTTGGACCTTGTGACCTTGACCTTGGACTTTGACCTACTTTAAAAAGAACTTTAACCTACCTGATATATCATGTCCTTTTACACATACAGCCTTGATATTTGACACATGGACACCTACGACCAAGACCTTTCACATTTGACCATGACCTTGGACCTTGTGACCTTGACCTTGGTGTTTGACCTACTTTTATAATACATTAACCTGGCCTATATTTCATGTCATTTTACATATACAGCCTTGATATTTCACACATGGTCACTTCCAACCAAGATATTTCACTTTGACCATGACCTTGGACCTTGACCTTGGAGTTTGACCTACTTTTAGAAATATCTAACCTAGCCTTTATCTTATGTCCTATTACACATACAGCCTTGATATTTCACACATAGACACCTCCTACCAAGACCTTTCACATTTGACCATGACCTTGAATATTGCAACCTTTACCTTGGAGTTTGACCTACTTTTAAAAAGACTGAAACCAAGCATATATATCATGTCCTTTTACACCTACAGCCTTGATATTTCACACATGGACACCTCCAACCAAGACCTTTCACATTTGACCATGACCTTGACCTTGGCATTTGGCCTACTTTTAAAAACTTTAACTGGCCTATGTTTCATTTTACTTTTACATATACAGCTTTAATATTTCACACATAGACACCTCCTACCAAGACCTTTCATATTTGACCATGACCTTGGACCTTGTTAACTTGACCTTGGACTTTGACCTACATCAAATGTAGGCCCTTGAGGGGGCATATATGTTTTACAAACATCTCTTGTTTAAGTAATCTTGTATGTCTAAGCCAGAACGCTGTTATATTTGACTTGGAGGTCATTGGTATAAGTCCTAATGGCAACATTGGTCATATGGGTACGTCAGAGCCCCAGCCTAGTCCTTCTGATACCCGAGAAGGCACATGAATTAAATGAATGTCCTTGATATTATAAAAGCCACGAAAATCCCAATGCAATAGAAAAAATATTCTATAAAATTCCCTGACTTAAATTTTTACCAAAAAAGATAAGTTTCATTTGACAGAAAGTTACTGTTTCCAACTAGAAATGTTGACCAATACATGTACTGTATAAAGTTTGATCTTTCATTTACCCTGTATAAAAAGCCTTGTCATAAAGTATGAGTATTGTAAGAATTTCTCCCAATTAATATTGTTGTGTTGTAATGCTGGGGAATGTGGAAATAATGAGGATGATCAACTAGCGTCGAAGCCCTACAAGATAGTTGAGAGAAGCCCCCATCATCGCATCATGTCACATCATACTTAGGTTTTAATGATCAAAACACTTCCGGCTGGATTTGGTAATCCTGGAATTTGTCATGGTTTTGAAGCCATTATGTATCAAATATGCAATGACAATTCTAGCATAGCAATTAGAACTCAATAATAAAGTGAATGATTGCATTGTTTTCATCAAAATCATACTTTTAAGTACCTGTCCAGATTTGTTTTATTCAAAGACACTTCAAACGGTGCACCAGAAATGTGGTCTTCCTTAACCCTTTCCCAAACAAGGCCTGGTTTTGACGTCCGTAGAAGAAAAGGCTTGGGAAAACATTGAGACAAAAGAAGAAACTGCTGATAAGCAGCAATTTCTCCTTTTGTCTCAATATTTTCTTAGCTGTATCATACACAAATCTTATCTTTATCAACACTCATTTGTCGTCTGCAGCAGCTTTCAAATTGGATCACCCATTTTGTCGTTTGGGAAACGGTTAATCTATTGAGCAATTTTAAGTTTGCAATATATTAAGAGAAAATGAAACTTGACCTTGGCAAGGAACAAGTTTAGTGAATGTTAACCCTTTCCCAAACAAGACCTGGTTTTGACGTCCCTAGCAAAAATGGCTCGAGAAACCATTGCGACAAAAGAAGAAACTGCTGATAACCAGCAGTTTCTCCTTTTGTCTCAATATTTTCCTTGCAATATTTTACACAAATCATATCTTTAGTAACTTCCATCTTGTCATTTGTAGCAGTTTTTGAAGTGAATCACCCTAAAATTTTGCCGTTTGGGAAAGGGTTAATCAAGGTGTTGGTCATTACATGTATAAAAATGTTTTATGAATATATTTTCACTAAATGATTACTTGAGATTTCTATCTTGTACCTATTGATTCTGTGCAAGATTTGTCTATCACAAAATCATATGTATTCAATTGTAATGAATATCATTTTGTTCTCATGAATAACTTAACTCTTTCCCAAATTACAAAATTTTAGACTTCTAGAAATTCAAAAAAGTGTAAATGACAGAAGTGTCACAGTAGACATAGTAGACTTGCAAGGTAGAAAATATTAATAGAAAGGGTGAAAATGCTGTGATAAAAGGACTTGTCACCAGCATTTTGGTTCTTTTAGCATGGTATCTTAATCCAAAGCTTTCTTTGAATTGCATGGACATCAAATGGATTGTCTGAGGAAATTATTGAGTAGCAGAAAATATACATCTAATAGGGTATCTGTTAAAAACTAAAAGGCAATTCTTAAAAGGATTAACCAGACTTATTTCCTAAAACAGACTTTAATTGTGGGCCTTGTAATTTAAGAACCTGATGACAAGGTGTTCCGATAAAGTATGGTATTCCATCTTTTCACACAATAGTTGCAATTTTTGCTGAGCCAATATGCACTTTAGATCGAAAGACTATGTTGACTGTTTTAGGGATAAGAATGATAGTCATATTTGGAATGATTTTCGTCTGTTTTCTTTTAGACCGAGAGGGGGTGAAGGAAATTTTTGTTGATGCTAGACTGATTCTGTCTATATTTGCTATGATTTGAAGTGACTTTATCAGTGATACAACTTATAGTTGTGCTTCCATCTAATGGATCTAGTTATTGGTTAAGTTCAAAAAGGCTGTAACTATGTCTTATTCAAGCTGAAGTTACTGCATATTTGAATGAGTCCCTATTTGAACATAGCTCATCTTATTTTCTTGCACTTTCCCATTCACCAAAGTAAGGAATTTTTAGACTTGGTCAAAATTGAAATTTCTTGTAGATAATGGATCTAAATAAGGGCAGATAAGTTTGATCACTGCGCATAAACTATTGAGGGAAAAGAAAATGCTGATGATTATTAGCATTTTCTTCTTTTCCCTCAATATTTTTTGTAAGAGCTTCCTATTTCTTGGGTTAAAGTTGTCTGATATTGTGGGGAAATGTTAAAACTGAGTCATTCTCTATTTCTGTACATTCAGTCCTACGAAAAGCACCATACATTATGCAATCAATTGCTAAACTTTAGCGCGAAACAATTGTAAGTACATATAACTACATAGATACATACACTAGTTTTGCTATTAGTCCCTCTGGCCCTGAATTTAGGGTCCTGAGGGAGTTTTGTCATCAAGCAATTAGAACAATTAACACTTCAATCTGGCTACATTCTTCATTTCTCTGGGGCTGGTTTAACAGAATTAGACCTCATATTGAATTGTTATTATTTGTTACTGTAGATCACCAGTCAATGTATTCTTGCTAATAAGGTTAACCTTTCCCAAACTGCCAAATTTTATGTTGGGACAAATTTTAACCCTTTCCCAAACAAGACCGGGGTTTGACGTCCCTAATAGAGAAGGCATGGGAAAACATTGAGGCAAAAGAAGAAAATGCTGAGACCAGTATTTTCTCCTTTTGCCTCAATATTTTCTATACTTTTTATGCCCCCGATAGGGAGGCATCATAAATTTGACTTGTCAGTCTGTCTGTCCGTCCGTCCGTCCGTCTGTCTGTCCGTCTGTCTGTCCGTCCGTCTGTCCGTCATTCCGTCCAAAAACTTTAACATTGGCCATAACTTCCTTATTACTTAACATATTCGCTTCATACTTTACCACAACATTCCTTGGTACATTACCTTTCTGTAGACACATACTTTGGTGACCTTGACCCCTGGATGACCTTGACCTTGAACATAGATTGGCCATAATTTAAAATCAAAGCGGTGTCGGGTGCATTGTCATCTTACAGTGACAGCTCTTGTTACTACCCAAATCCTGTTCTAATCAAGATTCGCTTTGATGTCTGCAGTGGCTTTTAAGTGAAAAAATCCAAATTTTCGTCGTTTGGGAAAGGGTTAAGGGGATGTAGGGGACTCATAGGGACAGAAAAATAAGGTCTTGTTTGGGAAAGTGTAATATGCTTTAACAGTTTCCAAGCACCTAGCCTTCTAAAACACAATAAAAAGTCGAAGATTAAAAAATGCAAGAACTTTTAAAGAAATTTGATATAGTGTTCAGATGTTACCTCTTAATGTCAGCCAGGATATTGGCATGGTTTACTTTGAAGAGATCGGATTTCAGTCTTTCTTAGAAAAGTCTCTGATTTCTGGTCGATAAAATTCATGAAAGAAATGAAGGTTAAAGTGCATCCAAACCTTGTCATATCTAGGCTATCATTGTTCTGGTGTTGAGGAAGCCTGGATCTTGATCAAACTGCATTTATACACAGGCTGATCTGATCAACAATGTAAAGTTAATGTAAAATGTCATTCTTACCAGTGGATGAGTTGTTTATGAAATAATATTCGATCATGGGATTAGCATCTTGAAGATGAGGCTCAGATTGGACATGTCAGTATTTGTGAGAGCAATGCTATGAATCCATGGTAAGGTGCTCCAGCTTTCATCATAGCACTATGATACTGTTTAACCCATTACCACATAATTACTCTGACTCCGCACAAAGTTTATAGGATTTGAAAATATTATGGGAAGTGAAGAAATTGCTTGTGACAAGCAATTTCTTCATTTCCCACAATGTTTTCTACTCAGAAAGACAAAATTAGAATGTAATATTTCATGCTTTAGACATTTTTGTCTTCAACATCGTTGCATTTGGACCAATATTTTAAAATATTGTAAGACAACATTCAATCAATGAATAGACCTATGTACTTTATGAATGGAAGTTGAAAGTCTGTAAATTGTGGGAGCAATTTTGTGGTAATTGTTTGTGCTTCATTACTTTGGAAAGTGAGGGCAGAGCCAAGCCCTCCAATTTTGTCATCAAAACTTGCACAAACTACCGCCTCTAGTCATGGCCTTGAAATACAATGTTTCAATCCTTTCTCAAATAAGATATGATTTTGTTGTCGTATAAAAAAGCTTGGGAAAATATTAAAACAAAAGAAGAAAATGCTGTAAACCAGCATCGAAAAATCTTGAAAACATTTAGGTACAATAAGTAAATGTTGACTTTGGAATCAAGTCTGCATAATGACCTTTGCTTTTGATCTGAGCACAAGTGCCATTCAAATCAATCAACTTTGTTGCACTTATATTGTTTGTATCTTCATATCCCATATTGTAATAAGTTATAACCATTGTCATATGCTTGCAGTGCATTAACAATTGAGCCAGGATCTGGAAAATGGCCCCTTGTAGCACTTTAGACAATCATGGATTCAGATCAGATTGTGCCTCTGCGTAGTCTGATCAGGGTCCATGCTGCTTTCCAACAATTGCTTCAGGTAATGAAGAAGCTATTTGAGAAAAACATGGATCCTGATCAGACTGTGCGTATGCACAGGCTGATCAGGATCCATATTGGTCTCAAATGCAGTAAGGGGCTCAATTTTATATGTTTTGACTGGCTATCATTTACTCTGGCTTCTCTACATTATATATAATTCATAATAGCAAATGGAAGTCTGAAAGAGTGTATGCTGTATTATTGTGATGTTTATGGGGAAAATGATGAAAAGAGAGAATTGTATGTATTTTTATTTTTCATCAAAATTCTATGTCAATATCCTCGCCGATGAGACAATTCTAATGAATATCAACAACAAAAGATATAAGGAATTGTAAGAAATATAAATATGTAAAAAGTTATCATTATGGTATTCATGGCAGAGTAATAGGCAATTTTACTTATGATTTAACCCATTACCAGACGACGAAATTGCAAACTAGTCCAAATTCAAATGTTGCAGACGACAAATTCAAGTGAATAGAATTTTACATTTTTGGTCATTTTGTATAGAAAACATTGTGGGAAATGAAGAAATGGCAATTTCTTCATTTTCCACAATGTTTTCTAAAGCCTTTATCTCGTGGGGAGTCAAAAGGCGTCACTGTGTGGTAATGGGTTAAGCAACAATAATTCATTGTTCATGAGCCCCTGCCCCTCTCTATATATATCAGGTGTTTTTGCCCTTATTGGTCTGGTCATTTGCCTTTAGATGCTGCAACCTACCACTTATGCTGGTCATCAGCATAGTCTTGTTTTTCCTCAATATTTTCCCAAAGCTTTTCTGTTCTAAACATTAAAATTTGGTTGTGTGAGAGAGGGCTAATTTAAGAACGAAGAATTATAGAGTGGTGTAAGTTTCTACATATTGACCAGAGACTAGGACATTATTCATGTCTCGCTGAGTTAATGACATGGTGCAATGGATTCAGTCATCCCTTTATTACGATGACCACAACAACTTCCAAAATGCTGTTTTGATGTACTGTTCCCTGCGAAAAAGTTCAAGAACGCATTTCTAGTTCTAGAACTGTTCCAGAACATTCTAGAATATTAAATGGCACTTCTAGAATTGTTTTAGAACAGTTCTAGAAGTGCCATTTAATGTTCTAGAACAGTTCTTGAACTTAAATGAACCTTTCGCTGGGGCTGTTACTCTACATGCAGTCCATGGATCTGAATCAATGTGAGTTCCAATCTAGGCTGTTACCAATATAGCACTAGTATTCTGTATTCTTGCCCTGTAAAGGAAGGATTAATTACTTCATTGTGTTCTCAGAGACTGCTGTAGGCCATGTCAGGTTGACTGGTCATGTGTTTCTAGCCTCAAGCAGGGATAAAAGACCAGGAAATAAGAGAGAGCAGTCTATCTATTGCATAACCCATTACCACACAATGACTCTTTTTTTGACGCCCCGCAAAATAATGGCCATGGAAAACATCATTGAAAATGCAGAAATTGCTTGTGACAAGCAATTTCTTCATTTCGCACAATGTTTTCCATCCAAAAAGACTTAAGAATTAAAAATTCCTTTCACTTGAAATTGTCGTCTGCAGAATCTTTCAATTTGGACTGCCCTAAAATTTTGTGGTTTGGTAATGGGATAACATTGAGGACTATGAGACTTCTCTGAGCTATTGTTTTCAAAAAGCAAAATGAGGGTCATATTTGCTGCAGTGGTAACAGGCTGGACTTGTAATATGGGTTGCAGTTTTGATCACTGACCTCTCCGGTCTTTGGGATGAGACTTTGAACGGAAGTCCCTTCTCCACATTACCTTAGCTGTTCGTAGTTGCTATACTTCCATGTTGTGGGTACTCATAAGATTCTTAAAAACATTTAGAATTTTATTATTCCCTGGTATTGAAAGATCAGGGGCATATTGTTTGACTTGTGTACGTCTGTCTGTCCGTCTGTTTGTCCGAAATCTTAACATGAAAACTTAACATTGGCCTTTTCTCCAAGAGTATGTGTCGAACAATGCTGAAATTTGGTATGTAACTTGCTTTAAATGATATCTATCTGTTCCATGCAATATGACCTTCCTCAAGGTCATCCGTTGCCATTCTTCGGGGGCATTCTTGTTTCACAAACACATCTTGTTTTACTTCAGCAATATCTTTCAAATTTGAACTTAGTCGTAACTGCTGAAATCTGGGAAAGGGAAAATTGCATAAAATGAGGAAAGATATTTATTGTGGGGAATCAATGTTGAGGAAAAGTGATTAGTGCGGATTCCTACACAAAAAGAGGGATTCTTTCCACGAAATAACTTCACATCATATGTTAGGTTAATTCGTGTCATTTGTGTGCAGATAGAGGGGAAATCAACCATGATCTTGTTTTTATCAACGTCCCTTTCTCTCATTCCGAAAATAGTGGAACTTTTGAGGGGTCCAATATGAAAGCTGTTGTTGATTCACAATAGATAGGATTTCTGTACAATGTCACACAGAAAATATTGAGGCAAAAGAAGAAAATGCTGGTTAACAGAATTTTCTTCTTTCTCCTCAATGTTTTCCCAAGCTCTTTCTATTAGTTATATCGAAATCAAGGCTTGTTTGGGATAGGATTAATCATGCAAACGATTTTGCTTTATGCATAGAAATGGATCTATTTGTCTAAATTGTTTAAATCTTGTTACTTAAAATAGCACTGCCGCGATGTTTTAGTTTCACGTTCATGCATTGTTCTAGACGGCGATGAATAATAATTAGATTCTAATTTTGTTTGATTCTTAGAACAAATAGGTCAAGGTGATCTTGGTTGTTCTGGCCTGTTTATGGCAAGGGAATCATGTGAAAAAATATTCAGAAAATCGTCAATGATTCTGTTATTACTTGAACAATTTGAATTCTATTTGAAGCAGAGAAGGTTGGAAAATGTCAGGAATTAGCTGGATGTGGTTTATGGTTAGCTTTTACCAAATCCTTGGTGTTTCCTGCCTTCATCACAGACAATATTGAGAAAAAATTAGGGAAAAAAATTGATGTTTCCTGGCCCAGTTGCCTCTACTAGAGAATCCAAACAAGGGGTTGATTCAGAAAGACTTTTTTACCTCACAGCTCCAACTCCAAGTTCTAGTGTGACAGACAGCCTATATATTTTGATTGCTGTCCTTTGGTTTTAGACTGAGAATGTTTTATGTTGGAGACTTTTTAAAAAGTTGTGATGTGTTTCTGGCAGGTGTAACTCATGATATTGAAGCTGTAGACCTTCCCAAGCAAGAACTGGTTTTGATGTCCCAAGTAGAAAAAGCTCTCAAACATTGAGACAGCCTTTATATTTTGATTGCTGTCCTTTTAGTTTTAGACTGGGATTGTTTTATTGTAGAGACTATAAGTTGTGATGTAACCAGAAAATAAATTGGCTGTCTTCTAGAGCTGCTACTGACTTGTCAAACTGTCATCCTACAAATAAATCTAATCTCCCCTTGAAAACAAAACTGATTATTTTAGATAGATTTTACTTACTCTTAGCTCTGTTTCTTACACTCCAACATTCTTTCTGACAAATTGTCTCCCACCAATGGTTTGATAATATTTAACTTATGGGGACAAGCAGCTGGAATCTCGTTTTTAAGGATGTTGTGGTAGAGCTGGTAGGACAACAGGAATCCATGGTTAGGTGTTCCAGCTGCTGTGATATGACCATAGTAGCTGAAGAGATTCTAAATCCCAATTGATCTATCCATAATATGAGACATTTAGAACCTCAAGTTCAACAGCTTCAAACTTAGACTTCAGACAATTTAAAAAAAATGAATATAGCAACCTTATAGATTTATACAAACAACTGAATATGACTGCTTTTCAACAAAAACCTCGTAACTGCAGCTTGTTTCAAGCTGCAGTTACGAGGTTTTTGTTGAAAAGCGATGATATTTCTAGGAAATCCAGACTGAGGTTTTGAGAAAAGCTTCAGGTTTTATTACCATGAAAACCAATATCTTTCATTTTGCTATCAAATACCATTAACACGTGCATCAAAGACTGGCAACTTTGTTACCTGTATATAACTCTGTAATGAAATCACGACATGCTATTGAAGAATGCCGTATTTGGTGATTAAATAGTAATAATACTGCCCTTGTACAGATGTATAAAACGCTCTCTTTGATACAGAGATTAACAGACACAGATTAATAAGAATTGGGTCTTTTTCCAAATGGTCTGAGTGTTGCAGATGACAACTTTAAGTTGCAGAATCTTTGAAAATCTTTTCGTTTTGGGTTAGAAAACTTTGGAAAGCATTATGGAAAATGAAGAAATTGCTTGTAACAAGCAAATGTTTTTCTCAAGGGGCTTTAAAAATATCACTGTGGAAATGGGTTAAACCCCAATTTTTTCTGTAAAGATTTGAACAATAGTAGTGAAATAGTGGCCTGTTTCCATGAAATTCAGACTGAGGTTTTGAGAAAAGCTTCAGGTTTTATTACCATGAAAACCAATATCTTTCATTTTGCTATCAAATACCATTAACACGTGCATCAAAGACTGGCAACTTTGTTACCTGTACATAACCTGGTAATGAAATCACGACATGCCATTGAAGAATGCCATATTTGGTGATTAAATAGTAATATCCCAGCCCTAGTACAGATGTATAAAACGCTGTCTTTGATACACAGATTAGGAGATACAGATTAAGAATTGGGTCTTTTTCCAAACAACCAAGATGTTGCAGATGACAATTTCAAGTTGAGGAGGTTTAATATCTTTCCATTTAGGTTAGAAAACTTGGGAAAGCATTATGGAAAATGATGAAATTGCTTGTAACAAGCAATTTCTTCATTGTCCATAATGCTTTCACAATGTTTTTCTTGAGGAGCTTCTTCAAAAAGCGTCTCTGCTGAAATGGTTTAAAACACAAAATTTTTCTTGAAAAAACATTTTTTTTCCATAAAAATTTAAACATTAGAAGTAAAATGGCGACCCAATATAAGTAATAAAATGGCAGCCCATTTCCATGAAATTCAGACTGAGGTTTTGAGAAAAGCTTCAGGTTTTACTACCATGAAAACCAATATCTTTCATTTTGCTATCAAATACCATTAACACGTGCATCAAAGACTGGCAACTTTGTTACCTGTACATAACACGGTAATGAAATCACGACATGCCATTGAAGAATGCCGGTAATGAAATCACGACGTGCCATTGAAGAATGCCATATTTGGTGATTAAATAGTAATATTCCCAGCCCTTGTACAGATGTATAAAATGCTGTCTTTGATACAGAGATAAGGAGGTACAGATTAAGGACAGATCCTCCAGTTGTTACTGCGCATCTTACTGCGCATACCCTAAATAACGAACTAAAGCTGCTTCAATAATTGGCATTTTTCAGCAAATGTTTTTTTTACATTTAGTTAATGTTTGGTTGATAAATGACAAGACCCTTTTCGGTTATTTCAATTTTCTCTGTTTGGTCAATTAAAGTGTAATAGTACTCGGATGGTACATTTTGCTTTTTGTTACGCGTTCAACATGTGGCGTTAGCGATGGGAAACGGAGCAACAAAAGCAAAATGGTGTCTTTATGAGCTAGTCCACTTCAGATGGACACAAAAGATGACACTTTTTATTATCTAAAGCTGGTAATAAGGAAGAAAATGGATAAAAGTAGTGAAACAATTTCGGACAGAGCTGCAAAAAGTAAACCAAATTTTACTTATAACTAAGAAAAACGCTTGGTTTGATATATTTTTTTTTTCTTGTTTTTGTAGGTATGACCAAGCACTATGTCTATACCAAAAAAGAAAAAATTCTTACCGCTGGAATATTTTTTATCATCAGAAACGTTGCGAAATAAGAGCAATTTCACCTACTTTTGAAAGAATGTTTTCCTAAAAAATTCAAAATCATCACTAAATTTTCCCAAATTGATACTCATTTAGACAGAATAAAACATATTGAACACAATAAAGACTTATTCATGTAACCCTAGTCATTTCAAACACCTTTTTGTGGGTATTTAAGTGACACCTCATTTTTGCAATTTTAGACAAGAGTAGCCTCCCTTGAAATCCAATAACTTTTTAATTCGCTTGGTGACCTATAGTTTTTAAGTCATTTTTTTACTTCTCATACATTTAAATATCAGTATAGAAAAAATAAAAAAAATCTTACCGTAGGAAATAAATGGAGGATCTGTCCTTAAGAAACCAGTCTTTTTCAACACAATCCCAAAAGGTGTTGATGTTCTCAATAGAGTTATACAAGCAACTGAATATCACTGCTTTTCAACAAAAAAGTCGTAATTGCAGCTAAAAACCAGCTGCAGTTACAAGATTTTTGTTATAAAGCGACAATGTTTCCAGGAAATCCAGACTGAGGTTTTCAGAAAAGCTTCAGGTTTTATTACCATGAAAACCAATACCTTTCATTTTGCTATCAAATACCATTAACACGTGCATCAAAGACTGGCAACTTTGTTACCTGTACATTACTCGGTAATGAAATCACGACATGCTATTGAAGAATGCTGACATGCCATTGAAGAATGCCGTATTTGGTGATTAAATAGTAATATTCCTGCCCTAGTACAGATGTATAAAACACTCTCTTTGATACACAGATTAGGAGATACAGATTAAGAAACAGGTCTTTTTCTAAAGGATTCCAACAGGTTTAGATGTCCTTAACAGATCTGAGATTCATTCCTCTTGGAAAAAGGAAGAAAAATGTAATGGTTATAACCAGCATTTTCTGCTTTCTTTCAAAGCTTTCTATAGAGAAATTGATGCAATGTGCTTAATTAGAGACATTGACTTTATCATCCATATCTTTAAATTTTGATTGTTGTTTTGGAGAGAGTTCCCAATACAGCTAGGAGTTTATGTATAGTAATAGCACAGTATGTAAATTCCACAGTGTAATCTACAATGACATTGATGCAGGTACCAGCTATGACCTGACAAATATACTTTCAGACATTTAACAAAGAACGGTTCTCCCTATGACGAGTTTCCCCAATTTGTAAAGGTTAAAGAATATGCCTCAGCTTTCATGGTCGTGCTCTTTTTGTGCCCCCGTTTCGAAAGATCAGGGGCATGTTGTTCTACTCCTGTCTGTCTGTCTGTCTGTCTGTCTGTTTACCTGAAAATTTAATGTTTTGCCATTTCGGGGGTACTTGTGTTCCACAAAGATGTCTTGTTCCTTGAAGTATTGTTTTGGTTAATTGTCTGCAATAGCTTCAGACTCCAAGTCTTAGCTCCATCGAAAGTAAAAAAAAACTGTTGTCTAGTCTAGGGTTCTGTAATCTGGCTAGATGCATTTGATATTTGATGGGGCCACAACTGAGTCAGGTTGTTCATCCAAGTAATTTCTTCATTTCCCACAATGTTTCTAACCTTTGACGTCAGATATACTGTTGTCTGGTGTAGGGTTCTGTAATCTGGCTAGATGCATGTGATGGGGCCATAACGGAGTCAACAAACAAATGAAAGTCATGCTATCAAGTTGTTCATCGAGTAATTAACTTGGGTCCCTGCCTTATCCAGCCGGTAACACATGAATAATTAAATACCCCACTGTCACTCGATGATGCTACAGTCTACATACAGTAACATACCTGACTGACTGACTGTAGATGGAAAAAATGCTTCCTACAAAACATAGATGTCTGTCTTGCACTATCTAGGGTTCTTCCCAGTTTGGCATTTTGGAAGAAATTTTGAACTTCTAATACACAACAAAATTAAACAGCCCTCTGTCAGTGGATGATACTAAAGGGTACACACATACAGTAACATACCTGACTAAATGACTGACAAGCAAAAATAAAAAGGTTGCTTTTCAACAAAAACATTGTATCTGCAGCTTAAAACAAGCTGCAGATACAAGGTTTTTGTTGAAAAGGAAGGAAATGCTTCCTACAAAACATAGATGTCTGTCTTGCGCTATCTCTAGTGTTCCTAGTATGGTGTTTAGGAAGAAATTTTGAACTTGTGTTACAAAACAATTCAATGTCTGTGTATCTATCCTGCTGAAGTCAAACAAACAAACAAACAATAAAAATTCAGATTAGTCAAACATGAAAGCTGATGCTCAGGACAAAATGGATATTAATAAATATAAAATTTGTGAAAAATAAAGCAGAAAATTTTGAGGCAGAAGTTGCATGTTGCTGCTTGGCTAATGTTTTCCCAAGCCTTTTCTATTGCATGTCAAAACCAGGACCTATCTTGAAAATGGGCAAAGAATGACACAATATTTTACTTTTCCTTCAATATTTTCTGACTAATGTAACGAGAATCTCAATAAGTTGTTGACATTTGTTTTGATGTCTTCAGCCACTGTCAATTGACCAAACGCCGACTGTCAATCAAAAAGATCGATTAGCCAATGGACGATCAGAAAAATGTCATGCCCCAATTGTTCTTCGTTGCACGTGTTATTGTATCGATTTATCGACTGACAATCAAAACAATCGACATGCCAATTGCAAAGAATTTTGTGCTAACAATAGACTAGGTTTACCCTATGTTTTGATAAACCGTCGGTGTTGTTATAAAATCTCGTAACTACGGCTTAAATTAAGCCGTAGTTACGAAATTTTATAACAACACCAACGAAGTACTATTTTGTTTGTCCGAATTTACTTCACGATTAACTGGATAAAATCGTTCTCTATAAACGAGCACATGGCCATTGTTTGTAGTAAATTCTATGTTGGGCGGAGGGATCTGTTGATTGGCGTTTGGTCAATTGGACCACCCTGAAATAGTGTCATTTAGTAAAGGTTCAAGAAATTCTAATTGTATTCTATTCTTACATACTTTTAATGTATAATTCTTTGAAAATAGAGTAAAATCACTTTGGACTATCTATTTTAATGGCATGGTGGGGGTTAAAGGTTGGTAAATAAATGTCTGTCTAAATCAAGCTTACGACTCAAGTGGAGAAGATATATTGTGGGTGTTATTGCAGAACCTCGTAACTCCAGCTCGATTAAAGCTGGAGTTAAGAGGTTTTGAAATAACATCAACAATATTCCCCATATTAGAAAGTAATATTGTCCTTTTATTGCCTCTGATCAGATTCCATTTATTATTTTTGTTTAATGAATGTTGACATTTCTCTAGGAAATTGTCTAATTGATGTGTCAACTCTTCCTTCCCATTGTCAACATTTTTGTTCCAAAACGGAACAACAGATTATAGAAGTTATGTGTGCGTAGTTCAAGAAGGAAATGGACATTCCTCTTAGTGATTTTGTCTGAAACTTTGTATTATTAATTTTGACATTAAATGCACAAAAGTTGATGAATAGTTGAATAGAGATAAACTACATCCATAATATTATACGTTTCTCCCATATCATAATGATAATGGTCTGGTCGAATTGTTTACAAAACAAAATTTGGTCTGGTATTATCTGTTATTAATCTAAATGAACAGCAAAAATTATAAAGCATCATTGAAATTGAAACAACAAAGTATGATGAGCCAAACCTCACATAATGTAAAGGTGCAGACTTGACAGTCCTGTTGACTGACAAAATGAGGCTCAATGTAGAACATAAAGTTCAAGTAAATAAGTTTTAGGTCTCTGTCCTTTCACTCGCCTTTCCTGATCATTTTCTAATGATTTGGGAAGTCAATTTCCTCGATCTTCATGGAAAATTGAATTAGTAGACAAATGCGGGAAATTGTTTGAAACCAAGAGGGAGACACTATTATTGCTTACTTCGTTGTCAAATGTATGCCCTCCGTAACCTTTTTCCAAACAAATTCCCTGGAAAGGTGCTTTATGAAAACATTGAGGGAAGAGATTGACATGCTTGTTACCAGTATGTCCTCCTCTTCTCACAAACTTTTCTAATTAGGCAAAGTCCCCCCCCCCCCCCAAAAAGACTTCCGAACCATTCCCATCCGTGTCTTGCGTGAAAAGGAGAAAATGCTGGTTATCAGCATTTTCTTCTTTTCTCTCAAGGCTTTTCAAACCTTGACAAGGTATGTCGCAGCTTTTCAAAGCCAAGTGCGGACCTAGAGGGAGTCTGTGTTGGGGTTCAAACAAATTCCCCTTCTGAAGCCTAATTATTCATTGCATTTATAAATTCAGTCAAAATTGTGTACTGGAAAAAAGACCCTCTCTATTTGTATGTTTGAAGCCCTGCTCAGAAATCTGGATCTGTGCACGTAGAGAGCCTCCTTGATGAGTGAATGTCTATGGGAGATGCAGGAAACATGTGGGGGAACTGATGTGAAGAAAGTCGAGTTCAGTTGACAATGCCCACTGTCACTGCACTATCACGGTGTATAATCACGTGACTCAGAATTTCCGATAATCTTCAATATCTTTTTTAATACTTGGCCAATTTGAATTCGGTTTGAAGCAGAGAATGTGGGAAAATGCTAGGAAAAAGCTGGATGTGTTGGATTTTTGAAAAATCAACTGATAAAAAGGTTATTGAAGATAAACCAAAATTTTGGTTTATCTTCAATAACTTTTTTATCAGTTGATTTTTCAAAAATCAACCATGTCCATCTAATGCGTGACGTCTGTCCACGTTCTCTGCTTCAAACCAAATTCAAATCCGCCAAGTATTTACAAAATTGTTGAAGATTTTCTGAAAATATTGTATCATGTGATTATCCATCGTGGAATTGATGTGAAGAAAGTCTAGTTCAGTTGACAATACCCACTGGGTATAGATCTCTGCAATTGGGACTTTGTTGTGAAATAATGGCTGTGTCCTCAATTTAACAAATAACCATTAAACTACTGTATGTTATAACATGAAAAGCTTGAGAGAAAAGGAGAAAATGCTGGTTATCAGCATTTTCTTCTTTTCTCTCAAGGCTTTTCAGACATAGACTAGGTACATCAATGCATTTAAAAGCCCTCTTGATGAGCGAGTTTCAAGAGACGCAGAACACATGTGGGGGAATTGGTGTGAAGAAAGTCGAGTTCAGTTGACAATGCCCACTGGGTATAGATCTCTGCACTATGTAACATATCGAAGAGTCTTGTTATTGAATTAACCAGTCTTCCTTTTTAAGGCTCTTGAGAACCTTGGTATAGGAATTCATGTACTTTTTAGCTCACCTGAGCACGAAGTGCTCAAGGTGAGCTATTGTGGTCACTTTTTGTCCGTCGTCCGTCTGTCTGTCCGTCTGTCTGTCCGTCCGTCCGTCCGTCCACAATTTCGTGTTTACACTCTAGCATCTACAAATATAAGCCAATCTTGACCAAACTTGGTCAAAACATGTATGGCCATAAGATCTCGGATGAGTTCGATTATGGGTCAGATCGAACCAGAAAGTCAGGAGTTATCTGCCCTTGAATGCGAAAAATACTTAGTTTTGACATTGTTTACACTCTAGCATCTACAATTATTGATCAATCAATCCAAAACTTGGACACAAGGTTGGGGACTATAAGATCTCGGATGAGTTTGATTTTCAATATGATCTGACCAGAAAGACGAGAGTTATGTGCCCTTGAATTTGACAAAATTGCCATTTTCGGCTGTTTTTGACCTTGTTTACACTCTAGAATCTACAATTATTCATCAATCAAGACAAAACTTTGACACAATGTTTGGGACCATGAGATCCCGGATGAGTATGATTTTCAGTCTAATCTGATTAGAAAGTCGAGAGTTACTTGCCCTTGAATTTGACAAAATTGTCATTTTTGGCTGTTTTCGACGATGTTTACACTCTAAAATCTACAATTATTGATCAATCAATCCAAAACTTGGACACAAGGTTGGGGACCATAAGATCTCATATGAGTTTGATTTTCAGTCTGATCTGACCAGAAAGATGAGAGTTATGTGCCCTTGAATTTGATAAAATTGCTGATTTCGGCTGTTTTTGACATTGTTTACACTCTATAATCTACTATTATTTATCAATTAAGACAAAACTTGAACACAATGTTTGAGACCATAAGATCTTGTATAAGTTTGATTTTCAGTCCGATCTGATCAAAAAGTGGAGAGTTATGTGCCCTTAAATTTGATCAAATTGCCGAATTCGGCTGCTTTAGACCTTGTTTACACTCTAGAATCTACAATTATTGACCAATCAAGACAAATCTTGGACACAATGTTGGATATCATAAGATCTCGGATGAGTTTGATTTTCAGCCTGATCTGACCAGAAAGTCCAGAGTTATGTGCCCTTGAATTTGACAAAATTGCTGTTTTCGGCTGTTTTCGACCTTGTTTATACTCCAGAATCTACAATTATTTATCAAACAAGACAAATCTTGGACACAATGTTGGGCACGATGAAATCTTGGATGAGTTCGATTTTCACAATGTTATTGACCATAAGTTCGTTTTCAGTCTTAGAGTCATAAATATTTTTTGAATTGAAGAAAAGTGTTGCTTATATCATTTTGGTTCAGGTGAGCGATATAGGACCATCATGGTCCTCTTGTTGTAGTGAAATATGGCTGTCCTCAATGTTATAAACAACTGGCACTTTGTCAGACAGCTGAAGAACTCTGAGGACTTCAAGACACATGTCAGGGAATTGATGGGAAGTCTTGTTTGGTTGACATAACTTAGTGATGTTATACTCCTTTTACCTTGGTATAAGGAATTGTGTACTTTTTGTAGTGAAATATTGCTGTCCTCAATTTAAGCCTTTTCCAAACAAGACCTGGTTTTGCCATGCCAGAAAATTTTTGTTTGGTAAAAAAAACCACAAAATGCCAGTTGTACCACGTATATTAACCCTTTCCCAAACGACAAAATTTTAGGATGATCCACTTCAAAAACAGTAAAAAATGACAAAATGGATGTTATTAAAGATAGGATTTGTGTAAAATAAGGTATAGAAAATATTGAGACAAAAGGAGAAACTGCTGGTTATCAGCAGTTTCTTCTTTTGTTTCAATGTTATCCCAAGCCTTTTCTATTAGGGACGTCAAAACCAGGTCTTGTTTGGGAAAGGGTTAAATTGAAGACAGCCATATTTCACTACAAAGTACATGATTTCCTATACCATAAGGTCCCTGCAGTGACTCAAAAAAGGAGTACATCAACTGGGCATTCTAAAACAGTCTTGGCATTCTTCAGTTGTCCTACAAAATGCCAGTTGTTTATTAACCCTTTCCCAAACGACAAAAATTTAGGATGGTCAAATTTGAAAGTTGCTGCAGACAACAAAATGGACATTGAAAAAGAAAGGATTTTTGTACAATATAGGTAAGAAAATATTGAGACAAAAGGATAAACTGCTGGTTATCAGCAGTTTCTCCTTTTGTTTCAATGTTTTCTCAAGCCTAGAATTGAACCAAAAAGCGAAATTATTTACAATTGTTGAAGTGCTGTTAAACCAGATACAAGCTAAATATTATTTACCATTACAAATAATTCTCTAGACTATAGTTAATGTCCATTTTGTGACAGAGTCCAGACTTTGGTGGTGCAATATTGATGATATTCATATGCTATCATACTGATGAAATTATGACTGATGAATTTACTTATGACTGCTGTTGAATTATACCACATTTTAACTACAGAGAAACAACATTTTCTCCTGTTGCCTCAATATTGTGAGAGACCAGACACTTGTGGTGCAATATTGATGATATTCAGACACTATCATGCTGATGAAATTATGACTGAGGAATTTGATTATGATTCACCTCAGTAATTCAATGTTAGCTAGACAGAATTCCTATTTCATTGCTCTACTTTTGGCTTAACCTTATCCAGAACATTCCCATGTTTTGACCATAAGTGAGACATGTATAGTGAATAGTGTCTTAGGTTGTTGAGACTAAACCAGTAATTTGATTGGTCAATCCATATTTGAGTTCTCACAGGTTATTGGCCAATTATGAATTTTACTAGACATCCTTGTTGTACACTCTGAATTATGTTATGAGTTATGTTATAACGCAGTGTCATGTCATTTTAGGGTGCAACTTGTTGGCGAAAACATGCCCAAATATTCCAGATGTACCCCTAAATTGTTTGTAGTAACGAGGTGATAATATGATCAGAATGGCATACTCTCAAGTCTATTTGTATGTGCCAATATAAGTATATCTTAAACTATATAACAAGATATCGCTGCTTTTCGACAAAAACCTCGTAACTGCAGCTTAAAACAAGCTGCAGTTACGAGATTTTCGTTGGAAAGCAACAGTATGTGCCTATATAACTATTTGTGAGACTATGACTGTAATCATGTGTTTGTTATGAGGTGACTAGACAGTCTAGGTCAAGCCTGTTGGGACTTGCTTATACTAGGTGTAATTATGCAGCCCAATGATCATATGGGTAATAGACAAAGAGAAATTAATTAATAAAGTAAAATTGAAAAATATCACTTCATATTGACCAAGCTCTATGTTGTGGGTACTCACAGTTATCTAGTTTGTTTTATTGTATGTATTTAACCCATGTTTTCTCTTTCTCTATATCGTTTCAGGTACAGTCTTCCCACTCACCACATTACCACATTGTGTTATTTTTTCTGTCATACAAATTACAAAACTTAAAATTTATTTAAAATTCTGGCTGAATTCAGCCTCCAAATAAAATTTATTGCTGCTTTTCTTGGAAAACCTCGAAACTGCAGCTTATATCAAGCTGCAGTTACGAGATTTTGGCAGAAAAGTGATGATATAAGACTTTTTGAACACAGATAATTCAAATTTTAATGGTGAATAATTTTGTGTATTTTCAGGAAATGAAAGTAAACTGGGCCACATCACCCAGCAATCAACCAAAGCAAGACACAAGCAGTAAGTAATACTTACTTTATTCTACATTTATAGATCATCTAGCTGGATTATAACAAGAATATCAGAGCTATTAAAGACATCTGACGTTTGACTTCTGTGGTGTGCTTCTTTATGTATTTTCGCATCCTCTGATGCTTTCAAACTTTTCATATCTTTTCTATTTAGACTAAAGTTTTATAACAAGCATAGGCCAAAGGCCTGGTCACATTTACCATTCCGCATCCACTTCATGGTCATCGCATGTGGTAAACAAGGGACCAATGCATTTTATTTTGGGAAGTGATGTGGATGTGATATGGACACAGAGTCTTATGTCACTGAGCTATAAGATCAAATACCAAGGTCATGATTATCAAGAATACCATAATGGAGATACTGGTCTCACAAACACATCTTGCTTCAAAGATAAATGACTATAAAAGGATGTCTCCATGTGACAGTTTTAAGATAGATAAAGGAATAAAAAAAACAGTCAGACGATTTAGGCATAAAACAGTCAGATGATCTAGGTGGATAAATTCTTCACAGATGTTACCATGTATGCTGCTCTAATAAGCAAGTGACCAGCGTCCCAAATTTGGGACATCATATTGCAAATGAAAAATGTATGGAAAAAATATTAAATTTATAAATGTCAAATAACCATCCCAAATATAGGATTCGGGACATCAATGGGTTAAAGATAAATGTTATTGTAAGATAGCAAGATGGTCTAGGTGGATAAATTCTTCACAGATGTTAACTTGTATGCTGATCTAATAACTAAGTGATCAGCGAAATGGGACGTCATATTGGAAGGGAAAAGTGTATGGAAAAATATTAAATTCATAAATATCAAATAACCATCCCAAATATAGGATGTGGGACATTAATGGTTTTAAGATAAATGTTTCGTAATACAGCAAGATGATCTAGTCGGATAAATTCTTCACAGATGTTGCCTTGTATGCTGATCTAATAAGCAAATGGCCAGCGTCCCAAATTTGGGACGCCATATTGCAAGTGAAAATGTATGGTCAAATAACTGTCCCAAATTTAGGATGTGGGACATTAATGGGTTAATTTAAGATAAAGGTTATTGTGAAATAGCAAGATGATTTCAGCGGATAAATTCTTCACAGATGTTACCATGTATGCTGATCTAATAAGCAAGTGACCAGCGTCTCAAATTTGGGACATCATATTGTAAGTGAAAAATGTATAAAAAAAATATCACTGACCAGATTCCGTGTCCATCCCAAATATAGGATGGGGGACATTAATAGGTTAAAGATAAAGGTTATTGTAAAATAGCAAGATGATCTAAGTGGATAAATTCTCCACAGATGATTTCAGGGGATAAATTCTTCACAGATGTTTGAGTTTGAGTTTATTGGGGTTTTACGCCGTTTTCAACTACCAGGGTCATATCGCGGCGGCTGGAGCACCTACCCATGGATTCCTGTTGTTTCTCAAACCAGTACTACCACAACACCCTTACCGAGCCTCCAGCTGCTCGCCCACTTAGGTAAACGATTTCAAACCCATTGGTGGGTGACAATTTTGTCAGAAAGGGTATTAGCCGCGGCCGGGTATCGAACCCGGGACCTCTCGAATGAGGGTCAGATGCGCTACCAACTGCGCTAAGGCCGCGGCCTTCACAGATGTTACCATGTATGCTGATCAAATAAGCAAGTGACCAACATCCAAAATGTATGGAAAAATATCAAATTTATAAATGTCAAATAACCATCCCAAGTATAGGCTACGGGACATTGATATGTTACAGATATAAAGGTAATTGTAAAATAGCAAGATGATTTCAGGCGGATAACTTCTTCACAGATGTTACCATGTATAGCAAGCAAATGAACAGCGTCCCAAATTTGGGACGTCATGTTGCAAGTTAAAGATTTATGGAAAAGTTTCACTGACCTGATTCCATAACCATCCCAAATATAGGATGCGGGACATCAATGGGTTAATTTAAGATAAAGGTTATTGTAAAATAGCAAGATGATCTAGGTGGATAAATTCTCCACAGATGTTACCATGTATGCTGATCTAATAAGCAAGTGGATACATCAAATATTAACAACTGTTACTTAGGAGCCCATTTAAAACATGTTAACCCTTTCCTACACACAACTTTCTTGGCTTGTCAAAGTTCAAAGAAGCTGCAGTTGGTTGAATAAGTGTTTCTAAATATTTGTTACATTGTAGTTAGGAAAGTATTGAGAGAAAAGAAGAAAATGCTGATACAAGGATTTTGTTCTTTTCTCTCAATGCTTTCAAAAACTCTTTGTTTGTGACCTGAAAACCAGGGCTTGTTTGGGAAAGGAAAGAAACATGTTAACTGCATAAATATTGATCCCAAAACCCTGCTCTTGGCTCTATCAGGGACCTGAGAACATGATAATAAGAAAATTGCATGATGTTAGGCTGTTTTGTGGACCCTAGGGACCTCATTTAGGGAGCCATGTTAAAGGGTTAGTACAAAACTGATCTAAGCTTGGATCAATTTCATATTCACTCAGGATACTTTGGTACCAATTTTCTGCTTTGGGATTTACTTTAACCTTGATAAGTGAGGTGTTCTTTACTAATACTTTTAAGCACTCAAGCTGCCATATTGAATAAGATCCTGAAACCCCTTGTAGTCTATATCTATATTTTATATCATGATGGTTTTGTTCAAGGTACAACTAAGCCAATTCTCTTTTGATGCCATTGCCAATTCATTTCCTTATAAGGTCAAAGTCAAAAAGCAGCCCTATGAAGTCTTCTTGAAGACATTGAATTCTCTCACATCATGGTGTTACCCTCCAGTATACTCTTGCCCTCCGGATGCCCAACACTGACACCCACATACTCACACCATAATGTACGAAGAGTTATTTGCCAGTGATCTCTACATCAAGCAGATCCTTGTATTTTTCTGCCTTCTGCAACAAATTCTATCAGTGAAGTATAAACCAATTCTTAACCCATTACCGCACAGTGACAATTTTTGACGCCCCACAAGATAAAGGCTGAGGAAAACAGTGTGGAAAATGAAGAAATTGCTTGTCACAAGCTATTTCTTAATTTCCCACAATGTTTACTACCATAAACAACCAAAAAATTAAGAATTTTCATCACTTGAAATTGTCATGTGCAACATCTTTGAATTTAGACCGTCCCCAAAATTTGTTGTTTGGTGATGGGTTAACTCTTTCACTGCCATAGGCGACTTTTGTCGCTTTACCTTTCCCTGCCATAGGCGACTTCAGTCGACAAATTTATGGGAGCGAAATATATGAGTACCCACAACATAAAAAAGAAAAAGATATTGTCATTTCATAAATAACCTTTAAATTTTGGTCATATATAGGTGCTTAATTTGTCTGTATGTCCTGAAAATTTGAAAGGAATCCATCAAATGAGTAAAAAGTTATGCATGATTTTGTGTACAGGGTATCCATTCTTGGAAATTTCTTCGAATTAATTTGGCGGTGAGAGACCCCTTCAAAGGTCAAGATTTGGCAGTGAAAGGGTTAAAGATATATCCGAAATGTTGTCACATGATTCCCCGCCATGTTGGTACTCACAGATAGTCTGTATATATGTAATTTATTCTGCACAGACAATCAACAAAATTGTCTTGGTTTGTAATGGGTCAATCAAGCAATCAAAGACAATAAAAACCCAAGTCTTTCCCTTCTGAATATGCAAATGAAGTGAATTCTGTGACCAAAATGACAAGCTTGAAGTCGTCTCGTGTCTGTCTAGCGTTTTTTCTGTACAGGAAATAGCCTCCTTAAGGACATGAATAAGTTTTGATTTCTCTCCCATTGACACTGCAATAAATAACGTCTACAGCTACCGCAAATTTTCTATGTAGATAGAGGAACAAATTTTCTATGTAAATATAGAACTCTCATCTCTAGTGCTTTCAACCCCACTTTCCTGCTATGCATTATTTAAGTATTCATAACCTATTCATGTATTTTTCAAAGTGGAAATTTAAACATGCGCAAGGTGAAAGCCCTTGCGTATAGCATGGAGTTAAGATTTTGTCTGCAACAGCTTTCCATTTTCGCATGAGTTGCGTGGGTGTCAAAAGTGTCATACTTTTACTTTTTCAAGCTTGATTTATATCGTGAAGGTCTCATATAGGCAACATATTGTTGGTACAGTCATAAACATAGAAAAATTGATAATGGGATGAAAAAATAAATTGTATTTGACTCTTTCTCAATAAGCACTATTTTAGAATGATTCAAATTGAAAGCCCGTACAGTTGAGAAAAATTAATGTCAGTTGGTGAATGTTGGAAATCTGTAAAAACATAGCAAGTGAAATAGCTCAGATTGAAAGCCACATTCATACACAAACATAGCCTTGTCACTGACAACAAACGAGGTCCAAGAAAGGTTGACCATGAAGCATATATTTGGACATGATGTGGATGCAGAGCGTGTGGTCATGTCTTAAGGATTACAACCCATCATTTGATACCAAAAACTTTGTGCATCTTTGGGGGTCATTGGTGACAACGAAAATTAATGAGATATATCTTGGTCAATTTCCATCGCTAGGGATGACACCTGAAGTTATTTTGTAGTTAATGGAATACTTTAAAAGCAGTGTAATACATGAAAACAATTTTTACCAGTGCCTCAAATGAACTAAGAAATCAAGAATTGGATGAGTTTTGTAATATTAACGACAAGATATTGTCACCAAACATGCTTAGAGTAAACTAAATAAAAGTAAAATTAAAACCGGACTAAGAATTGTTATGAAAAAGAGTTGATATAAAGTGTATGTGTAGGTGTAATTTTCTGCCAGAGGGGCATAAAAGAGAATGTCTGATTGAAGGACAGAGTGGTCTTTGAGTTGGTAATCAATGTCCGTATATCGCCCTGTGACAGAGATCATGTTTGTTAACTCCCCATTCACGAATTGTCTCGACATGCTTTATAGGAGACAAAATTACGATAAAATAAATGAAGTTTCTACTTCCCCGCTAAATTGGTGTTGACCAGATAGAAATTGGTAAGGAACATTTTTCTCTTCTCTTGCTGCTTTAACCTATTCTCACACAGTAACTTTATTTGGCTCCCCAAAAGATAAATGTTTCGGAAAACATTGTGGAAAGTGAAGTTATTTCTTCATTTCCCACAATGTTTTCTGCTAAAAAAAAAACAAAAAGTTTAAATTTCATTCACTTGAAATTGTCGTCTGCAACATCTTTAAGTTTGGACAAGTCTAAATTTTGCCTTGTAGTTATTGGTGAAGAATATTCTTGCAATTTTGATACTCTTGTAGGGCGTTACTACATTCTGGTCTTTTGTCTTTCTGTCCATCCTTTTACAATTTCTTTATATGCACAACTTCAGCCTCAGGTTTAATTGAAAGATGATCGAACTTGGCCCAAATGATATCTAACATACATGTCATCTTTGAATTGAACAATCATTGAAAGTGACATGGAACTCATTTTTTTTTTTTCACAGCATTTCCATAATATAAGTTGGTGATTTAAGCATATATCTTTTCTGTTTTTCAGAGCATTTCCATATATTTGTTGGTGATTTAAGCTCAGACATAGAAACACACCAACTTAAAGGTGCCTTTCAAGTATTTGGAGAAATTTCGTAAGTATATAGCCTGTAGTCTTTTATATATTGTGATATTCTTCCTTTGTAGAGCAAAGTGGTTGCTGTTTAAGATTGGATTTGCATACATCATAGCACAGAAAATATTGAGGCCAAAGAAGAAAATTCTGGTTGTTGAAATTTACTGTTTTTGCCTCAACATTTTCTGAAGCCTATTCTATTGGGGACTTCAAAACCAAAGCTGCTTTTGGAAAGGTTTAAAAGAATGACAGAAAGAAAGAAAAAAAATATGGGATAATTAGCTCCACTGGCCGAAGGCCAGCGGGGCTTATGTCATGGCCCTGTGTCCGTCGTGCGTCCGTGCGTCCGTCTGTCCGTGCGTCCGTGCGTCAACATTTTCTTTAAACATCTTCTTCTCCAAAACTATTGAACCAATTTCAACCAAACTTCACAGGAATCTTCCTTGCTTGAACCTCTTCCAAATTCCTTCAAAAAATTAAATTCCATATAGAACTTGAATTTTAATTAAATTAATTAATTTAAATTTTCGAAAAATCTTTTAAAAATCTTCCCCTAAACTACTGGACCAATTTCAACCAAACTTCGCAGAAATCTTCCTTGCGCTGAATCTCTACCAAATTCCTTCAAAAGAATAAAATCCGCATAGAACTTGAATTTTAATTAATTTAATTGATTTAAATTTTAGAAAAATCTTTAAAAATTCTTCTTCTCCAAAACTACTGGACCAATTTCAACCAAACTTCACAGAAATCTTCCTTGCATGAATGTATTCTTAATTCCTTCAAAAATATAAATTCTTTGTAGAACTTAAATTTTGATTAATTGAATTAAATTAATTTTTCAAAAAATCTTCATTTCCAAAACTACTGGACCAATTTTAACCAAATTTCACATGAATCTTCCTTGTATTAATCTCCTCTAAATTCCTTAAAAAAATAATTTCCATGTAGAACTTTTTAATGAGAAAATTTTAATAAATTTAATTAAATTGAATTTTCGAAAAATTGTTAAACAATCTTCTTCTCCAAAACTACAGGACCAATTTCAACCAAACTTCACAGGAATCTTCCTTGCATGAATCTCTTCCAAATTCCTTCAAGATCGGATGAAAAGCTTGGCCGCTTTTGGCTAGGCTTATTTTTCGCTATATGAAACATAGTGTAATTTTAAGAAAATTTTAAAAATATTTCTGCTCCTAAATCACTTAATGGGTTTCATTCTGGTGTAGCATGAATCTTCTTTGGATAGCCCTCTATTGTATTCCTTGAAGAAGTTCGTAGTCTTAATGTCTAAAAGCCAGTGGAGCGATACAGGGCCATCTTGGCCCTCTTGTTTTTCAAAAGAATCCCACTTGTGGCTAGGCTTTAATCCATTACTGTCGTCTTTTGACTCCAACACAAGAAAATGCTTGAGAAAACATTGTGAAAAATGAAGAAATTGCTCCTGACAAGCAATTTCTTCATTTTCCAATGTTTTCTTACCCAAAATGGAAATATTTCTAAAATTTCATTAATTTTTTGTTGCCGTTTACAACACCTTTCAAATTGGAACAGTCCAAAATTTAGCTGTCTGGTAATTGGTTAGAATGCCCCAAATAGAGAGGGCTCTAAATAAATATTGAGAAAGATGATGATCTCAGCAATCTCTGCTTTTCAAACAATGTTTTTATTACAATCAAGTATCTGAGATAAGATGAAACCTTGCTTGCTCTTTATAAGCCTCTAAAAATGCTTACTCTTTCATGAAAAAAAACAGAAATTATTCTTGTACATGTAAGCCTTCTTAACCTATTACCACACAATGACTATTTTTGACTCCCTACAAAATAATGGCTTTGGAAAACATGGTAGAAAATGAAGAAATTGCTTGTCACAAGCAATTTCTTCATTTCCCACAATGTTTTCTATAAAAAAGACCAAAAAATGTTCAATTCCATTCACTTGAAATTGTCTTCTGTAACATGTTTGAATTTGGAACTGTCTAAAATTTTGTCATTTGGTAATGGGTTAATATTATTTCACTGAACTTTCATAAATGACCCTGCTTTTGACTGTTTAGTAGAGGAGACAAGAAAACTCCGATAATCTCAATTTTCTCCTTTTCTCTCAAAATTTTCCTAGCTTTATCATACAAATTGTCTGCTGTTCATAATGTTGATTTTGTTTCCGGCTTGAAATCTTGTTCTTTGGTAAAGGCTTAACCCATTACCATACAGTGACTCTTTTTGACTCCCTAAAAGGTAAATGCTTTGGAAAACATTGTGGAAAAATGAAGAAATTGCTTGTTACAAGCAATTTCTTAATTTCCCACAATGTTTTCATCCAAAAAAGACCAAAAGATTTTAAATTTCCTCAACATGAAATTGTCGTCTGCAACATCTTTGAATTCGGATCAGTCTAAATTTTTGTCGTTTGGTAATGGGTTAAATGACTGGTAAAGGAGAAAAAGAAACCAAAACGGGAGAAATTGTAGATTTGAAAACTGTCAAAAAGTTGTTCACTTCATGTGAAATTCATTTTTAGCTCGACTTTTCGAAGAAAATGAGAGCTTATACTGTCACCCGGGCGTTGGCGTCGGCGTTGGCATTGCAACCAAGGTTAAAGTTTTTTCAAACATCAATAACTTCCATACTATCAAAGGGATTCAACCCAAACTTGGAATACTTATTCACCATCACACCCTCTACCTTACTATCAGGGCCCATGACCCTGGGACCACCCTATTTGGAGTTATGCCCCCTTTATACTAAGCAACTTAGAAAGTCGAGCGCGCTGTCTTCGGACAGCTCTTGTAATGTCTAGTAAAAGAGAAAAAAGCACTAAAAACGTAGAAATTGTAGATGTAAAAACTGTCAAAATGTTCGCTTCACGTGAAATTACACAGCTTTCACTTGATCTAGCATTTCAAATGTTATGAATATTTGATTTGTCTTGTCATACGATGAAGATTTTTACTGCATAATTTCTTCCGCTTATTTACTTTTTAAGACGTAAACATGTTAAACTGGTGTGAACAGTGAAATATTTTCCCAGAACATGTTGTAAAATCAGCCAAAAGAAATTATTTCTGGTCTAGTATGAATATCGGCCCTGTGCACAGTAGATGGTCAACATTTTCAAAATGACCTTGGGGTTTTGCACCATTTAACTCTTTCCCAAACAAGACCTGGTTTTGACGTCCCTAATAGAAAAGGCTTTGGAAAACATTGAAACAAAAGAAGAAACTGCTGATAACCAGCAGTTTCTCCTTTTGTCTCAATATTTTCTATATCATATTTTACACAAATCCTATTTTTAATAACTTCAATTTTGTCATCTGTGGCAGGTTTTGAAGTGGATCTTTCTTAAATTTTGCCGTTTGGGACAGGGTTAACCCATTCCAGCATAAACACATCTTTAAATTGACACTCTACAAGACAATGGCTTTGGAAATCATTGTGGAAAATGAAGAAATTGCTTGTGACAAGCAAATTCCTTACTTCCCGTATTTCCAATCGCAAACACAAAACTATGTAAAATTTCATTCACTTGAAATTGACTTCTGCAACATCTTGGAAAATCGTCTAGTCTAGAATTTTGCCGTCTGGTAATGGGTAAACTCAAATTATTCCAAAACAACAAAATTTTTATGCCCCCATTTTGAAAGATTGGGGCATATTGTATTAATTGTGACCATCTGTCTGTCTGTTTGTCTGTCTGTCCGAAAACTTAACATTGGCAATTTCGAGGCATTCTTGTTTCAAACACACACACACATACACACACACACATACATCTTGTTTGAACTGGTGTTACAGATTTTAAAAACTGCTAACTGAATTGGAGACTGAAAATTTATTATAAATGCTACATAACACAAAATTTATGAAGGGGGTAGCAGAAAATGGTGGTAAGTGATATAGTTATTGAAGAAATAAGTATCTTTAATTTTGTTATCCATTGTTGTTGTCTGAAAAATTGTTAAAGAATGACTCAAGACACTCTCCTGGTTTAATCAAATTATCTTCCACAAAAGTACAGCTTTGTTTGCCAAGAAAAACAAAACTCCAATATTTGTTTGGAATGAAGCGTTGGTTTATCCGATACTTTCTATTATAACATTTGATAGACAGAGTCACAATTTACAAAATTTAATGTTGCCGTTTAATTGAATTTTCTCTTCAGTAGACATAGGGTATATTTCTGCCAGACTTTTGGATGGCGGACAAAAAATTATGGGAAATAGGATAGCTTTTATACAGCCACAGACGACAAAGTTTAAGTTGGTCCAAATTCAAATAATGATGCACACAGCAAAGTAAAAATTGTTGGTGAAAGTTGAAAATGTGTTTGCTTTTGCATGGAAATCAATGAGAAAAACGAATAAAATGCTGTTTATCAGCATTTACTTCATTTCTCTCATTGTTTTCCCAACCTTGCATTTATAGACCTGGCCAAAATAGACATTGTCTTGGAAAATGCTTCTGAAATGATCTTCCACAAAAGAACAGATGTTTGCTAACAAAAACAAAACTCCAATATTTGTTTTGAATGAAGCGTTGGTTTATCCAATACTTTCTATTATAACATTAGATAGACAGAGTCACAATTTACAAAATTTAATGTTGCTGTTTAATTGAATCTTCTCTTCAGTAGACATAGGTATGTTTCTGCCAGACTTTTGGATGGCGGACAAAAAATTATGGGAAATAGGATAGCTTTTATACAGTCACAGACGACAAAATATAGGTTTGTTGAAATTCAAAGCTGATGCATACAACAAAATGGTGAAGTGGATGGACTGATATCTCTATGGTTAACCACTGGATTGTCAATCCCTAGGTCTATGGTTCAAGCCCTGGCCAGGTCAGGGATTTCACTGTTTCTCAAAACATTCATAAGTGAAATGGTTAGAAATCCAGAGGTACCCTCATGTGTGTGGCTACTTTACCCTGGGCATATTTAAGAACCAAGGCAGTCTATTCAAAGAAGGCAAGGGGTTGTACCCAGATGTCCAATAACCTGGTCCATGGTATTTCAAGGTCCATGCCAAATACACCACAAACATGTAGGCCTAAATCCTACAACTACACACACCATAAATTGAAGAATACCTTAATAGATAGGGTACAGGCAATCTAAGTAAACACTCATCAAGCATTATCTTGTAGGGAAAACTGCTAGTATGCTGGCTGGGGGAAAATTAATTAAATTGTGGAAACTTTCTTCTATGACAACCTGACCTTACTAGACATCAGTGATGGAATTGTTAATCCATCTTAAACCATATCCTACACAAGATTTTGTTTTGATGTCCATAAAATAAAATGCTTTAAGAAACATTGAGACAAAGAAGAAAATGCTGATAACCAGCATTTTCTTCTTTTGCCTCAATATTTTCTATGCTTTATTACATACAAAGTCTATCTTTATCAGCATCTATTTTGTTGTCTGCAGCTTTTAAATTTGACCTACTAAACCTGAAATTTTGTGAATTAAGAAAATTAAATTGTGGAAATTACTTTCTTCTATAACAACTTGACCATACAAGGCATCACTGATGGAATTGTTAATCTTTTCTAACCCTTTCTTGAACAACAAAATGTTTGACTGTTCCAAGGTGATCGGGGTGCAGACCTGATACAAAGCCTTTGAGAGAAGATGGAATTGTACATCATCACATTTGTCTCATATTTGATTTCTTTGACTTTATCAATGGAAAAGCAGCTATTGAAAGAATTTGATGTTGTATTTGTACTGTTTAGGAATACATATGCATGGTTATGTGCACTCTCGATGTAACAAGAAAAAATATTGCAAAAAAACACCTTTATCCCATCGATGAATCAATGTACTAGGGATGTCAAAACCATACATTATTGGCCAGGGGTGAAATTATTAACATTTCGTTATGACATAGTGACCTTAAAGGACGGCAAGAATGGCACTGTTGACTCCTACCTAGAGGCATGATGCTGTTTTAGACAGATGCAACATTGTTGGTCATAGGTTTTGTTTAGTAAGACATTAGAAATTTAATGTCTATGCTGGTGTCCTAGTTACAAGTCTTGCAAAATAATGTTGCTTCATATCAGAAAGTTTTGGAGTAAACTCTTCTATATTTACAAGTAAATATTTTGGTCGCGACATATTTCTTTACAGACAAAATTGTCTCCCATCAGTGGTTAACCTATGTGGGCAAGCAGCTGGAGGCTGGGTCAGGATTTTGTGTTAGTACTGGTATGAGAAACAACAGGAATCCATGGTTAGGTGCTGCAGCCACCAAGATGACCATGTACAGCAGTTGAAAACAGGGTTACACCCCAATCAACCTGACTACAAGTCTTGCAAAATAATGTTCAAGAATATCAGAATGACTTGGAATAAACACTGCTAAACTTTGTTTGCATGGTGTATAAATGTGGAGGGTTGGAGGGAAGATAATAACTTGTTAGATTGTCTGGGGTGGTGTGGTAGTGACAACTCAAGTTCTACATTAGTGTGAGCCAAATGTCTGCTATAGCTTCTTTAAATATTTACTAAGGGAACTATCCTGACCTTCGATATTTGTGTAGTATGTTACTTCTCGTCAAAACAGGGAAAGGCAAATATATTTGATGCAGTGGCAAGGCTTTGTACTTTTAACTGATGTGAAGCTAGTTTAATTGATCCATAAAGTTTGACTTTTATATATTTAGTCTTCAAGTACTAAATTGCCTTGAAATTATGCACATACATACATGTAGGACAACTACATCAGGTTCTAGATCAAGTACTGCAACAAAAACTTATGTAGAATTATGCCCCCTTGCTGTATTTTGGTCACTCTCATGCACTTCATATTGGAGCAGAAATTAATGATGGCTTCAATTTGTCAATGCAACACATTAATTACAAAAAGGGCAATGGCCATGGCACAGTTGGTCACCCACTTGGTTGCTCAATCATTAGGTCCCGGACTCGATCCACGGCTGTAGCAATTACCCTGTCTGACTTTTCTCCCGCCCATGGATGGAAAATCATAAACCCTAGTGGGATTAGCGGCTAGAGGCTTTGATAGGATGTTGTACTAGTACTGGTGCATGAAACAACAGGAATTTATGGTTACATATTTCAACTATACATAGTAAAAAAAGTTTAGCAACAAAATGTAAATATCTTTAGCAGCCAAAATATTTTTGTTTTAACATAAAATCAAACGTTTACACGATAGATTATAGCTAGAAAACACAAACAAATGAATTTTATACCGCCATCGCGTGCGTCTTGCACTCCAGGTGCGCATTTCCGGTTTTCATGTCTGTCATGGTATTCATGTGTTTGGATCAGAATTCTAGAAAACATTTAGGTGTGAACATACTCGTCTTTGCCCAGAATGAAAAAGGCCACTAAAAAGACTTTTCTGCAACGCTGTTTGACTACGTCGTGGACTTACGTCAGAAGGACTTTATATCGCTAATGTGTTCCTACGTGGCGGAACAGGCGATAAAGATGTCTTTTTAAATTTTACGTATCTCAAAGCATGAGTAACTGTTTGAGGATGCTATATGAGCCATTGTTTGTGGTTTGAGATAGTCCCGGTCAAGGATATCGGAGGAAAACGCCACGAGACGATGACCGTCATAATTTCGTAACGTCAAGGCAAAGATGTTCCATATTCTCACCAAAACTTTGAGTGGCTTCAACAGTAATACCAAAATAGAGTATCCTCATTTACCATCCATGATCGTCTCCACAGACGAAGGGTTAATAGACGTTGACTATACGTTATAATTTCCCTGACGCTACACCATGAACGTACCAGACCTTACTGGCATAGAGTCCTGAATGCTGTAAGCGTAAGCAACGTTGATTTTCTCCCATTACCACCATTCTGTTTGATTTATCACCAATAGAGCTCATATGGCGCATTTGGGGGAAGACGTGAACGTGATCCTTATGACGTGAATGACGTTCAGTCTCTTGATAAAGTAGTGAATGTTGATACTGGGTACAAACTTTTTAAGTGGATTAGAAAACGTTTCAATGATGTTCTTGCTAAAAATGACCTCATAACCGATATCGAATTTTATTGTGTTTTCTTGTTTTGACCACCCTCACCTACGTTAAGACACTGTTTCTCAGAGAGTATTTAACGTTTCCACAAAGCAACCTTTGAATGTTGTGTGTGAATGCATATGCTAAAATATATATAATGGTGGTGAAATAAATATCACAGAAAATATATGTTTTCAATTAACAAAGTCAGTGTTGCTAAACTTTTTTTACATGGTATACTACTATATGACTGAAAGACTGTCTACAACCACATTCAATCAATCAATATATTCCTGAAAGTTTCATTTTCTAGTGACACAAAACAATAAAAAATGAATTATGTAAATAAGAACACGTAGACTGCCACATGGCTGACCTAAAGGCATTCAGGACATATCCAGGAGAGGAAGAAAGATGAACACGACCAAATAGTACCGTTGTTTATTTCCCACGGGCCTCATCGCTAACCTATTACTTTCTTTAAAGCATGGACAGTTATTGTATATTTGAGGCTGTAGAGCTCTTAAAGCATAATTTGGAATAATTTCTGGTCCCCTGGGTACATTATCAATTCATATTCGTAGCACTGGGATGTATTGATATAAAACTTTAATGAGAAACTCTCGCTACTTGATGGACAACCAATGTGAATAGAGAGCCGTGGCTTACATAGAGTTACAAACTGTTGTTCGTAAATTGGATTCTAAAATTGTTATTTCAATTCCAAACCCTATGTTGTGGGTACTCATTTGCATCGTCTCGTTGAGACAATGCAAATTAGTACCCACAATATAGGGTTTGGTGGACAAATGAGGAAGTTTTATGTTTTTGAGATAAAATAAGTTTTTCGTATCTGTAGCTGTGTTTGTAAGCAATCAATGAAAGGGTTTGTGTCGATTGGATACCAATTATGGGGATTGAATAATGGTGATAGGATATTAGAATGTCATGGAGCTAGGAAGTGTCAAAATGAAACACCATTTTAGAGATAAAACTTATTATCATTCAGGACAAATGTCACCGTTTCTCTCCCACTGTTTGTTGCTGAGAATTTTGTATTTAGCTCAACAGTACATGGGATATTTGTTCCAGTGACCTAGATGTTGACAAAAGTATGGCGCTTTGGTGTGCCGTTTGTCAAATAATCTCTTGGTTTTAGTGTTTGTATAGTCAGTAAAATTTCACCCGAACCTGACGATTATGCGATGAATAATTGTGACGCTGAATGATCAATACTCGATCACCAGTAGTTTTCGTAAACCCTGTGATTCTACGAATGCTGCTCATGTCAATATACGATGGACAGTCTCAAAGATATGTTTATAGAACCATTGAAGGGTGTAACCACCTAGGCCAAGTTCAGAAACTATGGAAAGCATTTAGAGAAAATACTGGTAATCAGCCTTGATATTTTCAAAAAAGTTCCTATTGGGGACTTCAAAATAAGGGCCTATTTGGGACATCAAAATAAGGACCTTTTTGAGACATCAAAATAAGGGCCTATTTGGAGGGACATCAAAATTAGGGCTAATTTGGGACATCAAAAAAGGACCTTTTGGGGACCTCAAAATAAGGGCCTATTTGGGACATCAAAATAAGGACCTTTTGGGGACATCAAAATAAGGGCCTATTTGGGACATCAAAATAAGGGCCTGTTTGGGACATCAAAATAAGGGCCTATTTGGGACATCAAAATAAGGGCCTATTTGGGACATCAAAATAAGGGCCTATTGGGGACATCAAAATGAGGGCCTATTTGGGACATCAAAATGAGGGCCTATTTGGGACTTCAAAATAAGGACCTTTTTGGGACTTCAAAATAAGAGCCTATTTGGGACATCAAAATAAGGGCCTTTTGGGGACATCAAAAAAGGGCCTTTTGGGGACATCAAAATAAGGGCCTTTTGGGGACATCAAAATAAGGGCCTATTTGGGACATCAAAATAAGGACCTTTTTGAGACATCAAAATAAGGGCCTTTTGGGAACATAGACATAAGGGCCTATTTGGGACATCAAAATAGGGGCCTATTTGGGACATCAAAATAAGGGCCTATTTGGGACTTCAAAATAAGGTCCTATTAGGGACATCAAAATAAGGGCCTATTTGGGGACATCAAAATAAGGGCCTATTTGGGACATCAAAATAAGGGCCTATTTGGGACATCAAAATAAGGTCATTTTTGGGACATAGAAATAAGGGCCTATTGGGGACATAGAAATAAGGGCCTATTGGGGACATAGAAACAAGGGCCTATTGGGGAATAGAAATAAGGGCCAGAAATAAGGGCCTATTTGGGACATAGAAATAAGGGCCTTTTGGGGACATAGAAGTAAGGGCCTATTAATAATTGGAATATAGCAATGAGGGATTAAAGCTAAGCGTGCAAGAAGGTGTAGAATCTCAAGACAAAATGTTTATAAATTAATGGGGAGTACTTTCAGGAAGAAGAATTAGTTATATTGATGATTTGTCTTCATTTAAACCCATTACCACACAGAGACTCTTTTTGACTCCCCACAAGAACCTGGCAATGGAAAACATTGTGGAAAATGATTAAAAAATGTACCTTTTCATTCATTTTTAGTTGTCGTCTGCAACATCTTTGAATTTGAAGAAGCCAAAATTTTGTCGTTTGGTATTGGGTTAACACATTCCTGAACAGAAATGATATTTAGACTTCCTATTTCAAAGATGCTGCATATCATAAAACGGATGTTGATATAGGACTTGTGCACAATATAGCACAAGAAATGTTTAGGCAAAAGAAGAAAATGCTGCTTATCAGCATTTTCTTTTTTGCCTCAATGCTTTCAAAAGCCTTTTCTGTTATGGATGTCAAAACAGGGTCTTAATTGGGAAAGCGTTAAAGCCATCAGAAATTACAAAATGTTTTTACCCTTTGATGTTCTACACAAACTTTTAATGTTTGAGACAAGAAAAATCAAGAATTTACTTGAAAACAGTAAAAATAAAAAAGAAGGGCATGTAAGAAGGCGTAGAATTTCAAGACAAAATTGTTGATAAATTAATGGGGAGCATTTTCTGGAAGAGGCATTAGTTTATATTGACGATATATCTTCATTTTAAGGTCATCAAAAATGACACGATCT
Organism: Fragum sueziense; assembly: GCA_963680895.1. Lineage (NCBI taxonomy): Eukaryota > Metazoa > Mollusca > Bivalvia > Cardiida > Cardiidae > Fragum > Fragum sueziense. The sequence goes on along the minus strand of OY804601.1, from coordinate 11,730,672 downwards.
TTCTTCCTCATGGGATTCAGTCAGAATTTTCTGTAAATTTCCTTTATTCACTGTTACATATCGCCAGTGTTATTGCAAAACCTTGTAACTCCAGTTGTTCAAAGCTGGAGATACAAGGTTTTGTAATAACACTGACAATATTATAGTATATAATTATCGTAAAATGGGTGCCTAGAAACCAATGATAGAGATACTTAAGTCAAGGTCATATATCAAGTTCAAATGACAGACTATCACAGCAATAGATAAGAAGGGTATAGGCAGTCAAACTTTCGCATATTTATTCTAAACCCAATTTTGTGGGTACTCGTATGAAGTCTTGGTGAGACGATTCCAATGAGAATCCTTAGCATAGGTTTTTGCTGAACGATAAATGAAATGTTGTATTTCACCAAGCTGCTTTCCTATGAATTTTCGTGGCATGAAAAAACACATTTGGAAAAAAACTCATGATGTCAAAATTAGGTATCGTTGCCCCAGGGTAACCTGTCCTTGGGCTATGTTACCCAGGGGGACATGTTATTCAGCGGGCCATGTTACACCGGTATAAGTGATAAGCGTAAACGGAAAAGAAGTATAATAATAACAATGAATTTTGTGCTAAAAATAGACTACGTTTACGGTTATGTTTTGATAAACTGTTGGTGTTAATATAAAATCTCGTAACTATGGCTTGAACCAAGCGTAGTTGCGAGATTTTATAACACCACCTACGAAATACTCTTGTTTGTCCGAATTTACGTCACAGTTAGCTGGATAAAATTGTTTCCTATGGCAGTGTCAGTATAAATGTACCTATATTATGCCAGGTTTTGTGACGAATGTTTTCCGGGCCTTGTTTCACAGTTGTCTGTAACAGACTGTCAACTATTTGTCTTGGTAATTTCCTGTGCTGGTAATTGAATGCAGCTTGGCCTATTGTTTGTTCAGTATAACACAAAGATATATATCACCTTGGACGAGGGGCCTCCCTAGAGGAAAGTCATTTACAGCAGTCGCATTGTGTAACTTTAGGACAAGCAATCTAGCAAGGATTAACTAGAAATGGTCAGAAAACAAAATAATAGACTAGTCTAAATTGAAAGACATTTGTTATATGCATAAAACACTCCATTTATGAATAACTATTATTTTCGTTTCTTGCATTGTAACAGTATAGAAGTACATTTTCAAAGAAGTTTTAATCTAATCTGATTTTATCTTTCTTTTATTTCAAAATTAAAACAAAATAAGGCACAATGCCTATCCCCTGTCAAATTTCATATTTCAATTATTTGAAATCAGAACAGAAGATGTTTTTTTTAAAACTTGCAATAAAAACATTGCTTTCAAAACCCTGTTGAAATGTTGCTTTATTTTTAGTCCAACTAGAAAACTTCTACTGAATTAGTTTTCTGTCTTTTATTTTTCGAAAGAATTCTTATGGGATTTTTTTTCATTGACAAAACACAGAGCGTTGAAATAGGTAATAAAATGTCACGACATTGTCATCTTTGTCATTTGAGAAAAGTTTGCATGTTTAAAATTACATTTGTGAAATTCTGGGATGGGGTGATTGAAACTAATTTAAATGGAAAACCAAATTTTTGTCAACCTTGAAGATTGTTTATTACTTGCTTAAAATTCTGGAAAATATAATAATGGATTAGGTAAAAGCTTCTCTTAGATTAATTTTGTGTAACAAATCTTTGTTTGGAAGCTACTTTTCTGCCCTAGTATCAATAGATAGGGCATGTTGAGGGGTCAGTGCCAAACTATTGTAAGTGCCTATATGTATATAGGCACTTACAATAGTTTTGCACTGACCCCTTGAATTGTATAGTGCACCATCTGTTTATCTGTCTGTTACTTTGTATGAACGGAAATGGCTTTACATTTTGATGGAAAGGAAAATTTATGTCTGTAATATCATATATGTATATTCTTTCTGAAAATAAAACCTTCCCTTCAATACCCAAGTCATATGTCAAGGTCTGGTATTTTATGAAAAAAAGGTTGGGGATACCAAAAAAAAAGTATGGGGGCATTTGTATGATGTAAATTGTTAAGCATGATATTTTGTCTATAATCAGTAGAGATTTTGAAGTTTAGTCTTACTGCTGCGTATATTTGTGGATGACAGATTTCTGTTGTTTTTCATGTCAGGTAAATTGTGCCTAGATGGAGTTTTCTCCCTTGATGAGACAGAAGAGAGGGACAAGAGAAAACGCCCAGTATGAAAGTTTGGATGTTTACATTATCATTGTCACAATTGAAATAGTCATCTGATATGATTATTATCATGTCCAGATGACCATCTTTAGACTCGTCAAAAGTCAACACACTGTTTTTAACCCTCTCCCAAACGACAGTGGTTGAATTTAAAAGCTGCCACAGATGACAAATTGGATGTTGTAAAGATAGGAATTGTGTATGATATGGCACAGAAATATTGAGACAAAAGAAAAAAACGCTGTTTATCAGTAGTTTCTTCTTTTGTCTCAATATTTTCCCAAGCATTTTCTCTGAGGGACGTCAAAACCAGGTTTTGTTTGGGAAAGAGTTAAGTATCATTCACTTGATTAGAGTTTAAATTGGAGAGTATAAGATAGCATAGCAATGTTGTCACTGTATTGTGGTTAACATGAGTCCCTGCTTTATGTCTTACATGACCACAGTGCTTCAACAAGTCAAATATTTCGATGTTGTATTAACATTTTGTCAAAAATATTAAGACATTTCTTTAAACCATTAAAGGAAAAATGTCTATCACAGCTTTCTGTGACTGTGTATAAATATCAGTAAAGGTGCACCAATAGTTGTAGCTGTATTGAAGGTTTTTTAAAGCAAATTAGTTAGAATGTTGCTTCATGACTTTCTTTAGGTAAAAATTTGTGTCTATTTGATGTTTTTATGGATATTTTTGTCTGACATTTTGTTTTATTACTCTTTCTCAGGTCTGGAATAGCCAAGGGATTCTTCAAAATGAAGACAGGGGCTTTGGTTGATGTATGAACTTTCAATTATTTTCTTTTTTATTATACTTCCATTAATCGCGACAATAATTGACAAATTACTGTTGTCAATTAAAATATTGATTGCACAATCAAATGATCATGTTCACGGTTGATAATCACGTGATACAATATTTTCAGAAATCTGTAATAATTTTGTAAATACTGGACCGAATTGAATTCGGTTTGAAGCAGAGAATGTGGACATACGTCACGCATTAGATGGACGTGGTTGATCCTTGAAAAATCAACTGATAAAAAAGTCATTGAAGATAAACCAAAATTTTGGTTTATCTTCAACAACTTTTTTATCAGTTGATTTTTCAAAAATCCAACATGTCCAGCTTATTCCTGGCATTTTCACACATTCTCTGCTTCAAACCGAATTCAAATTGGTCAAGTATTAAAAAAGATATTGAAGATTATCGGAAATTCTGAATCACGTGATTATACACCGTGATGTTTGTCTCTGATAATCTGACACAGAACTTTTTTGTCTAAAAAGGACAAATTAAGAATTTAGTTTTGGAGATTATCTGATGCATGTGCCTATATTGATTTAGAAAAACAAAGGTCCTAATTATTTGCTTAACAGCAGCAAAATGTCGAAAATTGTCAGAGTATTTCACAGTTATCATCAAAGAGGGCAATCATGAAATTTGGTATGAGTAGCGGATAAGTCTTTAAAGAAATGTCCTTGCCAAAAGTACTAGTAGTTAATCGAGGAAAGATATTTGATTCACTTGATATTTGCTGAAGACAAAATCAGATTCTTTCAAAAAGAAAGGGAAAAAAACATCAATCTAAGATTTTTGCAAAAAAAAAAAATGAATAGGAAATACTTTCATATACGTTTATCCTGGCATTTAGATAAAATATTTCTCTAGAAAATCTTAAATTTCAAAAAAGAATTATGCTACAAAATTGTCCAGAAGTCATATGCTGTAACAAGTTTGAATGTTTTGGCAACCCATATATCCTGTATTGCGATCTTAGCAAAATAATGCTCACCAGATACATGTGAAAATAATGGTGTTATATCAAAATATCTATGATTATCATTAAGATTTTATTAAAGCTTGTTTCTTCCTGATTTTTCTCAGACCAGCGAGGTGACACAGCCTTGGTGACAGCTAGCTCCTATACAGTCAACAAGAACAAAACAATATGTATGATCTTTATTATCTTACAGTTTTGTTATATTAACACATTTGTAAGACCGTCTCTCTTTTGAAGCCCTAACAAAAGTGTTATGGATTGCCAAATTGCCAGTATGTTAGGCTGGTCCAAAATGAAAGGTCAACATTTTCTTCCTTTACCTCAATATTTTCTCAATCTCAAGCCTTAAAAATATCAGTTTTGGAAATGGCTAAATTTGATAGTTGGTTTCATGCTACATTACAAAAGCTAAGTGCAAAACATTACTATAGGGGGCGGTTTGGAGGTAAACAAAGATGATGTAATCACCGCCATATTGTTACTGTTGATAGTAACTCATTTGACCTTTAGACTCACACAAATTTCTTACCCATATTCAAAAATTTGTTTAAAGTTCAAAATGATCACTAGTCTACATATAGAAATCATCTAAATCTATTTCTTGCCACTAAAAACTGGGTCAAAAAGTAGGTCAGTCAAAATAGCCTCTGTTCTAAAAATAGTAATATTTCTTATATGCAAATGAGTTACTATAAATAGTAACAATATGGCAGCAATTACGCCATCTTTGTTAACCCCAAACTGCCATCTATACTGCTCAAAACTATTGTAATTGCTTATATTTGTATGCTTTTTACTGTAGTTCTGTGCATTAATTTTATGCCTCTAAAGATATGTTGGGGTTAAGGAAAAAATGCTTTCTGCGATTTAAAACAAGAGGTAGGAATTTGTTTGGTATATATTTAAACCTTACCAAAAGACAAAATTAAGGACTTCGAATCTGAAAGGTGCTCCAGATGACAATTTCTGATAAGAAAACATTGTGGAAAGTGTAGAAATTGGTTACTACAAACAATTTCCTCATTTCCCACAATGTTTTCCAAAGCTTTTACCTTTTAAGGAGTCAAATAGAGTCAATGTGTGGGTTAAGGACAAGTACAGAAAAAATTTGATCGGAATGCCATAACAACCAAGTCTATGATGTGCTAAGACACATATCAAATACATTTGTGCCATAATGGAAAAGAACAAAAGAGAAAATGGGAATGTATTTCTTCTTTCCCTGCTGTTTAGTATCCTATTCAATAGAAAAGCTTATTATCATTTCAATAAATGTTTCTTATGTCTTTACAGGGAAAGTTGAAAGATCTCTTATTCAACTTAAACCGATTTAGCACAGAAATGTGAATGAGCTAGAATTTCGTCAACTAAGTATAACTATTTTACAATTTTCTTTCGGCTAAGATTATTTGTTCACTCAAATAGAGTAATATTAATTTGGTAGTAAATAACTTGTCATCTACAGCATCTATACATTTAGAAGAATTTTCTTGCCTGGTATCAATTTACCTAACTATTTATGATATGTGACCCGTCGCGTTAAAAGGGACCTTATGGGAAGTGTGAAAAATATAGACCCTAGTCAGTCTGCGCAGTCCGCGCAGCCAGACTAGGGCCGACACTTTTCACTTTTATGTAATTTTCTGAATTCGGAATGTTTTCCCTATCTTACTCTATGTTCATTTTTTGCATACGAGATCTAGTTGACCTGTGGTGAGTTTGACAAGATTGTCAAAATTTAGAACTTCAGAGTTCGGATAAGGTCCCTTTAAGTGTGATGGGTCACATATGATCTCAAATTATAGCAAAGATAGTTTTTAGGGAAAACAGTAAAATGCTTACATAGCAGCATTTTTGCTGTTCTCTTTGCTTTTAATTCTAATGTATCATTACAATTTGTTGATTTATCCCTTTCTGGAACAAGACCTGTTTTGACATCTCCAATTAACACGGTGGATAATCACATGATACAATATGTTCAGAAAATCTTCAATAATTTTGTTAATATGCGACCAATTTGAATTCGGTTTGAAGCAGAGAATGTGGACAGACGTCACACATTAGATGGATGTGGTTGATTTTTGAAAAATCAACTGATAAAAAAGTTATTGAAGACTAATCAAAATTTTGGTTTATCTTCAATAACTTTTTTATCAGTTGATTTTTTCAAAAATCCAACACGTCTAGCCTATTCCTGGCATTTTCCCACCTTCTCTGCTTCAATTCGAATTCAAATTGGTCAAGTATTAAAAAATATATTGAAGATTATCCGAAATTCTGAGTGACGTGATTATACACCGTGTATTGAAGTCTTTAGAAAGCATTAAATTTTAGTAAAAGGAATAAGATGCTGACAATCAGCAGTTTCTCCCTTTTCCTTAATGTTCTCCATGCTGTGATGATTACATAATATTATGTTTTTTGCAATATTGATTTTGTTGTCTGGAACCCCTTTCAAATTGTAAAAGTTTAGACTTTTGTCATTTGGGAAAAGGTTGAATTGCTTTAATTTTGAATAATTTCTGAAGAAGTTATGATCTTGTAGTGCGCTGAAGTTAGCATCTATAGATATGAGGAGAAAGTTAGACAGGGTCTGAAAAAAGATCACTTGCAGCATTTGAGACATCCAAATTTCAAAACCAGTATGTGCTTAATTGCAATCTGACCTGGATCAACGCTGCCCTCTTAAGGTTCCTATAAGCCTTAAAGATTCTATTGGAGAATAATATGGTTCCTGATCAGACTGCGTGTATACGCAGGCTGATCAGGAACCATGTTATGCTCAAAAGCTGTGAGGGACCTTTTTTCAGATACTGGCTCAAATGTAAGAGAAACACTTTATGAATAGGTCCCTGATTTCTCGACGCTGTATCCGGTTCGTGTTACGGGAATTTCACGGAAAACGTTACAGAATATGGAATGTTGAAAGGTTGCTCCATTCATCATAGTTTGTGCCGACAGATTTGCATATTATTTGAAGCTTTCTCAACATTCCCTACAAAAACCCTATTGATTATAATTGCGCCTATAGAAATACAAGTCTAGATGCCAAGTTTTTCTTTGGCTATGTTTAAAAAGGCTGTATCTAAGAGTTTATGCAAGCTCTAGTTAGGACATTTTGGAACAATTTGTGGTTATGTGTATGTGTTTAGTATTTCATCAATTATTTAAGGCAAACAATTTGTGTGAAAGTAGAGGATAATGTTGTATCATTGTAAAAGAAAATCTCATTAGGAATCTATATGAATAGAAGAGACAAAATACAGTATGTTTATCTATATGTGGGCTGCAGCATCTCAAAATAGAACTTATTCCTGCTCAAAAAGACCTGGGGCCCGTATTATCAACAATCTTACAACCACATTTTGGTGTAAACTGTGTAAGAAGACATCTGATTGCATGAGAAATCAGATTGGGCCAATCAGGTTTGTTGTTACCAGTAATAATGCAAACAATATTTGTATGACCATTGATTATATGGGCCCCCTTGCCTGTATTATCAACAATCCTACAACCAAATGAAGGGAAATCACAGTGATGAATTTGTCTTATGATCATTGACCATACAGGCCCCAGTTTTTGGGGTCCCTTACTCACAAAAAGCTGACGAAAACATTGAGGCAGAAAAAGTAAAAAATGATGATGCTGAAAAATAGCTGAAACTACCGTAATTATTCTAATAAACGCCCATATTCTAATAAACGCCCATCCCCCAAATCTCGGCCGAAAATCTGCTTATTTTAACTACAATTTTAGCGAAAAAGGGTGATTCTAATAAACGCCCATCCCCGATTCGGATTGAGAATAATGTAAGTCATAAACAAAAATCATTTCCAAAAACAATGAAAAGGGCCCAATATGTCTGAAAAGGGCTCAATATGTCTGAAATCAAGGGATTTCATTGGAAAAATCGTATTTTGCAGACAAAACTCTGTAAATTGTACTTGCTAAACTTCAAGTCCATGAATTGATACTTGATTTGCAAATTTTGACTTACAAACTTAGAATACCTCTTATAAACGCCCACCCCCTACTTTTCGGTTGACCATGTTTGTAATAAATGCCTGGGCGTTTATTAGAATAATTACGGTATTTGACACAGTCTTTGTCGACAAAGAGCCCCATTTTCAAAATCTTTGATGTTTCTCCTTTGAATTTGTGTCAAAAAAAAATTGTATAAAGGAAAAATAAGAAATGTTCAGAGAATTTCACAAATATCAAAATAATTGGTAAAAATTCAGAAATATGCTGATGGATACTGATGGTTGCGTTTCCCCATTATGAATTCCCGGCTGATTAATTCTGCGTATACCTATCAATATAGAAAACCATGGGGTGTATTATTTCATAACATGATGGATTGGACAACGAGACCTCTCGATTATTGTGGCAACACTGTATACCTTTTCCAGACGACAAAAATTTAGAATCGGTGTTTCCAAAAAACCAAAAATGGGGGTTTTTCACCCCCAAATTAAATCTTTTACCCCCAAATTTTGCCAGCAGCCTTCTTTGTTTCTTATAGAGGGGGTACAAACATGCTGAAAAATCATGTTTTTTACCCCCAAATTTGAAAGTAAGTGGAAACACTGAGAATGTTCTAATTTGCTAGCTGCTGCAGATGACATACTGAAAGTTTGAAATAGAAACTGTATTTTTGTACACTATAGGACAGAAAATAGAAAGGCAAAAGAAGAAAATTTTATCTTTTGTCTTAATGTTTTCCTTCATATGTATCCTTTTATAGATTGTCATAGGTATTGTTTTGAAAAGGGTTATTTGTGGATTTAGATGCAAATTTTCAATCAGAGATGCATTTACCCTGATTTTCATGTTGAGAAGGAATTCTGATGCACTTGATCATCCATGTTTCCTAATTGTTTGCTTAATCCTTTTCCAAACGACAAAACTTTAGGCAGGTCCAATTCAAAAGCTGCTACAGACGACAAAATGGATGTTAATAAAGATTGAAATTGTGTGTGATTCAGTCAAGAAAATATTGAGGCAAAAGGAGAAACTGCTGGTTATCAGCAGTTTCTTCTTTTGCCTCAATGTTTTCCGAAGCCTTTTCTATTAGGGACGTCAAAACCAGGCCCCGGTTTCTCGAAAAAACTTAAGTATACACTCATGAGATCATGCTCAACTTCAAAGGGATACTCTCCAACGTTGAAGGGTATTCGATTGAAGTTCTTGTGGATTTCGTGCGATTTGAGGACGGTGCTCAGATTTGAGCATGAGAATCGTACTTAAGTTTTTTCGAGAAACCGGGGCCAGGTCTTATTTGGGAAATAGTGTGGGAAAACATTGAGAGAAAAAAAGAAATTGCTTATAATCAATGTTTTGGTGCAATGATATTTTACAGTCATTATCTAATTTTGACTTCAATTAGAGCCCATTACCACACAATGACTTTTTTCATGCCACAAGTTACAGGCTTTTGAAAATATCAATGAAAAAAGACACAAATGATTGTGACTTTATTTTATACCTGCTACACAAAAAAATGAAAAATTTCATTCATTTGAAATCATCTTCCTCAACGTCTTTGAATATGGACCAGTCTAAAATTTGAAATTTGTCATCTGGAAGTGATTACTGGTGATTTCGATGTCTCTTAGAAAGAGATTTACAATATTTAAAGTGACATTTCAGAATTTTTTGTCATAAATTTTACTTTTATTTTTATCTGAAAGAGCATATTTCCTTATGAAAATTCTGAAAATTTCAAGCCAAAATATTGCGCCGTTTACGAGAAATCTATATTTTTGTGTTAAAATTGAACAAATTGTTGTGGACAACAGTTCGGATTTATATGCAATTTATCGATTATGCCTCAACTTTAAATGCGTGTTTCTCTCTTATTGGAAACAACTTCAAAAAACTAATAGTATTTATACTCATTAGAACAACCAATCTTGGCATCAAGACATACTTTAAACAATTGAAATTGGAATGAAATGTCCCTTTAAGAGAAAAACTTTTTTCCAAAATGTAAGAAATTTGGAAAATTTGTGTGCTTAAAAAGATCGATTGCAAAAAAGAGAGATCTAGAACTAATCTATCATGGGAATTCACCAAGATTTGACTAAGAAGAATGGGTTGAAAATTGAAGCCTCATTTTAGAACTAAGATGAAATTAGCCTAATCAGTGTTAAACTTTAAACCTCATTATATTTTTTCGTGAACCCCTAAATTGGCACTAATAGCTTCAAAAGACAAAAAGTTCAATGCACGGCAGAATCATTATCTCCCATATTAAGTCCTTTCCAAAACAACTAAGTTGGAATGAAACATATTTGAAAGCTGCTGCTGACGACAAAATGGATTTTAATAAAGATTTTAGTACAATTGAGCATAGAAAATATTGAAGAAAATGCTAATTAAAAGTATTTTCTCCTTTTGCCTCAATGTTTTCCTAAGCCTTTTCTTGAAGAGACAGCCAATATGTGAGAGCTTTCGAAACTTTGAAAGAAAAAATAAAAATGTTATTAACAGGGTTTCCTTCCATTCTTATGTTTTCTTTGCTAAATCTTACAGATTTTTCGTTTTAGAACAATCAGTGTTGCTGTTTCTGATTTCCAACCAGATCAAAAGCATACTTTTTGGTCAATCAATTCTGTTTCGAGGCAGATACTTGCATTACCAGTTCATTGGATAAGTTGGCAATGTTGTTGCATGGTCTAATCTTTCCAAAACAACCAAATTTTATACTAATCCTATGCTGATTCAAATTGAGAGCTGTTGCAGATGACTTATCAAACAATACTAAACATAGAAAATCTTACTGGTTTTAGCATAGAAATCATTGATGGAAAGGGAGAAAATGCTGGTTATCAGTATGTTCTCCTTTTCCTTCAATATTTTTATGCCATAATGTATGCATAATTAACCCTTGTGGACATGCATTTTATCGCCTACATCTCCTTTCATATTGGAGCTGTCTAAGATTTCTAAGGTCTAATGTCTAAGGTTTGCAAAAAGGTTAATCTTGGAGATTTACACATAGAGTCTACAATATTTTGATATTTTATTTCCACTCCTAATCACCATAGGGACACATAATGCAGGGCCTATAAAGTCACTGACTTCATAATGTTATAATGCGATCTTGAAATTTATTACACTGCGGTGTATTAGGAGGGTTTGTCGACATAAATTTTGAAGAAATAGGTAGTTGCAATTCAGTGCATCTAACCTTGAGAAAAAAGGTCCAAAACTTTTGTCTTTGGGGTGATAGTTAAATGCATTACCAAATGACAAATTTTTTGGCTTGTCCAAATTGAAATAAGTGTGCATTCAACATTTCAACATGATGAAACAATGTGATGAAATTTCCAGGAAGTATGATATTTTGGGTCGGGTAAAAAATCATGGGCAATGAAGAAATTGCTTTTCAGAAACAATTTCTTCATTGCCACAATTTTTTCCAAAGTCTGTTCTTTTTGGGGCGTAAAAACGTCAATGTGGGGTAAATCTGAGGTTTACTCTTCCAGTCTATGATATTTTGATACTCTCTTTCCCAACTTAACCCATACCCACATAATGACGCCTTTTGACGCCTCACAAGATCATGGCTTTGGAAAACATTGTGGAAAATGAAGAAATTGCTTGTGACAAGCAATTTCTTCATTTCCCACGATGTTTTCTACCAAACAATACCAAAAAATCTCAAATTACGTCCCCTTGAAAATGTCATCTGCAACATCTTTGAGTTTGGATTAGCCCAAAATTTTGTTGTTTGGTAATGGGTTTTTTTCCCTCCTAATGGCCATGGGGACACATCATGCTTGGCCTGTAAAGTCACTGACTCCATAATGTTATTATGTAACCTTGTATTTATTATACTGAAGTAATTATCATGAGGGTTTTTTACTTCAGAAATCTTGAAGAAATATTCAGTTACCTTTCTGTGCCTCTGTCCTTGAGACTTTAACTCTTTCCCAAACAATATGGTTTTAAAAGAACCAGTCATAGATGAATTCTGCTGTGGACTTCAAAATGGATGTAAACTACAGTCGACACTCGTTGTGTCGAAGTTGGAGGGACCGTCAAAATACCTCGACATATCCGGAGTTCGACTCATCCGATTTTGTTCGGCTTCGATAAAATTGACATTTAACCGTTTTTGAAACTAATCAAGTACGATTATTATTGAAATATAGTAGGAAAGGAAAGAAATTACTCGTTATGAGCAATTTCTGTCCTTTTCCTACTACAGTCGAAACTCGTTGTGTCGACATCGGATGAGTCGATTTTCCGGATGAGTCGAAGTGTTTTCAATGTCCCGACTTTGTCCCTTCTTTGTTCCATATAAATTTCGACGTTTGTGTCGAGTTGGGAAAATTGTCAACTTCGGATGAGTCGAATTTTTTTGCCGTTCGGTAGACAAAATTCACCTTAAAATTACCTGTTCAGGTCAATAATTGTTTAGCATAGTCACTTTGTCTAGGCTGTCAAACCCTCATTAACAGGATCTCGAACAATAGGGATTAAAATCTTGATTGAAAGGTGTGAAAACTGGGGGAAAACCGGATGATAGCATTCTGCTGTCGGTTCACCGTAAGATTGCACAACCCGTAAAAAATACACGCGAAAGAAAGGCTATGGGCAGACAACGCTTGTTACTCTAATTTTGTCAACAGCAGTAATAGTTATCAGCTCCCGTTTTTATTTTATTCGAAATACTTCATAATCGTATAATAATTACATGTACACGGGTATGTACGACCCCTTCTCCCAAGAGTTATTCAGATCGTCGTATTACCCCGAATTCTGCCGAAGACTTCCGTGAAAACTTTCAGTTTTTGTTGGCTAGTGTTTGTGTCGAACTCCGGATAAGTCGAGGTATTTTCAGTGGCCCACAAAAGTCGACATAACGAGTTTCGACTGTATATTTCAATAGCTATATTCAGTTCGAAATTATTTTGTTTGAAAAAAAGATGAGGACGGGACCAGATTTGAACTTCGACTTAAGCGAAAATTCGACTTATCCGATGTCGACATAACGAGTGTCGACTGTATATTGGACTTTGTTGTGTAACTTAAAGAACAAAAAAGTTATTTAGGGAAAAGAGGAAAGGTTTTCAAAATGTTCTTCGGTTGCCTAAATTGTTTCTCCATACTTACCTTATCAGGGATATCAAAGCTAGGAATAATTGTGGAAAAAGAATAGCTAACTTTTTTCCTTCGTCGAATAGATTCATTAGGCAGTCTCTGACTCTGCAATCTTAATTTGTCTCAAACCAGAGGTACACATAACATGGGGATTGTGAAATTTCAAAACATGAAATGAATTATCATTCATTGTTCATCAAACCCTATCTTAAAGGTACTCATTGGAATTTTCTCTATTTGGACGATTCTAATAAGTAGCCACAAGATTTGTCATTAAAATAACAAAGTTAGAATAAGTTAACCACGGTTTTATCAGAAAAGTAGATATTGTTGTGGAAAATTGTTGGAAACTCATGGCTAAATGAGCTGTTTGATTGACCAGATATAGTCCAGTCAATGTATTTTGGAACATGTTGACAAACTCTAACCCTTTCCCAAACGAAAAATTTTTAGGGTGATCCAAATCAAAATCTGCCACAATTGACAAAATGGATGTAAGAAAAGATAGGATTTGTGTAAAATATGGCACAGAAAATATTGAGACAAAAGGAGAGACTGCTGGTTATCAGCAGTTTCTTCTTTTGTTTCAATGTTTTCCCAAGCCTTTTATTTTTAGGGACGTCAAAAACAGGTCTTGTTTGGGAAAGGGTTAGACAGGAAAAATAATATATAATTTCCAATACAATTTTGCATGTGATGATTCAAATCTTGCAAGTGTGAAACACCTGCAAGATTTGAATCATCACATGCAAAATTGCAATTGTTTGTAGTTTGATATTGTGTTGTTTTCCATGGGTCAAATTTGTAAACATATGCCATAATATCCTGACCAGACTCTTAACCCTTTCCCAAACGGCACATTTTCAAAGTTTCCTGCCGAGCCCGGATAGCTCAGTCGGTTACGTCGGAGTCTGTCAATCCAGGGGTCTCGAGTTCGAACCCCGGCTCGGCCAGTATCCATTCTGACATTTGACAAAAGTCATTTGTCTCTCACCACTGGGTGTGAATCATCTATGTGAGAGAGCAGCTGGAGGCTCGGTTTGGATATTGTGGTTGTACTGGTGCGAGAAATACCAGGAACCCACGGTTAGGTGCTCCAGCCGCCGCGATATGACCCTGGTAGTTGAAAACGGCGTAAAACCCCAATAAACTCAATTCAAAGTTTCCATATTAAAATTGGCTGCAGATGACAAATGGACCTTGTTTAAGATAGAATTTGTGTACAATATAGCACAGAAAATATTGAGGCAAAATGAGAAACTGCTGGTTATCAGCAGTTTCTTCTTTTGTCTCAATGTTTTCCCAAGCCATATCTGTAAGGGACGACAAAACCAGGTCTTGTTTGGGAAAGGGTTAATTTTGACTGACAATAGTTATTACCTGTTTAGGATGCACATTTCATCGAGGAACAAACTTCCAGCTGCCACAGCAATGATTTGTATAACTAACCATTCATTCCTATTTTCTACTTTCAGAGATTGTAAAATTATCCGAGATCCACAGTCACTCAAGTCAAAAGGCTATGGCTTTGTATCGTTTGTCAACAAACAAGTAAGTAACATTTTGGTGCCTGCTGAAGGTCAAGATTACATTTGTTGGTCAAATATTTAACCCATTACAAGACAGCAACAGTGTAGATGTCTGAATTCAGATATGTTGCAGACAACAATTTAAAGTGAATGAAATTTTACATCTTTTAGTCCTGAACAAAAAAGGCTGGGGAAAGCAATGAGACAAAAGAAGAAACTGCTGATAAGCAGCAGTTTCTCCTTTTGTCTCAATATTTTCCTTGCTACATGGTACACATGTTATGTCTTCCTTACCATCTTTTTGTAGTCCACTGCAGCTTTCAAATTAGACCGCCCTAAAATTTTGTTGTTTGGGAAAGGGTTAGTTGTACCTTGACAAGCATTTACAGTAAATTTCCCAAAATTTCGTATGCCAAAATAGTCTGGACAGGCTTATTTTTGTAAAACTGAAAAAATATCTTAGAATATGAAGTCTGTATATTCAGTAAACCTTTACCAGGATGCATGAGTGTCAAAGCAGAAATGCTGATAACCAAACAAGAAAAATTCTTTCCCATGTAACAATTATCTGTATCTTTTTAACTTTAAAAATCAACATGGTTGACAAAATCAACACTTCTAGAAATAGCTTTAACTTTGGATCAATCAAATGTGTAGTGATCTGGAACTAGGATAATGTCTCTAAAATTAAAGTTTTCTTTTTCTCATTAATCCTTTCCTGGTCTTGGCAAATCTTTGTCATGAGCTTTTAAAAAACTTTTGGAAAGCAAATGTTAATGAAAAAATGTTCTTTCTATATTTTATACTCTAATGTATTGGTTCAAAATTTTATGTCAAAGATTGAACACCCTTTTGTGAGTGCATCTTCTTTCAATTAAATGCTTTTCAATATTTTGTCAAAAATGAAAAGGTTGATATCACTTTCTGTCATTAAGAGATGGTAGGCTCCATTACTCTGGCCTTATGTTTCACAGTTTAAGTATTAACTACTACTTTAAGTAGAAATAAAACAAGTGATCTGGATATCATCTTTTACTATTTCCCATTTCCATTCATCAGAAAATTGTTACAAATTGAGCACACTATATTACTGGTTCTGATCTAAAATGCCTTAACTACAGCTTATTCAAGGAGTAGTTAAGAAGTTTTAGACGTAACTGACAATATGGAAAATATTTTGTATATCACAAGATTGAAGTGGGGCCATATTGTTGTACAGTTGTCCGTCTGTCCATTTGTTTGTCTGTCTGTCCGCAAACTTAATGAGAAAACCTAACCTGGTATTGGTGTTTTACAAAGACATAGCTGCTTTTCAACAAAACCTTTGTAACTGCAGCTTAAAACAAGCTGCAGTTACAAGTTTTTTGTTGAAAAGCTACAACATCTTGTTTTTTACACGGAATGAACCCTATTATCGGGAAACAGGTGTGAAGGCCTTGTCAAAAATCATTTTTCTATGATTCTGTTTTCTATCAGCCTTTATGGGAAAAATATTCCGTGTTTCATTTATAATTCATGAAACAATTTCCTCTTCACTGTAGGCTTTTAGGCAGTCAAAACTTGAGCTAGAAACTTTAGCTTAACACTTATCCAGATTACAAAGTTGTGGAATTTATAGAATGTTCTTATTGAAGAGAATTTGAAAATAACAATTTCAAGTTGATGAAATTTTAGTAGATGTTGACATTGATAGGATTTGTGTACAATATAACAGCAAAAGGAAAAAATTTGGTTCATCAGCAACTTAAACATTGTTGATCCTCAAAATAACTTTTATCGTCATCTGATGATTTCCTTTCAAAATCTGACCTACAACTTTGTTGCCTCGGGAAGGGTTGTATCTGAACCTGAAAGAAAATTTTAGAAATCTGCAGATCAATTTATTGTGTTGAGTTTTAATACCTCATGTTTTGTTTTCATTAACAAAATAAATTGTAAGATTATATAGTACGCTAGACAAATAAATGTGCTTCGTCAAAAACACCAGCCGAAACAATATTGAATTGAATTTGAAACTTAAGCAATTTGTACTGTTCTTGAAATGTTAAAAGATAAATCTAGAAAAACTAAAAACAAAATAGACTATACTATATTCTTTACTTCTATTCCATTATATTCAGCATTTCCAATTAAGGATTCTGAAACCAGTTTTCTGTAAGTTTTAAAACCTGAAATGGTTTATACAAAAAAGGATAAAACCGCAATCTTGTAAATGAAGGAGTAATTCTATGGAAACCCTCTAACTGCTTGTTATCCAATTTTAAAGAGAAAAACTTTGTTTCGCTGATGCCAACTTGATTTACATTCTAATCTGCATTTTATTTTAATCTCCTGTTGAAGGCTTTTAAATTTAATGGAAATTCCATGACAGCATTTAAGAATTTGATTTTTTCATTACATAATCAGCCCTTCATTGTTACCACAATTTTGTTGTTTGAAGAATGAGAAAAATTATTATGTCTCGGTTTAGAAAAATCGTAATGAAGAGTCATACCAGTGCAAGTTTCCAAAGTTTATGTGCTGTTCATGAATTATTGAACTAGACAATTAAATATTTTGATTTAGCCTTGGTCTACTCATTTATCTAAGTTCATAGATTTAATCTGTTTTAGGTGGGAAATTCTAAAGATAGTTTCAAGTGATTACATCATGCTTGGTCATATTTTTGTTCATTTTTAGCTCGACTTTTCGAAGAAAATGAGAGCTTATACTGTCACCCGGGCGTCGGCATCAGCGTTGCAACCAAGGTTAAAGTTTTTTCAATCATCAATAACTTCCATACTATCAAAGGGATTCAACCCAAACTTGGAATACTTATTCACCATCACACCCTGTACCTTACTATTAGGGCCCATGACCCTGGCTCCACTATATTTGGAGTTATGCCCCTTTTATACTAAGCAACTTAGAAAGTCGAGCGCGCTGTCTTCGGACAGCTCTTGTGAACAGTATAACTACTATTTGTACGATAACATGTTTTAATGTAATCCTTTATCTCGTTGAAATACTTTCACTACCGTATTTAGAAATATGCTAAGAAAGCTTATTAAAGAAGTTCAAAGGAGCATTTAACTAGGTTGTTTAGAAAAGAAAATGAGCATTTAGCCGGTTTGTTAAGGATATAAGAGAGCGCATGTCAGTCATGCAATGTTTGCATAATTAACTTCCAACTGCAAAACTCAATCAACCAGTTAGTCAGAGACTTAAAGATTACCTTTATCAATGGAGAACAAATCTCAAAATCTGCTAACATTATTGGATCCCAAACTTTGTTGTGCTCGCCCTGTTTAATTCTAGCTTCAACAGATAGCATAGGCAAAGATCCCTGCATTTTTTGTGCAGCCTGATCTTTAGGTTAAACAACCTGTTTGTCTTACTAAATTTTGATATTAATAAAAGATGTATAATTCTGTTTACAGAATTTACATAGACCTGTGAAAAAGACAACTTGCACTACAACACTTTCAGTCCTTTGATTTAATCATTTAATTGGAAAAAGCCAATTTCATTCAACACACCAAGGGTTCGATGTAAAGCGCATCAATTAAAAAATCTCTTTTTCATCAAAAGTTCATTTTTCAATTAATCTGTTATCAAGCTGCTGTTTCAATGTAGAAAAAGATGATACTTGGTTATAGAAATGTTGTTTCTATGTGATATGCAGCTATTGTCTGCATAGAATATGCTAGATATGTAAAGTTATGATGTAATGATCTATTGTTTTAATGCAGGAAAAACATTGATAGATAATAAAAATGTTGTGGGTATATGATATGCAGTGATTGTCTGCATGGAAACTGTCCAACTAGGCTGGATATTGAAGGTTATGAGGTTGTGATCTATGCAAGTCGTCTACAAGTTTATAATCTAGAAAATCAGACGCCCTATCAGACATACTCGACAGGGTCATTTCTATTGGCTGCAATGATATATTAATTTTGTTATTTGTCATAGAATATTATGTTGTGGATACTTACTTTATCCCATTACCAGACGGCAAAATTTTGGACCGTTCAAATTTGAAAGGCGATGCAGACGACAATTTCAAGATGATGAAAATTCAAAAATGTTGCCATTTTGGGTTAGAAAACATTGTGGAAAATGAAGAAATTGCTTGTCACAAGCAATTTCTTCATTTTCTACAATGTTTTCCCAAATATTTTCTTATGAAGGAGTCAAAAGGTGTCACTGTGCAGGAATGGGTTGATGCAGGAAAAACATTGATAGATAATAAAAATGTTGTCGGAATATGATATGCAGTGATTGTCTGCATGGAAACTGTCCAACTAGGCTGGATATTGAAGGTTATGAGGTTAAGATCTATGCAAGTCGTCTACAAGTTTATAATCTAGAAAATCAGACGCCCTATCAGACATACTCGACAGGGTCATTTCTATTGGCCACAATGTTATATTAATTTTGTTATTGTCATAAAATATGTGTTGTGGATACTTATACTCAAAAGAAAAAGTTTAGTCAGTATTTTTGATTGTCAATTATTCGGCCAAAATACAACATATCAGTGTAAAATTTAGCACAATATTTGTTCAATCAACGCTTAACAAACATCTCCAAATAATGTTGCTAAATTTTAGTTTTTAGGTTTGTGCTTAAAGAATTTCAAAATGTGACAGGTGCACCTGCTGCAGTTAAGGCGCAAGTCTTTTTCCTGTATAAATGTATGCAAACCAAAGACAATAGCCCAGATACAAAGAATCCACAATAAAATTGGTACCAGCTTACATGATTTTAGCACCCTGGCTTAATCAATTTGGCCAAAAATGACAATGTTAGAAACCATCTACCTAACCTACAATCTCTGGCGGTTTCCTACAGTTTGAACTTGGCAAGCACTTTCAGTTTTAAGCATTTGTGTAGTTGTTGTCTAAAAATAGCCACTTGCATGAGATTTTGGTCATTGATACCTCTGAAAACAGCGTATCTGGAATAAACGTTAATTGTGACGTCATCAAGTTACGTCACATCCAATCTGACAAAAACATTGAAAATTGACTACACTGTAACCAATTTGTTCAATAATGACATTTTGTTTAAAAAAGTCTGTCTTTTACTTGCCTGGCCATTTACCCTAGAGTTGGCTTTTCGAGCATTGGCTGAGCCAGATCTCAGGCATTTTTTGACAAATATTGAATGTCAGTTATTTTTTCTAATTGTATGTCTACAATAAATAACTTTGTATCAGTGGTAAACCAGCTACTGGTCCTGATAGAACGATTTTTTGAAAACGTAGTAAAATGCTAGGAGCAACAGGCTGGGTGCAAAAGTCACCATAATCTACTGTAAATTCCATTAAAAAGAAGTTTTCTCACTCACAGTCAACAGAGAGACTTCTATTCTACAAAGAAATGATACAAAGATCAATTTTTATGTCAATGACCAGGAATTTAGACTCTACAAAAAGTCACTTCTGAAGCTGTGACTTTTCAATTTGACCCCTTTTGGAATGAATTGTCGAAAAGAAGGTTAAGTAAAACATGGATGCCAATTGAATTTCACCGACTTGTTCTAAATTGGTTGAAGATTGTTATGAGTAAAATGTTTGGTATTGTAAAACGTTTTAGACAAAATTATTGACCAAAAACTTTATACTGACTAAACTTTTTCATCTCAGTATACTTTAACCCATTCCCACATAATGACATCTTTTGAAGCCACATGGGATAAAAGCTTGAGAAATCGTGGAAAATGAAGAAATTGCTTGTTTTCTTCCCCCAAAAAAAGATAAACTTGAAATTCAATTTATTTTAAATTGATAATGGGTTAAAACTCCTAATGACCTCACAACAAAATTATCAAAGTTGGTTGTTAAAGGTTAAAAACTCAATCCTGTTTGATCATCTATGCTGAATAAGCTACTGGTGGTGGTTGGGATTGAATGTTGTCTTTATTACTGTTGTCTATATTGTCACTTTTTAGCGAAAATATCATAACTGCAGCTTGTTTTAAGCTGCAGTTACAATGTTTTCATTGAAAAGCAGCGATATATTAATCGAGGAACACATGTTTAGGTCACCATACAGCTACTGCCATATAACTTAAAAACTGTTGAAAGCAGTATTAAACTCTACTTGATCTATCTGTCTTTGGAATTTCTAATCAAATATCATTGAAAATCAAGAATTAAACCATTAATATGATTGACAGAGAAATTCCTATTACAACAACAACTTCTTAGACAACAAAAACAGTTTATAGGGAAAAAGGGGACAAGAATAAGTCTTAGTGATCTTCATTGCAATATTATATAACCCAATGTCAAAGAGTAAAATGTCAATGTCATATAAGTGTAATGAAACTTTGATTAGCTTGGTTTTTGTGGTGTAGGTGAATTTCTGCTCACCCTGAAAGTGAGTGGGATTAGGACTGCAGACAAACAGCTTATAGGTTTGGATTACTAGCAGAGAAAATAGATCCAAGTCAATTGAATTTTGGTCAGTATTACGTAGGAGATGTCTTGATGACAATAAAATTACAATCTCAATGTCAAGGACATATGCTGAATATTACTGTCATTTTGGACCTCATATTGCTTGGTCAATAGTATGTATATTTCTGTACACATTGATTGTGAGCGGGGATTAAGACCACAGACAAACAACTGATGGAAGGGGATTATAGGTAAAGAAAATAGATCCAAGTCAATTGAATCTTGGTCAGTATTACTTAGAAGACATTAGACAATGAAATTACAGTTCCGATGTCAAGCAGGCTCATGATATTTGGGAACAAAAATTCAAGCAGAGAAATAATTCATGTATAATTCATGCAGATAAAAGCTTTAAAAAGTGAGCGAAACAAAGCCAAGTCCGATTAGAGTCGAATTTTTATACTGACAGACTATTGCTAGGCAGCTGGAGCTAGAATAATCTAGGATAAGCTTAAAAAAGTCAACCTATTCCTGCATGATGAAGACTTTTGACGCCTTTACAACCTAAAAACTTTGGAGAACATGACTGAAAATGAAGAAATGGCTAATGAAGAATTACTTTTGATGAGCAATTTCTAAATTCTTATAATGGTTCTTACCCAGAAAGATCATATATATAAAATTGTCATCTGCAACATGTTTGAATTTTGGCCAGTCTAAGTTTTACTGTCTGGTAAATAGGCAGACAATCCTTGTTCATACCTTTGGAATTTCTTCTATAAAAAAATGTTTATGGAAAGTATAATGACATCCTCAGGGCTTGTTAATTCAATTAATGCTTCTGTCTAGGATACTTGTCTTTATTCATCAATCCTTTCAGTTTCCCACATGATACTTGTTTGGGCAACACAGTGACAAAGCTTTCTATAACACATTAGAAAATGTTGATCGTGTTGACAACCTGCAACTTCTATTTCCTCAATGTTTTATATCAAATTATTTAGAAATACAATCATGAAGTTGTAAGATGTATGTTTGTAGTACTGTATGCAACTTTTATCTAAAATTCGGTAATTCAGGAAAGGTTTTCAGTAATATGAATATCCTCTGTGCACTGAAATAGCTAAAATGTACTGATTCTGTTATAAAATTCAAAATTAAACAAAAAAGCATCCCCAGTTTATGATAAAGTTTGCTAGCAGACATGTTAGATACAATCTGCAGTTGTTTTGTCTCAGAGATAGCATGAAATGGCTTGGAAAAACTATATTCTTTAGTAAAAGACAATGCAATTTTCTTTCTGTCAGATAACCCGAGATTTAGAACGCTGAATTATAGTGATTATAATTTCTCCTAAATCACGGTGCCAAGCCGTTGTGACCAGAGTTTCCCAAACAATTATTTTAAACAGATTGAAAACAGCAAAGCATCCCTAGTGGAATGACTTTTGATGACACACCGACAACTTGGCTATAATTAACTGGCAATTTAGTGCCGCGGAGCAACAGAGATTTTTAATTTGCAATTTCTGACTTCCACATTGTCTGATCAATGCAAACAAGAACAAAATCCTGCAATTTTCAGATGGTGTTTTTTGTAGGCTCATTTCGTCAACAGACTATTAAACCTTTTCACAAACTTAAACAATTTCAGGCATTTTCAAATCTAAAGAAATTCAAGTATGAAGAATTGAATTTTTTTGAAAATATAGACAGTTCTCTTTGTTTTTGCATGAAAGAAATAAAATAAAATAAAAACAACAATAGCAACACCAGGAGCAACAAAAATGGCTGTAGACATCAAATAGAATATTCTGGCCATTTATTTGGGTCAGTGCAATTAGCTATTTTACTTACAATAGTTCTGCAATAACAACTCAAATTGTAACACACTAACAACAGTGTTTAATTAGTGTATACTAATGAAGATGGTGCTTCTCAGATATTGGAGACTAACAAGATAAATGGTTTGGAAAATATCGTGGAAAATGTAGAAATTGCTTGTGACAAGCAATTTCTTCATTTTCCACAATGTTTTCTGTCATAAATAGACCAAATAATGTAAAAAAAATTGCATTTTATATCTTTGCCAGGAGAACCTTAGAATTTGATAAGTCTAAAATTTTGTTGTCTGGTAATAGGTAATTGTGTGTTTTTCAGGATGCAGAGACTGCAATAAACAGTATGAACGGACAGTGGCTCGGTACTCGACCAATCAGAACAAACTGGGCCACAAGAAAACCTCCCGCCCCTCCATCAAAGGAAAGTAAGTGAACATTGTACAATTAAAATTCAATAGTGTGAACATTGTACAACAAAAACTTGATATTGTTAACATTGTTCAACTGAAATTCAATATTGTGAACATTGTACAACAAAGCTTAATATTGTTAACATTCATTGTACAACTAAAACTCGATAGTGTGAACATTGTACAAGTAAAATGCAATACTGTGAAGATTGCTCAACTTAAACTCAATATTGTGAACATTGTACTACTTAAACTCAATATTGTGAACATCGTACAAGAAAAACTCAATTGTGAACATTTCCAACAAAAACTTGATACTGTGAACATTGTACAACTAAAATTCAATGGTGACAATATTGTACAATTAAAACTCAATTTTGTGAGCATTGTTCAACTAAAACTCAATTTTGTGAGCATTGTTCAACTAAGACTCAATATTGCGAACATTGTTCAACTAAAACTCAATTTTGTGATCATTGTTCAACTAAAGCTCAATATTATGAACATTGTACAACTAAAACTCAATATTGTGAACATTGTACAACTAAAACTCAATATTGTGAAAATTGTGCAACTATAACTCAATATTGTGAACATTGTACGACTAAAACTCAATATTATGAATATTGAACAATTAGAAATAATTTTCCAAAGTACTGCATTATGTATGTATTTCTATTTTTGAGAAAAAATTACAAAGGCAAAATCATCATCGAAATATGTTCCATTTCCAGATACGAAAATAACACCTACTCTGTTTTTGTTAAGTGAATATTTTTCTTGAAAACCCCGGGCAAAAACTGATTTTGTTTCCTAGACAATCAAATTAAACTATATTTTCCTCTTTCTATATGATTTAGTATTTTGGATAGACATTTGAATAATTTAATATTTCAAGTGGAGATATTAGGTGTATAATAGGAAGATTGGCTAGACGGAGGTTGTGGTGAAGAATTTAAAACTGTAGATATAAACAATCATCTAGAATCTACATCTGTTTTTACCAAACAAAGCATCAGAGTTTGAATGTTACAGAAAAAGCTTGGAAAAACATTGAGGCAAAAGAAGAAAATGCAGAAATAGCATTTTGACCAATCTAAACCATCTGTCTGTCCGTGCATCTGGCTGTCTGTCCATTAGCAATGTCTTGTGTGTGCAAATCCTACAGTTTTGATAGGAATTTGATAAAAATTGCCACAATGAATCTCCATGGTGTCTAGTTGTGCACACTGCTTACAGAATTCAGATAACTATTTTCGTTCTTGAATTATCTGCCCTTGAATTAAAAAGATGCCCATTTTCTTGTGTGCGCAACTCCTCCCACAGTTTTAATCAGAATTTTATCAAACTTACCACAAGGAATCTCCACAAGGAATATCCATGGTGTCTAGTTGTGCACACCACTTACAGAATTCAGATAACTGTTTTCTTCTATTGAATTATCTGCCCTTGAATGTAAGGAAAAATGCCCATTTTCTCAAAAGTGCCAATTTTCTCGTGTGCGCAACTCCTATGGTTTCATCCAGAATTCAATCAAACTAGCCACAATGAATCTCTATGGCGTCTGGTTGTGTAAACAAAATTTCGATAACTTTTCATGTTTGAATTATTTGCCCTTGAATTGAAAAAAAAATGGCCAAATTTACTGACAAGCCCCTCTCGGGCACATCTGTGCCGCTCTGCGAAGCTCTTTTCTCCTTTTGCCTCAATATTTTTGGTGCCAGTATTTTACATTAAATTTTATATGAATTTAATGTTAACTTATATTTATTTTGTCATCTGCAGCAACTTTTAAGTCTAAAATGTGTATTTTCGGAAATAGACAATAGGAAGATTGGCTAGACAGTGACTGCTTGTGAAAAATTTCAAACTGAAGATATAAACGCTTTCATAAGATTCTATTTATTTCTTTGGTTTTTATGCCCATTAGCAGAAAGAGCCCATAAATTTTTTCTCAAATTTGTCTGATAGGGATTTCACATTTCACAAATAAGTTTCCTCTGCTAAAAAAACTTTTATTTCTTTCATGCCAATGTCAAGATGCTCTTGTTCGGTCAAGGTTATAAAGTTAGTGTTGTGTTTGCCCTGTAAAAGTTTAAGCTTTGAAACAGCTAAACTTTAACCCTAAAAATTGGTTAAACTTGAAGTCATAAAAATTGGTTCTATTAATGAAAGTGTATTGGTATATTTCAGATGTAAAACAGTTAAACTTTGATGAAGTAATGGGACAGTCCAACCCGACCAACTGTACTGTATATTGTGGAGGCATAATTAACGGCTAACAACATCTCATATTTATGATATTGTTATATTTTAGATGTAAAACAGTTAAACTTTGATGAAGCAATGGGACAGTCCAGCCCGACCAACTGTACTGTATATTGTGGAGGCATAATTAACGGCTAACAACATCTCATATTTATGATATTGTAATATTTCAGATGTAAAACAGTTAAACTTTGATGAAGTGATGGGACAGTCCAGCCCGACCAACTGTACTGTATATTGTGGAGGCATAATTAACGGCTAACAACATCTCATATTTATGATATTGTAATATTTCAGATGTAAAACAGTTAAACTTTGATGAAGTGATGGGACAGTCCAGCCCAACCAACTGTACTGTATATTGTGGAGGCATAATTAACGGCTTAACAGGTAAATAGAGCTATAGATCTAGATATAAAGCACAAAATATTCTTTGATGTTCATCAAACCCTATGTTGATGGTACTTGTTGCAATCCTCTCTTCGAGACAATTCCAATGAGTACCCACAATATAGACTTTGGTTAAGAAATAACAAATGTAGAATGTCTTGGCCCGTCTTACCATATCTGTTGCTTTTGATAAACACACCAAAATATATGAGAAAGCTGGTTGGATACTCTATGACTACCGTCCTTTGGCTTTGTCGAGTTTGGCCTGAAAGATCAATCAATTGATCATTTTGAATATGTATGTTATTATGGTACTTGTACACTACGTTCTGTTGAGTCTATGTTCCATGAATATTCTATCGATGGGCAGAATAAATAAAGATCTATGTCTATATTTCAACAAAATTGTTTGATATGACATTAACTCCCAATTCATTTAATCAGGTAGTTCAATAGAAATATTCTTAGTTGTCATTTCATACATACGTATTTGAGAAAAATCCTACTCTGAATGGCACAGATCGTAGAGAAGGGCTCAGTGATACAAAAATCACGCTGTGCACTGTTTTCTTGATCTGTTAGAACTTTTGTCTAATATCCTTCCATGTTCCCCCTCTAAATGTATGAATGTCTATTTCAGAGGATCTCATAAAGAAAACATTCAGTTCCTATGGTACTATACAAGAAATTAGAGTATTTAAAGATAAAGGATATGCTTTCATCAGGTGAGGCTTTGTAAGATATTTACCCCCAGGACAAAATTCTTATAAGTGTTTCAGATTTAAAAAGAAAATATTTCTAAAGATAAAATTTGTGAGTTACAGCTCAGAAAACTAATGAGAGAATTTACTGAGTTTAAGCATCTCTTTTCTCTCAATGTTTTCCTTGAACCTTTGATGATAGGAATATTGAAGTCAGCCATGGCTTAGAAAAGATTGAAGAATCCGCTAAAGGTGATCAGGGGCATATTATTATCTATAATGGAATCCTTATCAAAAATTTAGCATATTCTGATAAAGCAGGTTTCAAAATTTGTAGGGAACCAATTTGCTTAAAAATTCTTCTTTGAAAAAATAATTTTAAATACTGAAATGTTTGAAATATGCTATCCTTTGGGAAAAACTGTCATGCTTCTATAAGAATTATGGCAGAAATAAGAGAGATTTTGGATTACATATTACCCTTAACCAAACAATAGGGATGAGTCTCAACTTTATCTCAAACGAAATGTTGTTTTGACATCAGTCTAATTCAGTACCTAAGAAAACATTGAGGGAAAATAAGAAATGATTATTATTAGCATTTTCTACTCATTCACATTCATGCTTGCTTGATAAATTTTATGTTGTCCTGACACCAATCAAGTTTAATCCTTTCCCAAACAAGACTAGTTTCTGTGTCGCTAATAGAAATGGTTATGTAAAACATTGAGACAAAAGGAGAAACTACTGATAACAAGCAGTTTCTCCTTTTGCCTCAATATTTTCGGTGATATACACATATTCTATCTTTAACATCTCTTTTGTCATCAGCAGCAGCTTTCAATATGGACAACCCTTGAAATTTGTCATTTGGGAAAGGGCTATATGGTCTGAAATACTGTCCTTTGGAAAGTGGCTGAAAGCTGAGATACAGTAAAGGATAAAAAAATGAAATATAGCTATAAAGAGAGCTATATATGTGATTAAAACATGCAAAGCAGATGTTTTTTATGTGTTATCTTGAAGATCAAAGATCTGGCATTTTACAGTCATTAATTGACATATACATTTCTCTCTACCTGATACTTTAAACATGTATCAATATTGAGCGTGGATCAGAAAACATCAGTTTCCAAAAGCATTTTATAAAAAAATCAGTTTCTAAAAATTTTTTGACATATGGACTTTGTTTCACTCTGGACTGGTCTGTAATTAAGTTTTTTGGGAAATTGTGTAAATTTTCTAAACTACAAAAACTTACAGGGGTCCAACTTGAATGCTGTTACAGACAACAAAATGGATACTGATGTAGTTATGCATCTAAAGTTATTCTTTTCTCACAATATTTGCAGGTTTGGTAACAAGGAGAGTGCAGCGCAGGCTATCTGTGGAGTGCACGGTCAAGTAGTCAACGAACAGCAAGTCAAGTGCTCATGGGGCAAGGAGTCCAATGATCCTACACAGTCTCAGTCATCCACGCCACAGTTGGTCGGTAACCAGTCTGTAAGTATCTGTGTATACACATAATGACTACATATACATACAATATGTATACATATACACACATCACAGTCCCAGTCATCCACGCCACAGTTGGTCGGTAACCAGTCTGTAAGTATCTGTGTATACACATTATGACTACACATACATATACATACAATATGTATACATATACACACATCACAGTCTCAGTCATCCACGCCACAGTTGGTCGGTAACCAGTCTGTAAGTATATACAACATATATATGTATACACACACTGACTACACATACACATACATGTAATATGTATACATTTACACTCTACACACACAAGGAGTCCAATGATCCTTCACAGTCTCGGTCATCCACGCCACAGTTGGTCGGTAACCAGTCTGTAAGTATCTGTGTATACACACAATGACTACACATACACCATATGTGTACATATACACTCTACACAATCTCAGTCATCCACGCCACAGTTGGTCGGTAACCAGTCTGTAAGTATCTGTGTATACACACAATGACTACACATACACATACATACAATATGTATACATATACACACAACACAGTCTCAGTCATCCACGCCACAGTTGGTCGGTAACCAGTCTAAGTATCTGTGTATACACACAATGACTACACATACACATACATACAATATGTATACATATACACACAACACAGTCTCAGTCATCCACGCCACAGTTGGTCGGTAACCAGTCTAAGTATCTGTGTATACACACAATGACTACACATACACATACATACAATATGTATACATATACACACAACACAGTCTCAGTCATCCACGCCACAGTTGGTCGGTAACCAGTCTGTAAGTATACACAACATTGGCTACATAGGCTCTGTATATTCTTATCATGAATACACGGACACATACATGCAATATGTATACATATAGGCAAAAAACAGATTCAGTCCTCCATGCCCCATAGGGTCGGTAATTAGTCTGGGATTATTATACAAAAACCTTTGGCTTATACAAAAAATATTGGCTTAATCTTGACCTCTTTGCAGGAATACATTAAAACGTCTCTAGACAGTACAAACAAATAGGCCAAACAGAGTGTGAAATACATGCTAAAAGAGGTCACTAATTTCGAGTGAATTTTAATTGTAAATTACCTACAACATAGGCTTTTATGTATACATAAATTGTATGTACAATATGTGTGCACACATTATGCATACATGTCTCAGTAATCCATACCAATTTGTTGGAAGCCAGTTTGAGACTTTAAACTGTCTCCATATGACCTTAGCTGTTTAGTGGGATGTAAAACTCCATTCACAAACTCACCAGTTACGTAGCTAGGTACACCAGATGCCACAATGTAAAATTAAAATCAAAACACACAGTGCTTTAACCAACTACAATGTTGCATCATGTCTTTTCCTCCTAAGATATCAGCATTTCCGTTGTCTACAAGAGCTTAGAATAATTATTGTTGTCTGGTTGAGGATTTTATGTCTTGTAAGATATAAGTAACCTGAGCTATTATATTCACATTGTATGAGATTAAGGAAATATTTCTGCAAAGATATTCTTACACCATATAAATAACATAAGAAACCAATTAGAAATGATATTAATACCGGATGAAAAATAGCTAGAACATTTTCCTCAGAATAGATAGTCTGAGATGCATTTGTGCAATATTTCTGTAAGTCCATATATAATTTGTAAGCACTTGCAACAGTTTTGCACCTAATTCATTCAAGAAAATGTCTTTATTGAAAAAGGCAATCAGTTTGTGATTTGTTGTGTGAGATTTTTTGGTTTTATTTCATCATTAGGCTGCTCTTGCAGGCGTTTTAATCAGAATCTCATATAAACCCTTTCCCAAACAAGACCTGGTTTTGACGTCCCTAAAAGAGGAGATTTTAGAAAATATTGAGACAAAAGAAGAAAATGCTGGTAACCAGCATTTTCTTCTTTTGCCTCAATATTTTCTGTGCTATATCATGAACAAATCATTTCTTTAACAACATAAGTTTTGTCGTCTGCAGCAGATTTTAAATGGGAATGATCGGAAATTTTGTGTTTTGGGAAAGTTTTAATCAGAATCTCTGATATTATGGGATGCCCCTGGGTCAGGTTTTTGTACT
The DNA here is from genome assembly GCA_963680895.1 of Fragum sueziense. Classification (NCBI taxonomy): domain Eukaryota; kingdom Metazoa; phylum Mollusca; class Bivalvia; order Cardiida; family Cardiidae; genus Fragum; species Fragum sueziense. The sequence goes on along the minus strand of OY804601.1, from coordinate 11,700,425 downwards.
GTTGAGTGAGAACATTTTTTGTCTGGCAAGTGCATGTGGGGTACATTCAACAATGAATGATGGTTCAGAGCTATCTACAACTTTATGGGGCTGCGGCCATGGCACAGTTGGTAGCGCATCTGCCTTTCATTCGAGAGGTCCTGGGTTTGATACCCAGCGCGGCTAATACCCTATCTGACAAAAATGTCACCCATCAATGCTTTGATATCGTGAACCCATGTGGGGGAGCAGCTGGAGGCTCGGTTATGGTGTTGTGGTAGTACTGATAAGAGAAACGACGGGAATCCATGGTTAGGTGCTCCAGCCGCTGCGATATGACCTTAGTAGTTGAAAACGGCTTAAACCCCCCCCCCCCCCCCCCCAAATGCAATGGTGATTTATAACTTTATGAAAATTCATTATTCAAACCCTGTGTTGTGGGTACTCTTTTGTAATTTCTTGGCAAACTTTCTTTTAGTATTCAAATTTTATGATTTCTTTTAGGATATAAATTTCAGACTTTGTGATAGTCACTATGTTTTACTGTTGTCGGTCTGTCTGCACATTGTGTGCATGTTTCCACATAAAAAACTCATAATTTCCATATTTCTCTGCCATTTTAATATTAGATACATAATTATGGAGACATATATCAATAGGTATCATCATATATACAAAGGACAAGGTCATTCTTATGGAAAAAATATCATTTCACAGGGTGACATATGTCCAAGACTCTATGATCAGAAAAAGAGTTCTTCTCACAATATTTTCTGCGGAGCAGTTTTCCGACATCCTGATTTTTCATTTGCGTTGATAGTAAAGAGTGGGCAATCAGCCCGTGAATTATGACGTCTAGACTGGTTATCGCATGATTTGTAAGAAAAATACTCGTAATTGAATAACATTTGGTATGGTCCAGTCTACAATAATACAGCCACACTTAGACAATATCACATGGAAATAATTGTCGGTGTTATTGCAAAACCTCGTAACTCCAGCTTTAATCAAGCTGGAGTTGCGAGGTTTTGCAATAACACTGATTTGATATCATTTATGTGTCCGCGTTTTGTACCATACTAGCAAATATAGAGAATGAATAAAACCGGAGATATATACTCGGCAAAACTGCTAACGCATCGCTCAGATCTTTGTTAATAATTTTTTAACGAATATACAGAAAACCTTCAAAATTTGCACATGCTGACTACCACCATTTGATAAGATATCTATGAAATTTCATAGTAAATGTTACCGTATCTTGTAAAATATTGAACTTTTAATAAGGACACCCTTAATACTAAAATTCATAAAGTCTGAAATTTGATTAAAATGGAAAATTCACCCATAACTTTGAAACCTTTTGTATAGGCTGAAAGAGTTTCTGTTTATAAAAGTTACCCTTCAAAAAACAAAACGATGGCTTTAACTTTTTTATGGGCGCGTAATGTATTCCCACAGAGGCATTTTTACATCACTAGTGCCTTAGGTATCATTGATGGCGTCGACGGCGACGTAGGTTACGTAGACAAAAACGTATCGGTCTATATCTTATGAACTGTATAAGATGCAGTCTTGATATTTCACACATAGACAGGCCCCAGCAAGACCTTTCACCTGACACTATAAAATTTGACCTTGTGACCTTGACCTTGAAAAATTGACATTTTCTTTCCAAAAGGTGCGTCTATGCGAGCTACGTTGTCCCGGAACAGCCCTTGTTATGTTAGATAGAAAATTAATTTTTTCAGACTTTAATTTTACAATAAACCAGCTTTCAAAATCAATTCAAACAAAAATGATTGAAAAAGATCACAAGTTACATGAGCCGAAAAACTGTTTTGGCCCCCTTTCGTATGATACGGTCACATAAGAAAGAAAACTTAGAAATAGTTTTATAAATGAGTGCAGAAACTTGTGGGATAAACATTTGCCAAATTATAAATCTAAATCTTTGACAATAAAGAAGTTAAGCAATTTTAAAAAGTGATGCGTTAGCTCTTTTGCTGAGTATATTTTGGATAAAAATTGACCAAATTGCAGCTGTAATTTCTCCTTTATAACATTTCCTGAACAAGAACATTTTTTACACCCATAAAAGAGACACAACATTTTCTACCTTTTTAGCGAGCCGGGACTTTATGTCCGGGGAGCTAATGTTACAGCCCTAGTGTCGGCGTCGCGTCCCGTCCCGTCCCGTCCCGTCTTCACTTGAAAAACTTTAACCTGGTCCATATCTCAGGCACTATAAGAGATACAGCCTTGATATTTCATACATAGATACATCTCGACAAGACCTTTCATTTGGGATCATGACCTTTGACCTCGTGACCTTGACCTTGGAGTTTGACCTACTTTTGAAAAACTTTAACCTGGCCTATTTCTCAGGCACCATTAGAGATACAGCCTTGATATTTCATACATAGATACATCTCAACAAGACCTTTCATTTGAGACCATGACCTTTGACCTTGTGACCTTGACCTTGGAGTTTGACCTGCTTTTAAAAAAATTGCTGTTTTGTGACAAGCTCTCGTATAGGCGAGCTACGTTGTCCGCGGACAACTCTTGTTAGATCAATATTTCAGCTTTTCATTCACATATATGTCAATTTGCCATTTACAACTTTCACTTTAGACTGATCTACAATTTTGTCACCCTTGAGAGGGATCACCTTGATTCAGAACATTTGAAGGTCTTTATTTCATGGAGACGCTACATATAAAAGCTGAAAACATTTTGATTTCAACTGTGTTAAACACAATCATAAAAATTCATAATGCAATTACCATAGTTCATGCTTACCTACTATTTTTGAGTCACACTACAGTTGTCGCCACATGGTATGACACGTCTTTATGTTTTGTTTAACGTTCAATTACATTTGAACAAAATATAAACATTGTGCCATACGACGTGGCGCCAACTGTAGCTCTGTCCTAACCCTGTTTATATTGTATATTTTTAGCCTCAACAGCAACAACAACAACAGTACAATGGCAATGGTATGGGTAGTATGGGGTATAACTACAATATGGGCTACGGTTATTATCCGGGATACGGTCAACAGGGCTACAATATGCAGGGGGGAGCCTACGGTTATGGATACCAATACGGGTATGTAGTCATTATACCCCCCACCTACGAAGTAGAGGGGGGTATATTGGTTTCACCATGTCTGTCTGTCTGTCCGTCCGTCCGTCCGTCCGTCCGTCCATCCGTCCGTCCGTCCGTCCGTCCGTCCGTCCGTCCGTCCGTAGACTTTTTCGTTTCCGTGCTCTAACTCAAGAACCGGTTGACCTAGGATCATGAAACTTTACACAGTTGTTGCCCATGACCCAAGGAGGTGCCCTATTGTTTTTGGGTCACGAAGGTCAAAGGTCAAGGTCACAATCGGACTTTGTTTAAAATCCGTTTCCGTGCTCTAAGTCAAGAACCGGTTGACCTAGGATCATGAAACTTTACACAGTTGTTGCCCATGACCCAAGGAGGTGCCCTATTGTTTTTGGGTCACGAAGGTCAAAGGTCAAGGTCACAATCGGACTTTGTTTAAAATCCGTTTCCGTGCTCTAAGTCAAGAACCGGTTGACCTAGGATCATGAAACTTTACACAGTTGTTGCCCATGACCCAAGGAGGTGCCCTATTGTTTTTGGGTCACGAAGGTCAAAGATCAAGGTCACAATCGGACTTTGTTTAAAATCCGTTTCCGTGCTCTAAGTCAAGAACCGGTTGACCTAGGATCATGAAACTTTACACAGTTGTTGCCCATGACCCAAGGAGGTGCCCTATTGTTTTTGGGTCACGAAGGTCAAAGGTCAAGGTCACAATCGGACTTTGTTTAAAATCCGTTTCCGTGCTCTAAGTCAAGAACCGGTCGACCTAGAATCATGAAAATTTACACAGTTGTTGCCCATGACCCAAGGTGGTGCCCTATTGTTTTTGGGTCACAAAGGTCAAAGGTCAAGGTCAAGATCTGACTTTGTATAAAATCTGTTTCCGTGCTCTTAAGTCAACAACCGGTTGACCTATAGCACTTTTTCAGTGACAAGGCGCTAGTGGGGGGTATTTGTCCGCTTTGCGACAGTTCTAGTTATGTATTATGTTGTAATGTATCAGTACTTTATAACTACAATATGGGCTATGGTTATTATCCGGGATACGGTCAACAGGGCTACAATATGCAGGGGGGAGCCTACGGTTATGGATACCAATACGGGTATGTAGTCATTATGTATTATGTTGTAATGTATCAGTACTTTATAACTACAATATGGGCTATGGTTATTATCCGGGATACGGTCAACAGGGCCACAATATGCAGGGGGGAGCCTACGGTTATGGATACCAATACGGGTATGTAGTCATTATGTATTATGTTGTAATGTATCAGTACTTTATAACTACAATATGGGCTACGGTTATTATCCGGGATACGGTCAACAGGGCTACAATATGCAGGGGGGAGCCTACGGTTATGGATACCAATACGGGTATGTAGTCATTATGTATTATGTTGTAATGTATCAGTACTTTATAACTACAATATGGGCTACGGTTATTATCCGGGATACGGTCAACAGGGCTACAATATGCAGGGGGGAGCCTACGGTTATGGATACCAATATGGGTACGTAGTCATTATGTATTATGTTGTAATGTATTCATTCTGTACAACTATATATTTGCAAAGGTTATTATCATGGCTACGGTCAGCAGAGTTTTAACCCACTCCCAAACATTTGCGCTTTTTAATGCCCTTCAAGATAAAAGCTTTGGAAAACATTGTGGAAAATGAAGAAATTGCTTGTGACAAGCAATTTCTTTATTTCTCTCAATATTTTCTAAACAAAAAAACAAAAAAAAATGAAAATCCATTCACTTTAAATTGTCGTCTGCAACATCTTTGAATTTTGGCAAGTCGACACTTTTGCCGTTTGGTAAAGGATTGAAGAGATATTTTCTTGTGACCATTAACCCTCTCCCAAACAAGACCTGGTTTTGACGTTCCTAATAGAAAATGCTGGGGAAAACATTGAGACAAAAGAAGAAACTGCTGATAACCAGCAGTTTCTCCTTTTGTCTCAATATTTTCTTTGCCATATTTTACACAAATTCTATCTTAAATACCTTCCGTTTTGTCAGTTTTGTCAGTTTTTGAACTGGGTCACCCTAAAATTTGGCCGTTTGGGAAAGGGTTAAGGAGAGCATGTTTTGGCCATGCCATGTGTCTTTTGTGGGTGTTTGCTGAGGGATATGATCTCATATGCTGAAATGTGCAAAGTGAGCCTGGATGTAGATGACCCCTTTCTATAGACTTTTGATCCAGTCTCCTATGATTATAGGGGAACTATAGTGTCATCTTGTTTATTAATATCAAAATCATTCAGAAAACTGTGGTAAAACAAGTTGATGGAACTTACCAGAAATGTGTATGAAAAGGATATGTCAGAAAGAACAAAATGTTTTATCGGGTGAAACTGTATCACAAGAAACTCTATTCAATATATGGCTCTTGTATTTTCTAACTTGTTTATATTTCCGTCAGCAGTAGTATGCCGGCGATGCAGCAACAATGGGGTGGTATGCAGATGCAGCCTGGTCAGCCTACAGCTAGCTACGGTCAAGGGTCCTATCAAATGGGTATGTATCTGGATACTCCCTCTATATGTGGGTCTGACAGGGGATTGAGGGGCTTACTGAAGGTTCTTTTTAAAAGCAGTTGTGGGCAATACCTTTGAACTTGTCAAAATATTTATCTTCTTGTAGTGTGTGAAAGTATTTTGAGTGCTTAGAGTAAACCTTTCTTAACCCCATTACCAGATGGCAAAATTTTATCCTTTTCCAAGTATAAAAATGATGCAGAGGACAATTTCAAGTGAATATGATATTATATTCTTCGGTCTTTTAGGGTAGAAAACATTGTGGAAAATTAAGTAACAAGCAATTTCTTCATTTTCCACAATGTTTTGCAAAGCCTTAATCTTAAATGGTGTTCTTAAGCGCTTTTGAATGTATTCTTGAATGATAAAAGCGCTACATAAGTTTGGTATTTAATAATAATAAAAAGAAAAGCTCCAATGTTTTGGAATGGGTTAACTATTTACCATACATATACAGTAGCCTACTTTTACACTTGACAAAGGAGAATGAAAATAAATTGCTTTGGCTATGCTGGATAGAACTACCATTTGTATTTCAGTAAGTCCCTTTTTCTCGAGGAAGGACACACTATATGAGGGAATTTTTTTCACTCCTTTTACTCAGTAGTATCATTTTACATTCTCTTTTTTCATGATTGAAATCTTGATATTGTGTTGAATTTTCTTCCTTCTTGATATTTTCACCAATTTCCTTTAGATAAGCCTTTGCTCATTTAATTCAGACTTTTTTCAAGTTGTTAGATTTATCCTTTCTTGCTTATATAGGTAATTAGGGAATTCTCTATTTTCTTTGCTTGAGCCGTAACTAATATTTTTACAATGGTTTATAGTTTGGTTTGTCTTTAAATTAAGCTCAAAAGAACTTAATAGAATTCCAAAATTTTAAAATCAATTGTATATAAATCTTTTTCACATCATTTAGTTTATCGGTAGTTAAGGATTCATCAAAGATTATAGTCTGAGAGTAATAGATAATGCAGACTAAGATCAGATTGTGCTTATGTGGAGCCTGATCTTTTTTGCACTATCTTGCAGCACGGAAATGATATTCCATTAGCTTTACATTGTTTGATTGATGATTAAGGTAGTCTACCCCTAATGAAATTTTCATGACATCAGAATTATTCCAGCGACATCGAAAACGTTGGGCGTTGGAACTATCCAATGCCCAAATAGGTTTGGATATGTAAAGATGCAGCTTGAAAAAAGCCAATGTTTTATGAGTCTCAAAAGGGCCACATTACGGGTATTCTACCTTAAAGCGAATATCTTGAACTTTGATGAATTACTTAAAATGAAATTTTCAAAAAGACCATATTTCACCTTGAGCTTCCACACAAAGCTGATTCCTTGAAAATTGTTTTGTAAATGATAAAAACTAAGTAGTCTTTACATATAAAATAGATATGTTCATACTACAACGATAATGTTGACATCCAAATTGGAAATAAAAGATGCAAAATTATATTGGGCATTCTCATGATTTGTACAGTAATCATGAAAGTAAATGCCATTATTAGCTCACCTGAGCACAAAGTGCTCGAGGTGAGCTATTGTGGTCACTCACCGTCCGTCGTCCGTCTGTCTGTCTGTCTGTCTGTCCGTCCGTCCGTCCGTCCGTCCGTCAACAATTTCTTCAAACATCTTCTTCTCCAAAACCAACAGGCCAATTTTGACCAAACTTGGCAGGAATGTTCCTTGAGTGACCCTTCTCAAAATTTGTTCGGGGATTTTTGATTCGTCAAAATATGTGGGCGTGGCAGGGCGGGGCTTATCGGACTTAAAGAAATCCTAAGAAAATTCTTTAAAAATCAGCCATTGGGCCAATTTGAACCAAACATGGCAGAATTGTTCCTTGAGTGACCCTCCTCAGAACTTGTTCGCAGATTTTTGATTCGTCAAAAAATGTGGCCGTGGCAGGGAGAAAGGGGCTTATCAGACTTGGAGAAATCATAAGAAAATTCTTTAAAAATCAACCATTGGGCCAATTTGAACCAAACTTGGCAGAATGGTTCCTTGAGTGACCCTTCTCAAAACTTGTTCCCAGATTTTTGATTCGTGCAAAAAACGTGGCTGTGGCAGGGAGAAAGGGGCTTATCAGACTTAGAGAGATCATAAGAAAATTCTTTAAAAATTAACCATTGGGCCAATTTGAAGCAGACTTTGCAGGAATGTTCTTTGAGTCTCTCTTTTCAAAATTGATTCACAAATGTTTACATTTGTCAAAAAATGAGGGCGTGGCAGGGAGGAAGGGGCTTTTCGGCCTTAGAGAAATCAACCAATGGGCCAATTTGAATCAATTAAAGTTTCGTCAAAAAATGTGGGTGTGGCAGGGCAGGGCTTATCTAACCAAGAGAAATTGTTAAAAAGATCTTCAAAAATCTTCTTCTGCTTAACCATTGGGCCAATTAGAACCAAATTTGGCAGGAATGTTCCTTATGTGACCCTTCTTAAGATTTGTTTGCAGATTTTTTATTCGTCCAAAATTGTGGGCGTGGCAGGTCAGCACTTATTGGACTTGGAGAAATCATAAGAAAATTCTTGGCAGAAATGTTCCTTGGGTGACTCTTCAAAATTTTTTATTCGTCAGAAAAAGTGGGCGTAGCTTATCGGACTTACAGTGTTGGCAAATTTTGTATTGAACAAAAAAGTGGCTGTGGCAGGGCATGGCTTATCAAACTTAGAGAAATAATAAGAAAATTCTTTAAAAATTTTAAAAAATCAAGCATTGGGGCAATTTCAAACAAATTTGACAACAATGTTCCTTGAGTCACCCTTTTCAAAATTTGTTTGCAAATTTTTGATTCGTCAAAAAAGTGGGCGTGTCTTTAAATTTCTTTCAGGTGAGCGATATAGGGCCATTCTGGCCCTCTTGTTTATTGCATAAGCTTTATTAAGATTAAATATGGTACATGAATGGATAATGGTATTATTATTTTGCACTATTTTATTTTCTCCATGTCAGTGTCTGTCCGTTTGTGTGTGTGTCTAGCTAGTGTTACGAATCATGTGACATAAATAAGGTGTACTTTAAATGAATAGTAAATGAATACACAAGTTACTTATATGATTTCTACAGTGAATTCACAATTTGCAAGAACTCCCAATCTTTGGGCAACCGGTCTCATGTCCTGCTTTCCTTGAATTTTCTTAGCAAAAATATCAAATGTTTTCTTTCTAATGCAGTCTGTAACCTTGGTTAAATTTCTGAGGAAATGATTTAAAGTGTCAATAAATGGCGTAGTCCAAGAAATTTCAAACTGTAGCCTTAATTTTGAATTCCAACCAACGTTGAAACTTCCTTGAAACTGTTTGAATTTATTAAGGTTGTTTTTCAGACATTTTGAAACATTTGTGATATTTAAATTCTTGGATCTTTTTTCCCGATAAACTTAGATGAGTTCTTAGACAGAATGATAGATGAAACAGAAAAACATTTTAGTGTAAATTTAGAGCATTTTTTACGCGTAGATTGACAGCTTGCTTTGCTGAGCATTTTAAGTCTATCTAGTGATAGAATATAGATAGTTAATCACTTAAATTCTTCGGCTTGTCGTAAAAACTGTCTAGAATTTAACCCAGAGATTGAATATCATTGATTTTAACTTCATTCATTTTCTGTAATCCTTTCTATATCTTTCTCCATGTCCAATAATCTGTCTGTCCTATCTTCTTCATGTCTTTAAGAAGCTGAGCCCAAATGTGAAGGGGAGCAGCTGGAGGCTCAGTTAGGGTGTTGTGGTAGTACTGGTATGAGAAACGACAGGAATCCATGGTTAGGTGCTCAAGCCGCCGAGACATGACCATAGCAGTTGAAAACGGTGTAAAACCCAAATAAACCAAATGTGAAGGGGGAGGGGGGACAACACCCAAGTCTATCAATCCAAGGATTTTCTTCATTTGTTTAACCCTTTCCCAAACAGCAAACTTCTACGATGATCCAATTCAAAAGCTGCTGCAGACGACAAAAGGGATGTTGTTAAACATAGGATTTGTGAATAAGATGGCACAGAAAATATTGAGACAAAAGGAGAAACTGCTGGTTATCAGCAGTTTCTTCTTTTGTTTCAATATTTTCCCAAGCATTTGCTATTAAGGACGTCAAACCCTTGTCTTATTAAGGAAAGGGTTAAATCCCTACATGGCCTTGTTGCATTTTGACCAAGGTCATGTGCCGCTCACTGATGGATAAACCACATAGATCCTCTAAGTTGGATAAGCTGCTGGTGACTTTTGATGTTGTTTGTATGGGTGCAAGAAATGCCAGGAGTACTGAAATTTTGTACTTAACCCCGTTCATATGGTAACCGAAATTTGTACTTGTACAAGAAATGCCATGAACACATGGTTTGGTGTTTAACCCGCTGCTATTTGACTGAAAATTTGTTGAATGTTGCATTAACCCTTTCCCAAACAAGACCTGGTTTTGACATCCCTAATTGGTAAGACTTTAGAAAACCTTGAGACAAAAGAAGAAACTGCTGATAACCAGCAGTTTCTCCTTTTGCCTCAATATTTTTTTTTGTTTCTTTTTCAACATCTTTTATGTCGTCTGCAGCAACTTTCAAATTGGACAGCCGTAAAATTTTGTCGTTTGGCAAAGCGTTAAACTCTGTTCGATCATATCAATTTCTACCCGTCAATAATTTTGTCCTTTAGTAAAAGGGTTAATGGATTCATAAAGTAGTGGTAGATTATGATAAATGAGACTATAGAAGAAACATGTGAATATAACCAGAGGCCATGTCACGTAGACATGCAAGGAAATAGTGAAAAATTATACTCAGATGAAAGATAAACTGTACACTTTGAACAAAATAATGAAAAAATAAAATGTTACCTTAAATGTTTCCCGAATTGGAAAACTATAAAGATGTTGCAAATGTTTTATGAAAGGCCATGAAAGTAGAAAATGCTGACTTAGATAATTTCTTGTTTTCTATGAATGTTTTTCTTCAAATCTTTTTGTTTTGGCGAACATCAGAACCAGAGCTCTTTCGGAAAAAGGTTAATAATGAAAGTGGATAACTTATTTTTATTGTCTCTTTTAAACCTATATCATTTTATTTTATGAAAGACTATTTCCAGGAATTAGTTTATACTAAACCTTTCCCAAACGAGACCTGGTTATTTGAGTCCTTACAGTTAAAAAATGTCAAAAAATTTCATACAAAGAAGAAAATGTTGTAACCTGCTTTGTCTCCATTTCCCTCTGTGTTTTCAATGCTATAACTAACAAAGTTTCTTCATGTCCGAAAACATTTATGATGTTGCTTGCAGCAGCTTTCAATATAGACTTGTCAAATATTTTGTTGTTTAGGAAAGGGCTGAAGGTCTCTAGAGGGTTGTTATAAAAGAGCTGTTATACTATAGGATAATGGGATTGTATATTAATAAGATTGCCCTTCCCTGTCAATGAAACTTTATAGTACTTTTGCTAAATGAAAAAAGGTTTTAAAGTCCTGTCATGCACAACTTTGCGCCCACATCACAGCAAACAACATATGCTGCACACATTACCTTTTTTGGAATACTCCACCAGCCCTGCGTTCAGTAAGGGTTTACGAAAGCTCACCAGAGCAACTTCTTTGACACAAAATTGACAGAATTGACCGAGTATTCGGAATAAAACGGCTCACATAAAACCTTACCGAACGCAGCCCAGTAGGCAGGCAGTGAATGAGAGTGACTGGGTTCATAGACTCGTCAAATTACAAATTCATTTATACTTTTTGTGTTGAACTTGCTTCTATAGTCTTTCAAATAAGATCAACTGAGACCCGCTTTCCATTATCAGCTGATGAGCAGAATATAAGATATAAAACAATAATTCTCCTATTTGGACTTGAAATTTACTTTTAGTTTGTGAGGCCGCGGCCATTGGGCAGTTGATAGCACATCAGATTCTGCCTCTCATTCAAGAGGTCTGGGGTTCGATACTCGGCCGTGGCAAATACCCTTTCTGACAAGAATTTTACCCAACAAAGGTTTGAAATTGTGAACCTATGTGGGGGAACAGCTGGAGGCTCGATAGGGTGTTGTGGTAGTACTGGTATTAGAAACAAAAGGAATACGATATGACCGTAGCAGTCAAAACGGCGTAAAACCCCATTAAAACAAAAACAAATACTTTTAGTTTGTCCCATTTGCAAAACGTTTTTTATTAACAAAGAATGATACATGCAAAGTAGCGAACTTTTTTTTTTCACTGTGTAGTTTGACCTTCAATCATCTCTAAGTGATATTTTGTGTTTATGAACAAACTGGTATCACTTTTGGGCAATATTTGTCTTTTACGGAGAAAAGCAAAAGTATAACATATGGATGGGGATTAGACTTTAGTATTTACATGGTATAGGGTCAAATTGTTTATACTTTTTTCTCACATTCTTTTTAAACTCCATTGACTTGTATTACAATGTCCTGCAAAGTTGTCGTGTACAATATTATTTTTTGTGCTCAAATGTACAAACCTTTGTTACTTTCAAATTATGTCATGGCAAATATCATTTTTGAAAATTCATATGTCTCTCACCAAGTAAAGATTTGTAAATGAATTTCTACATAGGATGAACATCTTGCAGTTCGGTTTGGATGTTGTGTTTGCAATGGTGGGAGAAATGCAAGGAGCACATGATTAGAAGTATCAAAACCTATTCTATCAATCAATTTATCAGTGTGACATTTGCTTTGTCATGTGCAAATATTCAAGATCAAAAATATGTCAAATGAAAAAAGGCTAAGCCACCATGTTTGTCAAGTAGTCCATAGAGCGGTTCAGACCCTTTAGTACCTCTTGTCTTATTTATATTTGTTAGTGGCTGTATTTTGATCTGCTATCAGAGCTTTAGATAAGAGGGCAGTTATGGCTTTTCAAAATGAAATATTTCATTTATTACTCATCAAACCCTAATGTTGTTGGTACTCATTTGAATCGTCTGAAAAAGACGATTCAAATGAGTACGAACAACATCGGGTTTAGATTTGAAATTACAAATTGTTAGTGTTATTGCCAAACCTCGTAACTCCAGCTTTAATTAAGCTGGGGTTATGAAGTTTTGCAATAACACCAACAAAATTTTGATTGCCTTTTCCCCCCCTTTTACTTGAGCTCTGGCTATTTTTTCATTATTTTTGCATTTATTCTGTAGGGGTGTCAAGTCCGGTCACCCTCAGTCTGATAAGGCCTTCACCCTGAGTATAACATCTTGGGTGAGTCCATTTCAATCAGCATATTTTTTATACTGCTCTCTTCATTCAAAGTTTTTTATCATTTTTTTACTAATTACTCTTTTATTACACCCTTGTATCAAGTATAGGGCGTATTGTATTTCTCTTGTCTGTCTGTCCAATGTTGCGTAACAATTTTGTGCACTGATTTGAATATACCTTCTGTAGCAAAGTAGTTGAGACATCTTTGTAAGTATCTGTTCAAAGATTCAAATCCTAATGGAGGCTGATATACCACATTGAATTGAACTTCTGTGGCTATATGGCTAAATGTCATGTATTTAAAGAATGGTTGACATAGTACCACATCTGCCAGAAGCATTGCACCAAGATTTGGAATTCAAGAGGTATGCAAAGTTAATGAAAAGCTGTCTCAGAATGGGCTTGCCTTTAAGTTAGGGATAGCACTGATGTGACAGCTTCCAACATTTAACCCTTTCCCAAACAAGACCTGGTTTTGACGTCCCAATTAGAAAAGGTTTGGGAAAATATTGAAACAAAAGAAGAAACTGCTGATAACCAGCAGTTTCTCCTTTTGTCTCAATATTTTCTATGTCATATTTTACACAAATCCTATCTTTAATAACGTCCATTTTGTCATTTGTGGCAGTTTTTAAAGTGGATCACCCTAAAATTTTGTCGTTTGGGAAAGGGTTAAAGCTAGTCTATGTAGAATTTTTTCCTTTAGAAAAGCTGATGTATCAAAACAAAAATTGAACAAAATTTGGTGCTAACAGGGGTATAAGTGTTTCACAATGCAATCTTTTTTACTCTCTTGGGAAGGTGTTTTTATTATTTATTCTTTTTTCATCCTTTAGATGTTTTTATTTGTAGCTTTTTATTTATTTCTCTGCATGTTTCTTTTTTTATTGGGCTTCAAAAAAGAAGAAGAAGAATTGTCACATGCGGCAATCACGTGACTTTGTTATGATATATTTTCCTCACTTATGTAAACAAAAACACTCGGTAAGAACACATTTTCTCAATTTTTAAATCAAATACTTAACTCTCAGAATTGAGATACGTACCATTCGATGCGTCGTAATCTCCGGTTTATTTTGATACCAAGCGCATCCCTCAAATCCATGTCAAAGCTGAGAACATTCGTGCAAAGTGCAAACATTTCTTAAGAAAATATATCACGGCATTTAAAAATACTTTGCACGAATGTTCTCAGCTTTGACAGGGATTTAAGGGAAGATCTTGGTACCAAAATAGACCAGTGAGTATGACGTATCGAATGACACGTATCTCAATATTGAGTGTTAAGTATTTGATTAAAAATTTGAGAAAATGTGTTCTTTCCTAGTGTTTTTGTTTACATAAGTGAGGAAAATATATCATAACAAAGTCACGTGATTGCCGCCTGTGATTGTTGGGGAATTGATATTTCACAACATTGATAGGAAAGGCATAGTCTTTTCATCAAATAGTTGAGGAAATTTTGATACTACTGTAAGGCCATTGACCAAAATAAACACACTCATACAGAAAAGGTATTCATTATAAAGCTGTATGTTGTCCCTTTCCTTAAGAAAACCTGCAGACAAGCTGTAGTTACAAGATTTTGGAAGAAAAAGAACAATATCTTTCATAATGTTTCTGAACATTTACTTTATACATTCATATTTCTTCTTGTTGAGAATGGCAATGTAATTTATCGAGTGCATAAAAGTGTTCACATGTCCCTATTAAAATTTTTGCAGATTGAAAGTTATTTGAATAATGCGAGAACTCAAGCAAATAGATTTTCTGTCACAAGCTGACTGCATTGCTCTTGCATATAGATTTCAGACTCCGCTATTTGAAACATGCATGTCAAGTTTTATTGAAAATTACAAAAAACTTTGCAAACATGCAGCTCGGAATTAAAGAAGAGTTCTGCAGAAACGTGCATCAAATATTACAATTCTTTATGCCCTCATATTTATAAAAGTTTTGTCTGCATTGCCGGAATTAGACCATTAAAATTTGGAAAATATTGCTAAGTTATTCCCCATATATGTCTGGAAAACTACTTCATTATTTCACCAATTCAACCCTTCGCCAAATGGCAAATTTGGGTAAGGGGTTGAGGCTAGAATTTGATTTGTTAGAAATCTTTGGATTAACTTAATGAAAAAAACAACAGTCAAAGTGTTTACTGGTGATTATCTTTTATCCCTTCCCAAATGATTCGGCATTAGTTTATGGTGCAAGTAAAATTCAGAGTAATGGATGGTGGTTATCACATCCATTCCCTCCATTGTTTCTTTAACCTATAAGCCCATTTACCAAACAACACACTTTTAGAATGGTCCAAATTCATAAATTTTACATATGACAATTTCAAGTGAATTGAATTTAAAATATTTGGTCTTTTTGAAAGCAAAATATTGTGGGAAATGAAGAAATTGCTTGTCACAAGCAACTTCTTCATTAGCTCCACTGGCCTTCAGGCCAGCGGGCTATTGTCATGGCGCTGTGTCCGTCGTGCGTGCGTCCGTCCGTCCGTCCGTCCGTCCGTCCGTCCGGTCGTCAACTTTTTCTTAAAAAATCTTCTCCTCAGAAACTACTTGATGGATTTCAATCAAACTTCATAGGAATGATCCTTAGGTGGTCCTCTATCAGATTCCTTCAATTGATTTTGATTGAACCAGAAAGTCTGGAGTTATCTGCCCTTGAATTAAAAAATGGCTGTTTTGACTTTATTTTCACTCTAGCCACTACAAATATTTATCAATCAAGACAAAACTTCGTAAGAATGTTGTTGCTGATAAGATCTTGCCTGGGTGCAATTTTCAGCTTGATCTGAATATTACATCTTGAGTTGTGTGCCCTTGAAATTCGCAAAATTACCATTTTTTACCTTATTTTTACTCAAACAGCCATAAATATCCACCAATCAACACAAAACTTTCATGTTATCTTACTGGCCATAAGATCTTGCATGTGTATAATTTACAGCTTCATAGGAATCTTAAATCATGATATATCTGCCCTTGAATTTGACAAAATTGCTGTTTTCGACTTTGATTTTACACTCTTTACATCCACAAATATTGAACAATCAGGTCAAAACTTAAACAAGGTATAGTTGAAGTTAAGATCTTGCTTTAGTGTGATTCTTAGCCAGATAGGAATGTAAAATCATCAGTTATATGCCTTTCAATTTGGCAAAATTGCTAATTGTGACTTCGTTTTCACTCCAACAGCCAAACTCACTCTAATAAAGACAAAGCTTGGTTAACCAATTATTGATCTTATATGAATGCATTTCAGCTTTCTAGTTACTTTGTAATTGCTTTAAGAGCAAGAAGTATTGAAACATCTTGTCAAAACTTGAACTTGATATTACAAGAAATTTAGGTTTCATTAATTTTGGAAAAGGGTATTTCCCTGAATCTATTTTTAGCACTAAATCTATCTTTAGAAATATGAAATATTTTGGGGTAATCAATGGTCTGTTAATTTAGATCTGTTTGGAAGAAGGAAAATTTCAATTGCTAGTATCATCCTAAGCTGGAATGTTCTACCATTTCCTTTTACCCTTTCTCAAATGGCAAACATAAAGTTTTATTTTCTTTGCTTCAAGAACCAAACATTTTGAACAATCTAGTTTTGTAACTTTCTTTTTGCTGTATGAAACACAAGCATTGAACAATCTAATCAAAACTTGAATTAAATATTACATGAAATTCAGGCCTGTGGAGCGACTCAAGACCTTCAGGTCTTCTAGTTTTCCATGATGCTTTCAAAGCAATTATCTTGTGGGGTGTCAAAAGGTGTCACTGTTGGGTAATGGGTCAATTAGGAAATGATGAAACCTGGTTTAGAGGAAATGTCACAATCCTCAGTCAGTAATAGAGACTTTTGATCCAAGGTTCTGGCTCTATTAGGATTTGAATCAAGTCATGGCCAATTTCGCCTCTGAAATTGGACAAGTCAATTGGCTATCACCACAGCATGTCAATGATCTTTTGGGGAAAGCAGCTGGTGGCTCGAATTGCATTTTGTGTTTGTACTGGTGGAAGAATTACCAAGAACACGTGGTTAGATGTACCAGCTGCTGAAAAGTTGTGGACCATAACACTTAACTATTTTTGATATCCTAATTTTGACTTCCCAAGGAGAACAGACTTGTGAAAACATTGAGACAAAAGAAGAAAATGCTGATGATCAGCATTTTCTTCTTTTGACTCAATATTTCTATACACCATTGTACAAACATCCTATCTTTATCAACACCATTTCATTCTCTGCAGCAATTTTCAAATTGGAACAGTCCAAGTTTGTTGTTGGGAATTGGGTACATTTGTTGTTTGTAAAGGTTTAGTTAGATGGGAGGGGGATTACAAGAGAGCCAGAAATTCTCCATTTACAATGACAAATCACTAGCATTTTGTAAGAATTACTATTTAATGTCTCCCATTAAAGGCCATTTATTTTAAGTTTCACAAAAATATTGTTTCCTAAACTAATCTCTCTATGCACACACTTAGAACTATTACAAAATGCAATTTCAAACCAACAGATAAACCGAATCCCACATAGACTCTACTGACGCTTTTTGATGTCCCAAAAGATAAGGGTTTTGGAAAATTTTGTTGAAAATGAAGAAATTGCTTAAGGAGAGCTTTTGCAAATGACAAAGTGGGTAGTTGTATAAAGATAGGATAAAAAAAAAATGCTTAAACCAGCATTTCCTATTTTTGCATGATTGCATCAACATTTTCCAAAGTTTAATGTCTTTGTGACAACACAAAGGAACTGTTAAAAGGGACAAAAAGTGAAAAAGGGCTATAAAAACAAGAAGAATTTCATACATTAAATAAAGGTTCTCTTTATCAAAAACAAGATTTCAAATTAAAATATACAGTGCCGCTCAGAATGACCTTTACACTATACAAAAAACTGATTTCTGTGAGATTTTGTTATAGTAATGATAAACAAACAATACTCATGATTTACATAATGTATGTATTAGTGGGGCGCACAACTCCGAAAATTTGGCCTAATCGTTCACTTTGTGATACAAGCATGAATTCTGGTATGGTAAGTCATTGAGGGTCCCTGAATCAGAAAAAAGTGCTAGCCACTTGAAATTCGCATCCGGTGGCCATTTTCCAAGATGGCCGCCATTCGGATAAATGTAATCAATATATCAGATAGAAAGACATTCCATATGCTGAAATCCGCCGAGATTTTTCTAATAAATCGTCCAAATAATGTCAATTTTGTAATTAATAAATAAACTAGCATGGCTTTTTACAACATTGCGGTCGTTTATCCGAGATGGCCGCCAAAATACTCCAAAAATGGCCGTTTCTTCAATTAGATATTATTTTTTAATAAGATATTATCAATCCTTGTCATAGAATTTCAACCAGCATAATGGAATGAAAGACAAACCGATTTAGCCACATGAAAATCGCATCCGGTGGCCATCTTTCAAAATAGCCGCCATTCTCACGTATTTATTAGGCCTATATATGAAAATATCAAATAGAAATGAATCCCAAGTGATGAATTTCGTCGGGATTTTTATATACCTTTCCTGCATAGTCTTTTTTGTAACCAATATAAAAACCAACTTGATGTCTTTATAACATGGCTGCCTTTTTCCAAGATGGCCGCCAAAATATTCAAATGTTCATAGTTTCGTCAAGGAAATCTTATTACTTTTAACTAAAAAGATATCATACCCTCTCTTTAAGTATCAGCTAATAAAATGAATGAGATACAAACAAATTTATTCTAAGAGAATATATATTTTGCTATTGAAATGGCGACCATTTTTGTATTATCTTAACTGTCTTATTGGCCTCCATAATTAAATACCGATTATCGTCGATTACTTTAAAAACAGCAGCTTAATTAACATGGTTTAAAGCACTTTCGTGTGATTAGTCGATTTGCGCTAAGTAAGTCAAAACCTAGTGTTCAAACCATCCTTGGAATCGTCCACACCAAATATCAGAAAACTCATGCATTCTAAACCAGATAGTGTAAAAGGAAGTCTTTCTTACATTAATAATGGATGATTGTAAAACAAATCAATAAAAATATGTAAAGTAAATGTTATCCCTGCCAAGAGGACAAATTTAATGATTTGCTTATTCCTCTTCTGAGTAATTTACAGAAAGAGCAAGATCTTAGTGGATACAAGTGTACAATAATACTGCAACAGATATTCCTTTATACCTTGCCTTCAATGATATACCAACTTCGTTCAATCCAGCTCTATTAGATGATAATGAGGGCAAAGAGAAAACTTTGACACTGCATAAGCCAAGTATCATAAAAGATACCGTCTTTTATCTACAATATAAAGCTCAAACGGACAAAGAAACAAGGTTCCATTACAGATGGAGACAGCTGTAAAAGGTCTATAGAATCTGATTTGCAAAAGATGCCACGTTTCTTATGCATTCGTAGCACGATTCGCAAAATTTGAGACAAGCTTAATCAATGCGTTTAAACTATGGGCAATGGGAAGTTGCTTGTAAAACTCAGCGCAGTTTTACGTGTTGTCGTTCAAGAGTTAAAGTATCACCCAAACAGCTTAGTAGAGTTATATAACTCGACGAAGTCTTAACACAATATGATACAACAATAGTTTTGTAAAAGATTTACAAGCATCATGTGGCTTTTTTAACTTGTTATATACCGGTATATCATGGAATTCGTGGCTTCTGAGAAAGTCCAGTTTTCAAACTTCATGACAAAGTCCTGTTGTATAAGCACCATATCAATGCGCAAAACAGGCTGCATACAAAGCTAGCCATATTTAGAGACTGTGTAATTTTCAGCAACCGAATTATTAATGCTGGTCGAAATGGGGATTGCCAAAAGAAAATGAATGTTGGAGAGTTGTTTGGACCCAGTTTCGTAATGCTGCAGAATGGGTGCAGAATGGTAAAATCGCAATTTTCATATAAAAAATGGAGAACTTTATATTGTATGGCAGCCGTATGAGATTTTGGTTGCCATCTCAAGCACAAATATTGTCTTTTTTGTTACATCTGGCATTTATGTCTGAGTGTTTGAAATGAAAAATGCAAGTTTCTATTAGTTTTAGTGCATCATATCATTACACTGGGAAGCTCTATAATGCCCTGATGGCGGCCATCTCAGAAAATGGCCGCCGTATTGAATTTCAAGTGGCTAGCACTTTTTTCTGAAAATGTACACTTGAAACTATATATATACTTATTATAGTAGGTTCTGTGGCTCTAAATTAATTGTCTCACCGAACTGATATGCACTACATATTACATTTGCAGATATCTATGGCAACCGATTAAAAGAGTAAGAAAATAATGATTACACGGGCTTGGTTGGCTGCCATCTGTTATCAAGTTAGTTATTTTTTTAAAAAAATTATTATTGAAATTAGCCAGTAGAGCTTATAAGTCGAAAAAGCAAATCAAAGATTTTTTCCAGCGGTAAATTCGCAATTTTCATATAGAAATGAAGGACTTTATATTGTTTGGCTGCCATATGAGATTTTGGTTGCCATCTTACGCACAAATATTGTCTTTTTTACATTTGGCATTTATGTCTGAGTGTTTGAAATGAAAAATGCAAGTTTCTATTAGTTTTAGTGCGTCATATCATTGCACAGGGAAGCTCTATAATTCTCAGATGGCGGCCATCTCAGAAAATGGCCGCCATATTGAATTTCAAGTGGCTAGCACTTTTTTCTGAAAATATACACTTGAAACAATATATATGCCAAATTTCATGCTTGTATCACCAACTGAACGATTATATGAGTTATGCGCCCCACTATATCAATATATTGTCCAGCAAGATTAACCCGGGACATCTGCATATGCAATGACCCCACTTCGCCTTTGTTTTGTTAAGACGCTCAACTAACAGACTTTGCACACGAAAATTAAGTTGTCCCTGGTTAACCTTGTTGGACAATACTAATGCATACAAAACAAGATGTGTTTTTGAAACACCAATGCCCCCGAAATGGCCATTTTTCTAAAATGTTATGTTTTCGTAGAGTAAAGGGTTGATAAGGGTTAACAGATGAAGGTCAAACTGCATGGAACAGACATATATCATTAAAAGGAAGTTGCATACCAAATTTCAGCTTTGTATGTCAAATACTTTTGGAGAAAGGGCCAATTTTAAGTTTTCGGACAGACAGACAAACGGTCAGACAGACGAACACGAGTAAAACAATATGCCCCCGACCTCTCGATACGGCGGCATTACAAAAGAAAAACAAAACTACAAAAAATCACTCGGAATCATCTTAGTAAAACTAAAATACATGGAGTGTAAAGGTCATTTTGACCGGCACTGTATGTTAAGCTCAATATTACTTCCTTATTCTTTCTAATATTTGATGATGAAATGAAAATTGTCAACTTTTTCATGAAAAAAAAAAAAATAAAACACACAAAAAACAACTGAATGCAAGATGCGAATTCAAAACAAAAAAATGATAACAGACATTTTATAATAACTATATCACCTTTCAAAACATGTTATTTGTCAGACAATTTTTTAATGCTTTGCTAATTAAAAATGGTCTGTCATAGTTTTACCGAGATCATCTTGAAGACTTAACCCTTTCCCAAACAAGACCTGATTTTGACGTCCCTAATAGAATGGGCTTGGGAAAATATTGAGACAAAAGAAGAAACTGCTGATAACCAGCAGTTTCTCCTTTTGTCTCAATATTTTCTATGCCATAGTTTTCACAAATCATATCTTAAATATGTTCCATTGTGTCATTTGTGGACGTTTTTGAAATGGATCACCCTAAAATTTTGCCGTTTGGGAAAGGGTTAACATACACTGTAATACTATATACCTTCCGAGACTTTTGATGGTTACCATGGCAACCTGTCATAAACGATTAATGAAGTTTCTTTGACATAAAAAGATGTAAACATCTCAAATGAATTGAAAAACGATCACATTATGTGTCAATTTTCATCTATTTCTGTCTGCCTATGTTTTTCTTACATGAATATGATCATAGAAAGCCATGCATGCGTCCTTACAAATTCCTTATCAACAAAATCATGGTCTGTTTCAAATTACAGTCTAACCTGTATTAAGAGACCGTCTTTGGGATTCACCAAAAAAGGTCACATATGACAGGTGGTCTCTTAATTGAGGGTCAGACAGAATTGGTAAAATTTTCAAAGTACATGGTTACTTACTTACTTGGTTACTTACTTACATGTACAATCAATGTTTAGAATTTATTGCATGCTAAAATTTATTTACAAATGAATATACTCTACATATATAATAAAACTAAATAAAATGATTGAAAGATCACGCCTAATATAGTAAGAATATCCGTCAATCGATCTACATTAAGTTTCCTTTACAATACACTGACCGTCATGGTGAAAATCAGCATGTACCTTCAGACATGTCAAATAATTATTTGTCTTCGATCCAACATTTCCTATTTTGTCATTCCCACTGTGCAACATTAATTTTGAAGTTCTTCTTGATGAAAGATCGGCCATTTCAAACAACCAAAACTGTAAATTGAATTAGAGAATTTGCCAAAAATTTCATCCTATCATTGTTTGTGCCTACTTGATTCGCGGATCATAGTTGCCAATACTCAAGGGATCCTTAATCGAACAAATATTTCGGCCGTTTACAAGCCCATCCCTACTAAGAAAATTACAATCAAGTTCGACCCGGTGACATCATTTTTTTACGATAACTTATTTCTCACGCTATTTGATTTTGAACACCGTTAACTTTCGTTTCTGTCTCAAGAATCCATATTTTGAAATTACGTCCCCGGGGAAAAGTCGCTAAAAACAGATTCGACGGTTGATTTGGGCACAGTTTTTAAGGTCGCTTGTCGGGTAAGGCAGGGAGTCGTTTAATTCAGGGTCAAATTATAGCAAAATGCTTCGGGAGGAAAAAATACGGTCACATATGACAGGAAGTCGCTAAATTCAGAGGGTCGCTAGGGCAGGTTTGACTGTACACCAATGATTGTCATCAAAACACTGAGAAAAAAGGACAAAATGCAAGTATTTATCCAGCATTCTCTTTAAGGGACATCAAGACTATTTGAAAACTTTATAATTATATGAATATTTTATGTTGGTTTATTTGTATGTTTGACTTTCAACTGAAATGAATTATAATTTCTTCGTAAGTCAATATGATCTGTCTTGGTTAAAGGTTGAGAGCGAGTTTTTGTTCTTAAAAAAATCACACACACAAAAAAAAAAAAAAACAGATTTACAATGGTCTTTATGCTATGTATTTGTTTTGAAAAAGGATAGGAATACAATATTCCATTTATACAAGTTGAGAGCACAGGATTTAAATGCAATTAAAAAAAGGAAATTAAATTGTAGTAGGGATGTATGTTTAGAGTGTTACCTAATGTTCTGACTTCCCCTCTTTTGTGTTTAGGAATGCATTTAAAATTTTAGATTGATTACATGTCAATCTGTAACTTCATTTGATGACAACCACCCTTAGGTATATCTGACAAATGCATGGGTTCCATGTCGTCTCTTTTAAACAAAAACCTTGTAACTGCAGCTTGTTTTAAGCTGCAGTTATGAGGTTTTTGTTGAAAAGCAGCAACTTGAAACATTCACAAATGTCGATGACTTGCATTATGCTCATGCTTTGTATATTTCACACACAGATTTTTAAAGTTTTTGGGTTTACCGCCACAAGGATAAAGAAACTTTGTCCAGTGACCCACGCATTGGTGTTACGCATCGGATAATATTTTACATGCAAGTTTGTCTTTCTCTACATCAATTGATGCTATTGTTTTGAAACTTTGAATGAGTGTCTCTATGTAGCACTTGATGGTCAACCACATTATCATAACATTTCTTTTTTGTCCTTGTTCTTTACAAAGCATTGTCCTAAACAGACGATACTTTTACAGAAATTACAGAACTATTTTTCATGATGAATATTTGATCATTTGTTTGTATAAAGTTGTGTTGTTGTCGTCTGGGTGCCTCTGGTGTGTTTTGTTTGATTACTGTGTTAAGCTTTAGTTGATTCATGTACGATACAGATATTTTATTTCTGAGTGCTTAGTGCAAAACTATTATAAATCACATATATGAGCTGGGAACTGGAAAAAGGGCTATCATGGCATGTGAGAACAATATGGATCCAGATCAGCCTATGTTTACGTGCTGATCAAGATCCATGATGATCACAAACAGCTTCTTCATATATAATTATGGAATCTTTCAGACCATAGTGGACTCTGAGCAGAATGCACTATGGTATAAACTGCTTGGGTTCCATAGTGATTTTCAATGCCAATAGTGCCCTTTTCCATATCCCAAATAATACATAATTATCCACTTACAATAGTTTTGCAATAAAGCCCTGAATAATTATGTCTGTTATTACTGTATGGCCGTGTTCATGTGTCCATTTTGTTGCACTGTTTTTATTTTTCTTTCTTTTCCCTTTTTCTCTACAGACCAATGACAACGAACCAAAGGCAGATCTGGGTCACCGTCAGAAGTATGTGCTTGTTCCAATTTAGGCTTTAACCTTTTCCCTCACACATGGAAATTATCATAATCATACAATATATCTCAAGAATGCAGAATCTTTTAACTGGAATCCTTGTTATTGTGAAAAGAGGGCATGACAGCTATTGAAATTCAAGAGTTTAGACCACTAAAGAGTCTGCTGCATACAGCATTTCTTAACGGAACTGACTACGGTCAAAACTATAAATATGACTATGAATATGATTCAATGGAATATTAAACTAATAGACCCGTGTATTGGTCCAAATCTTGCTGGTGTATCACACTTGTAAGATCTGAACCAATTCACGTCAAATCGATGTAGTTTAGAGTTTGCTAGTTTACTTTTGCAAACACGTGCCATATTATCATATTTGTCCAGATAAATGATCTGGCTGAGCATCTCTGCCAGATCATTTATCAAAACCTTTAACAGGGCAACAGCAGACACAGTGCTACCATGCCCTCTTTTGTCAACATTCTACCACTGCTGCTATTTTAATCAAACCTAATTCTATTCTTCATAATGTATGTCAAATGATCTAGTCCTTCCTGCTAGTTTATCATCAGTTGCATGTTTCAAAAATTTGAAAATTACTTGGAATATTATGGCGTTTTGCTGCTCTATTAATTTAGAGATAATAGAAATGAGGGAGAGGGTTAAAGCCGAGAGCTGGGAGTGTGTTGAATAATCAAGTTGCTGTTTTACCCCACCCACCCAGTTATAATGCTGGCTAGCTGACTCCCTGTTTGTTGTGTGATACATATATATGTGTGTGTGTGTGTGTGTGTGTGTGCTTCTAACCCAGTAACATGATGAAAATATCACATGAATCATATCAATAACTGCTGCAGATGTCTAAATGAATATGGATAACTATGGACTTTGCATGGGAAATAGAGAAAATGCTGGTAAGCTGATATTTGCAGCATTTTCTTCTGCCTTAATGTTTTCCAAAGCATCCTGTAATAGACTAGTTAAGTCAAAATCAGGGATTCCTAAAGGAAGAATGAACAGACAAGAATTTATACCAATAGTTTTTCGTTGTTGATAGAAAGCAATGAGGGAATCGAAGAAACAACAGTTACTGTTTATCAGAATCTTTGATACCATGGAAAACATCCATAGAAAGATTGAAGATGCTTCTTGACAAGATTTTCTTAGCTCTTACCATCAATTAAATGTTTTCTAAAGCTTTAAACCGTTAGTAGGAAATGAGAGCCTTATAAGTACTGCTTGAAAAAGCGGGAGTTACAAGTTTTCAATTTCCCATCAACCATGCTTTTGATTTGATATATTCAAAATAAGGAAATTTTACATGACTTTTCTGTTAACTGCCTTTTTGTGTGAAGAAAAATAATATTAGAGAAATTAGAGAGATAAGTTTTGAAATTCCAGTGCACACAAGAGTAATACTGGCATTGAATTGCAAATTCTTTTCTCTGCTCCTTTTCCCCAGCATATTAAAAAAATGTAAATACCCCTGCAGTATATAGATTCAATTCTCGTAATCTTGATGTTTCTAATCTGGGTGGTTTCAACTTTAAAATGCTTTAACATTATTCCTTACTTCTAACCCATGAAGTCATTAAGACTGCCATAATTATCATAATGCTTATGTGCTATAGTATTTTGTGTAGCTTTATTAATCAATGTATTTGGTTTGCTACTTAGTTTCTGCTACATTGCATGATACAGTGCTTTTTAGGGAGCCGGGACTTTATGTCCAGGGAGCTAATGTCACAGCCCTAGTGTCAGCATCGCGTCGCATCTTCACTTAAAAAACTTTAACCTGGTCTATATCTCAGGCACTATTAGAGATACAGCCTTGAAATTTCATATGGCTACATCTCGACAAGACCTTTCATTTGGGACCATGACCTTTGACCTAGTGACCTTGACCTTGGAGTTTGACTTTCTTTTGAAAAACTTTAATCTGGCCTATATCTCATGCACTGTTATTGACAGAGGCTTGATATTTTACACATGGATAACTCCTGCCAAGACCTTTCATTTGGGACCTTGACCTTGGAGTTTGACCCCCTTTTTTAAAAGATTAGCTGTTTTTGTGACAAGCTCCCGTATAGGTGAGCTACGTTGTCCGCGGACAACTCTTGTTATTATGCCCCCCATATCTGTAGACTGAATTGCATTCCCACTGCCTGGTTGTCTGGAAAAAGTCTTTAGTATTGGCCATAACCTTTTTAACCCTTTTCCAAATGGCAAAAGTTTAGGGTGGTCCAATTTGAAAGTTACAACAGACGACAAAATGGACATTGAAAAAGAAAGGATTTGTGTACAATATAGGTAAGAAAATATTGAGGCAAGAGGAGAAACTGCTGGTTATCAGCAGTTTCTTCTTTTGCCTCAATGTTTCCCCCAAGCCTTTTACACGAGGGACGTCAAAACCAGGTCTTGTTTGGAAAAGGGTTAACCATAAGTGTTACTGCTTTCATATTTCACAGTATGGGTGTGAGCCTATTGCTTTATGTAAAGACCATGTTAGTAAGATCATTTATAGGTGTTTCACAGAGACAGTTTGTTCAAATAGTTATTGTTAATTACTGCTTTTGACAAAGATTAATCTAGATTTTCTTTCTGGCAATTGCACCTAAAAAAGGTGTGGCTTAAATTGTCATTTGTAGTTTCATCATTAAGTTTGATAATAAGTAGATCTACACAGTATCATTTTGGATACAGGAAAATGTTGAAAGTGGCATGAAAATAGTGTGTATAGGTTGTAATTATACCAAACAACAGATGTCATTAACAAAGTAGATGTTGTATTAACCCTTTCCCAAACAAGACCTGGTTTTGACGTCTCTAATAGAAAAGGCTTGGGAAAACATTGAAACAAAAGAAGAAACTGCTGATAACCAGCAGTTTCTCCATTTGCCTCAATATTTTCTGCGCTTTATTGTACAGAAATCCTATCTTTAATTTCTTCCATTTTGTTGTCCACATCATCTTTCGAATTGGACCACCCTAAAATTTGGCCATTTGGGAAAGGGTTAACAGGTCAACGTGTAAGAGGGAATGATAGAATTTCAATTTGATATGTTATTCTATAAAACAAAATAAAAAGAAAAGAATTATACAATATTGTTGGGGCATTGATGATTAGAATTGCATTGTATAGAATTTTATTCAGATTTATTTAGTAATATTTGATCAGAATGATACCATTCCCTCTTGTCTTAAGTTTTGCTTTATTTTACAGCCATGTTTTCTGAAACTTTTAAGCTGAAGCTTGCTTTATGTATGGACATTTGTAGAGTCCATAAATGAAACAATTGCATGGTTATATTTATCATATTATGCAGCCTGTATAGATCCTGTCCAAATTGTATGGGGCATTATTCATATATTTTAGGATGGATTTCAAAATGAAAGGCTCACTCTTGCTTCATTAGGTGAAATCCTGTACAGACCAAAGCTTTATATCTAATAGATTAAAAATCTATGTTTTCCAACATGCTATGTCCATAATTTTCATTATCTGTCAGCCATTATTATTATAGATCTATATTCGTAAAGAGTAGATTCCTCTAATAAAAATAAAATGAACAAGCATTGAATCAAGGAGTATCATAATATAATTCATAACAATTTTTTGTGCAAATCAAGAAATGTAGCTTCCTAAAGAGATCTGAGTTTTACAGGAAATTTGTCTCTCACTTGATTAATAGTCTTGCAGGGAGCAACCTTTTTCCCCTAATGGCTTTAAGTTAGACTTTCTAACACTCAACACGACTCTGTGTCTAGCCTGAAATTAAATCTTTACCAAACAACAGCATTTTAGACAGGTCCAAATTTAAAAATGTTGCAGACGGCATTTCAAGTTGATGAAATTTAAAAAACCTTTCCATATTGAGTTAGAAAACAATGCCCCCATATCGAGAGATGGGGGCATATTGTTTTTAGCTCCACTGGCCTTTCAGGCCAGCGGGCTATTGTCATGGCGGTGTGTCCGTCGTGCCTGCGTCCGTGCATCCGTCCGTGCATGAGTCCATAAACTTTTTCTTTAAAAATCTTCGTCTCAAAAACTACTGAATGGATTTCAACCAAACGTCACAGGAATGATCCTTGGGTGACCCTCTCTCAGATTCCTTCAAAGAATATGGATTGAACCAGAATAACCTGAGTTATCTGCCCTTGAATGTAAAAAAATAGCAGGTTTTGACTTTAGTTTTCTTCTAAAATCTACAAATATTGAACAATCAAGACAACACTTTGGCAGAATGATGCTGACTACAAGATCTTGCCTTGGTAAAATTTTCAGTTTGATTTTAATT
This sequence comes from Fragum sueziense, assembly GCA_963680895.1. Lineage (NCBI taxonomy): Eukaryota > Metazoa > Mollusca > Bivalvia > Cardiida > Cardiidae > Fragum > Fragum sueziense. The sequence goes on along the minus strand of OY804601.1, from coordinate 11,671,749 downwards.
ATACATCATGAGTTATGTGCCCTTGAAATTGACAGAATTGCCATTTTAGGCTGTATTTTGACTTTGTTTTCTCTCTAGCAACTACAAATATGGACTAAACAGGACAAAACTTTGACAGAATGATGCTGACTATACGATCTTGCCTTGGTACAGTTTTCAGCTTGATCTAAATTTTATAGCATGAGTTATGTGCCCTTGAAATTGCCAAAAATTGTCATTTTCGGCTCTATTTTGCAGGTTTTGACTTTATTTTTACTCTAAAATCTACAATTATTTACCAATCAAGACAAAACTTGGACAGAATATATATATGCATTATATGCTGCCTGGGTGTAATTTTCAGCTTGATCAGAATCTTACATCATGAGTTATGTGCCCTTGAATTTGACAAAATTGCCATTTTCGATTTTGTTTTCACTCTAACAACCACAAATGTTAACCAATCAAGATGATACGTGGAAAGAATCCTGTTGACAACAAGATCTTGCTTATGTGTAATTTTCAACATGATCACACTGTTGAAATCTGAGTTATTTGCCCTTGAAATTGACAAAAGGACCTCTACGGATAAGGCGAGAATTCTCCCTAAAAGGCTCAGCTCGATGGGTCAATTCTCAAAACTAACAAATTGAGAAACAAAATTAAGCTTTATGGTTAGGTAGACAAATAAAGGAAATAAACACCGATTTTTATGTCATTTTAAAAGTTCTATAGGTGCAGATAACTCTTGATTTTAGTACCCACCTAAATGGTTTCGTTTTCTTACACTACCGGTGTCCCAGGGTAACGTGTCCCCTGGGTAACGTGTCCCCGGGGACACGTTACCCAGGGTAATGACCCTGGGTAACGTGTCCCACCCCCTGGGTAACGTGTCCCCCCATTGGAATTTTTTTTTTTAACACTATTGTGTATTTTCAATGCATATTTTGTTTCATGATTATTTATTCTTTTAAAATAAGTTATTTTAAACATGAAATTTAAATATTTATTTTTTTTTTATTCTTTCACATTTCCAAAGAAGGAAAATAATTATCTAATTGCATTGTAATTTTTCATCAAATCACTTTCTCCAAATATTTTTCAACTATTATTATTACCATTATTAATATTTTGTGATAATACCAAAGTAAATTGCTCAGAAATAATGTGAAAAAATTTTAAGAGGAGGGAGGGGGGGGACACGTTACCCCTGGGTAACCTGTCCCCGGGGACACGTTACCCAGGCCTGGGTAACGTGTCCCCCCCCTTTGATTTTTTTCCTTTTTAATTATAATATATATTTTAATGCCTATTTAGTTTTATAATTATTGAATCTTTTAAAATAAGGTATTTCTAACAAAAAATAAAAGAACTGATTTTTTTTCATTATTTCACTTTTCAATGAGAGGTGGGACAGGCCACCCAGGCCTTAGTAACGTGTACCCCCCTTGGATTTTTTCTTTTTTAATCATAATGTGTATTTTTATATCATTATTAATATTTTGTGATAACACCAAAGGAAATTGCGCAGAAATAATGTGAAAAAAATTTAAGAGGAGGGAGGGGTGGGACACGTTACCCCTGGGTAACCTGTCCCCGGGGACATGTTACCCAGGCCTGGGTAACGTGTCCCCCCCCCTTTGATTTTTTTCCTTTATAATTATAATGTATAGTTGAATGCCTATTTAGTTTTATAATTATTAAATCTTTTAAAATAAGCTATTTCTAACAAAAAAAAGCTTAATTTTTTTCATTATTTCACTTTTCAATGAGAGGTGGGACAGGCTACCCAGGCCAGAGTAACGTGTACCCACCTTGGATTTTTTCCTTTTTAATCACAATGTGTGTTTTTATATCATTATTAATATTTTGTGATAACACCAAAGGAAATTGTGCAGAAATAATGTGAAAAAATTTTAAGAGGGGGAGGGGGGACACGTTACCCCTGGGTAACCTGTCCCCGGGGACATGTTACCCAGGCCTGGGTTACGTGCCCCCCCCCCCTTTGATTTTTTTCCTTTTTAATTATAATGTATATTTTTAATACCTATTTAGTTTTATAATCATTGAGTCTTTTTGAATAAGCTATTTTTACCAATAAATAAAAGAATTTAATTTTTTTTTCATTCTTTCACTTTTCAATGAGATGTGGGACAGGCTACCCAGGCCTGGGTAACGTGTCCCCGGGAACAGGTTACCCATTTTTAGCTCCACTGGCCGAAGGCCAGCGAGCTATTGTCATGGCGTTGTGTCCGTCGTGCGTGCGTGCGTCCGTCCGTCCGTGCGTCCGTCCGTCCGTCCGTTAACTTTTTCTTTAAAAATCTTCTCCTCAGAAACTACTGGATGTATTTCAACCAAACTTCACAGGAATGATCCTTGGGTGACCCTTTCTCAGATTCCTTCAAAGAATTTTGATCGAACCAGAATAACCTGAGTTATCTGCCCTTGAATGTCAAAAATAGCTGGTTTTGACTTTATTTTTACTCTAAAATCTACAAATATCAACTAATCAAGACAAAACTTGGACAGAATATATATAAGCATAATATCCTGCCTGGGTATAATTTTTAGCTTGATCGGAATTATATATCATGAGTTATGTGCCCTTGAATTTGACAAAATTGCCATTTTCAACTCTATTTTGACTTTGATTTCACTCTAGCAACTACAAATATTGACAAATCTAAACAAAACTTTCACAAAATGTTGGTGACTATAAGATCTTGCCTTGGTGTAATTTTCAGCTTGTTTACATTTGTCAAAAAATGTGGCCATGGCAGGGAGGAAGGGGCTTATCAGACTTAAAGAAATCATAAGAAAATTCTTAAAAAATCAACCAGTGTGCCCAATTGAACCAAACTTTGCAGGAATGAGCCTTTAGTCGTTCTTTTTAAAATTTGTTCACAAATTTTTATATTTGTCAAAAAAATGTGGCTGTGGCAGGGAGAAAGGGGCTTATCAGACTTACAGAAATCATAAGAAAATTCTTTAAAAATCAACCATAAGGCCAATTGTAACCAGACTTTGCAAGAATGTTCTTTGAGTCTCTTTTCAAAATTTATTCACAAATATCAAGATTTGGCTGCCCCTGTGTAAGGCTTACAAGAAATCGTGGGATAATTCTTCCACTTTAACCAGTGGAGCGATTCAGGCCCTCCTGGGCCTCTTGTTTCACATTATTTCTGTGCAATTTTAGCTTATTTTAAAAGATTCAATAATTTTAAAACTAAATAGGCTTTAAGAATATACATTATAATTAAAAAGGAAAAATATCAAAGGGGGGGGACATGTTACCCAGGCCTGGGTAACGTGTCCCCGGGGGCAGGTTACCCAGGGGTAATGTGTCCCCCCCCTCTTCCTCTTAAAATTTTTTCACATTATTTCTGCGCAATTTCCTTTGGTGTTATCACGAAATATTAATAATGATAAAAAATACACATTATGATTAAAAAGGAAAAAAATCCAAGGGGGGTACACGTTACTCAGGCCTGGGTAGCTTGTCCCACCTCTCATTGAAAAGTGAAAGAATGAAAAAAATTTAATTCTTTTATTTTTTGTTAAAAATAGCTTGTTTTAAAAGATTCAATAAATTATAAAACTAAATAGGCATTAAAATATACATTATAATAAAAAAGGAAAAAAATCAAAGGGGGGACACGTTACCCAGGCCTGGATAACGTGTCCCCGGGGACAGGTTACCCAGGGGTAATGTGTCCCCCCTCCCCCTCTTAAAATTTTTTCACATTATTTCTGCGCAATTTCCTTTGGCGTTATCACAAAATATTAATAATGATATAAAAATACATATTATGATTAAAAAGGAAAAAAATCCAAGAGGGGTACATGTTACTCAGGCCTGGGTAGCCTGTCCCACCTCTCATTGAAAAGTGAAAGAATGAAAAAAATTAAATTCTTTTATTTTTTGTTAAAAATAGCTTATTTTAAAAGATTCAATAATTATAAAACTAAATAGGCATTAAAATATACATTATAATTAAAAAGGAAAAAAATCAAAGGGGGGACACGATACCCAGGGGTAACGTGTTCCCCCCTCTTAAAATTTTTTCACATTATTTCTGCGCAATTTCCTTTTGTGTTATCACGAAATATTAATAATGATATAAAAATACACATTATGATTAAAAAGAAAAAAATCCAAGGGGGGTACATGTTACTCAGGCCTGGGTAGCCTGTCCCACCTCTCATTGAAAAGTGAAAGAATGAAAAAAATTAAATTCTTTTATTTTTTGTTAAAAATAGCTTATTTTAAAAGATTCAATAATTATAAAACTAAATAGGCATTAAAATATACATTATAGTTAAAAAGGAAAAAAATCAAAGGGGGGGGGGGGGGGGGGACAAGTTACCCAGGCCTGGGTAACATGTCCCCGGGGACAGGTTACCCAGGGGTAAGGTGTCCCCCCCTCTCTCCTCTTAAAATTTTTTCACATTATTTCTGCGCAATTTACTTTGGTATTATCATGAAATATTAATAATGGTAATAATAAGAGTTGGAAAATAATTGGAGACAGTGATTTAATAAAAAATTACAATGCAATTAGATATTTTCCTTCTTTGGAAATGTGAAAGAATAAAAAAAAATTAAATATTTAAATTTCATGTTTAAAATAACTTATTTTAAATGATTTAATACTTATGAAACAAAATATGCATTGAAAATACACAATACGATTAAAAAAAAAAATTCCAAGGGGGGGGACACATTACCCAGGGGGTGGGACACGTTACCCCTGGGTAACGTGTCCCCGGGGACACGTTACCCAGGGGGACACGTTACCCTGTTACACCGGCATTCAAAGAGGTAAAATGAAGATTCTTTTATTTTTATTTGCAATTTATTTTCTACAGATACAGGGATAAATGGTGTTGACATCATATGGCAGCTTTGGTTTTGTCCGTATTGCGCATGCGCACCATTGAAACAACTTTAAACGCGCACTTTCCCGCCAAAAACCGAGGCATACCTACCTTCCAAAGGCTGGCTAACATCGTTCCCCCCCCCCCCCCTTGACCCAGCTTCCCATTGACATATGTTGTGTAACTGGATCATAGGCTTCCTTGGTAAAAAGGATTTGCTGGGTCACGGGGGGAGGGGGGGGGGGGGGGGAATTGGGGGGGAACGTACTTTTATACTAAAAATAGTACTCGTATACCATATGCCATAATTTTGGCGGGAATATTTCGCCTTTAAACTCGTTTCAATGATGCGCATGCGCATTAAGGACAAATCGAAAAATGGTTTATGATTTCAACACCAATTGTCCTTACATTTACAGAAAATTTTTTGCTTATAAACCTAAATAAAACTAAAAATCTGGTTTAATGAATAACGGTGGGGTAAGAAAATGTAATTTTGGGGGTAGGTACAGAAACCAAGAATTATCTGTACCTGTTGAATCGTTTTGATCGTACAAAGTCAGTTTTCATATGATTTAGATACAGATCTAACAATACAGTTCGAAATAATTATCAATTTGCATGTTTTGAAATATGACTTTTCCATTTGAGCCTTTTAGGGAGATTTCTCGCCTTATCCGTAGAGGTCCTTTCAGTTTTCGACTTTTTTTCCACTCTTGAAGCCACGAATATTGACTTATATAGACAAAATTTGAACAGAATGATAGTGACCATAAGATCTTGCATGTGTTTAATTTTCGATTTGATTTTAGATATACATACTGAATTATGTGTCCTTTAATTTGGCAAAATCACAGCTTTCAATTTTATTATCGCTTTAACATCCCTAAAATAGTAGTCAATCAATTACTTTCTTTTTGCATTGACCACATGATTGCTGCTTTTGACTTTGTTTTTGCTGTAAGAACCACAAGTATTCAAAAATCTAGTCAAAACTTTGATTTGATATTAAAAGAAATTCAGGCCTGTGGAGCAACTCAAGACCTTTAGGTCTTTCTAGTTCTCCTGTCCGTCTGTCTGTCCGTCCGTCTGTCTGTCTATCGGAAAACTTAACATTGGCCTTTTCTCCAAAAGTATGATACACAAAGCTCAAAATTGGTATATAACCTTCTTTCAATTATATCTTTCTGTTCCATGCAATATGACCTTTGTCAAGGTCATTCATGAACCCTTATCAACCCTTTACATAAAAACTTAACATTAAAACTTATTATTGCTATGTCAGGGGCATTTGTGTTCCACAAACACAAAGTCATTTTGTTCACAATGTTTTCTCAGGCTTTGAGGGGCGTCAAAAAGTGTCACTGTTTAGGAAATTGAATGGATTAAACCTTTACCAGATGACAAAATTTTTAAAATTGTCCAAATTTATCAGAACTGAGGTGGCAGATTGCTGGGGACTAACATGGCTTGTTTTTTGAGCCCTGTCACTCTTGTCCTTCAAACCATGTTTATCAGACTACATAGAAAACATTGAGAAGAAAAGAAAATGCCCCTATACATGAACAAAAAAATATTTAGTCTGACTTAACTTTGTATTCAGTGACCCAAAGGCTTTGATTTAAAACTACTCTAAATGTTCTCATATGGAAAAAGTCTACAGGACTGTGTATCTTTGTTGAAATTAATATTTAATAATATCTGTCATGGAGTATGAGAGAAAAACAGATGAGTCTCTAGAGAAATGAACAAATTGTAGGATGCAGGATAAAATTATACAACAAAATTGTCTTGTACACACAAATCAACATGTCTGTCTTTATGTGTGTCTGTCTGTAACTGAACACTCAATGATGAACCCTTTCTCAAACATTTGGGGCGATCCACTTCAAAAACTGCCACAAATGACATAATGAAGATTATTAAAGATAGAATTTGTGTAAAATATGACATAGAAAATTTTGAGACATAAGGAGAAACTGCTGATTATCAGCAGTTTCTTCTTTTGTTTCATTGTTTTCCCAAGCCTTTTTAGGGACATCAAAACCAGGTCTTGCTTGGGAAAGGCCCTTAAGGGTTAAAGAAAGAAGTTAATATGGTTTCAATTCTTGTCATGGGGAATCTAAAATGTTCTTGCGCCTTTGACAGAAAGCATAGAACAAAATCATCCTGTGTAAAACTTCAATATGATCTTATTCTATCCTGCTTCCTTGCTTTAATTTAGGGTGAAAATGCTTTACTATCTACAAAAACGAACTTGCAAATTGTTCTGAGCTTGCAAATTGTTCGGAGCTTGCAAATTGTTCCCCTATCCTGGTAGAAAAATCCCAGTTTTTGTGGATGTGAGCATCAATTCATCACCGGCTGCAGACTGTCTGTAATGGGTCTGACCAGGCATGAATTGAGTAATGGTGGGAAGATGGAAAATGTCTTGTTAAGTCTTGTCACGCTAAAGGGACCTTATGGCATGTGTGAAAAGTATCAACCTAGTCAGTCTGCGCTGTATGCGCAGCCTGACTAGGATCGAAACTTTTCACTCTAATGCAGACTGTATAATTATGCATGTGGTTGGTCGGACCATGCACCAATTGAGTAATGATGGGAAGATGGAAAATGTCTAGTTATGTCCACCGATTCTACTGCAAACACATCTATCCTACCATTGTTGTGAGGAATAAAATGGAAAAGGTCTTTTTAAAAGTGTTTCATCCTTTCCTATAGAGCATTCTCTGGTTTTGGAATCATTTACGTTGAAAATATTATTGGAAAGTATTACAAAAAAAGAAATAAATTCTGATAGAATGTTTTTTGCCTTGACTGTTTATCCACAAATCATTTGGTCAATAAAGAATGAGGCTTGCATATTCAAACCTTTCATATTTCATATTTGTTTTAAGGACAGATCCTCCATTTATTTCCTACGGTAAGATTTTTTTTTATTTTTTCTGTACTGATATTTAAATATATGAGAAGTAAAAAAATGACTTAAAAACTATAGGTCACCAAGCGAATTAAAAAGTTATTGGATTTCAAGGGAGACTACTCATGTCTAAAATTGCAAAAATAAGGTATCACTTAAATACCCACAAAAAAGGTGTTTGAAATGACTAGGATTACATGAATAAGTCTTTATTGTGTTCAATATGTTTTATTCTGTCTAAATGAGTATCAATATGGGAAAATTAAGTGATGATTTTGAAATTTTTAGTAAAACATTCTTTCAAAATAGCTGAAATTACTCTTTTTTCGCAACGTTTCTGATAATAGAAAATATTCCAGCGGTAAGAATTTTTTCCTTTTTGGTATAGACATAGTGCTTGGTCATACCTACAAAAACAAAGAAAGAAAAATATATCAAACCAAGCGTTTTTCTTAGTTATAAGTAAAATTTGGTTTACTTTTTGCAGCTCTGTCCGAAATTGTTTCACTACTTTTATCTATTTTCTTCCTTATTACCAGCTTTAGATAATAAAAAGTGTCATCTTTTGTGTCCATCTGAAGCGGACTAGCTCATAAAGACACCACTTTGCTTTTGTTGCTCCGTTTCTTATCGCTAACGCAACAAGTTGAACGCGTAACAAAAAGCGAAATGTACCATCCGAGTACTATTACACTTTAATTGACCAAACAGAGAAAATTGAAATAACCGAAAAGGGTCTTGTCATTTATCAACCAAACATTATCTAAATGTAAAAAATACATTTGCTGAAAAAGGCCAATTACTGAAACAGCTTTATTTCGTTATTTAGGATATGCGCAGTAAGTTGCGCAGTAACAACTGGAGGATCTGTCCTTAACATGGTATGTTCTTTATTTTGAATTAATGTCAAGGTAAGATGTTAAGAACATCTATCTTGTTAAATAAAATGACAGAAGGATTCATTCAAAGGTTTAGTCTGACAAAGAGATAGTGTTCGAGAATGACCTTGGTAATGTCGTTTTCATCTCATTTTCCTGTCCTTATAAGATATCGTTTGTGCTCTACATCAATATTTGTATAGATAGTGATCTTTGTCATGATCTGAAATATTGTTAACCCTTTTCCAAATGACTTCAAAAACTGCCACAAATGACAAAATGGATGTTATTAAAGATAGGATTTGTGTAAAATATGACACAGAAAATAATTGAGACAAAAGGAGAAACTGCTGGTTATCAGCAGTTTCTTCTTTTGTTTCAATGTTTTCCAAAGTATTTTCTATTAGATTGTCAAAACCAGATCTTGTTTGGGAAAGGTTTTATTACCCCTTATAATCTTTTCCCAAAAGACATGATTTTTAACCCTTTCCCAAACAAGGTCTGGTTTTGACGTCCCTAAAAGAATAGTTTTAGGAAAACATTGGAACAAAAGAAAAAACTGCTGATAACCAGCAGTTTCTCCTTTTGTCTCAATATTTTCTATGCCATATTTTACACAAATATTATAGTAAGTAACATCCATTTTGTCATTTGTAGCAGTTTTTGAAGTGGATCACCATAAAATTTGCTGTTTGGGAAAGGGTTAACTTAAAGGTCTGCACAAAGTTAATTTTACACACAAAAACAAACAGAAAATATTCAACTTTTTGTACAGAAATAAGTGAGGAAAAGGGGGAAAAAATAATGATCACAAGCATATTCTTCTGTTCCATTGTGGGTACCGTATATCACATCCTGTAACATTATGTCACACACATCCGATATTGTTTGGGAAAAGGTTGACCCAATACAAAGAAATAAACTTTCTAGCTATTCCAATACAGGTGACACTATGCTAAACAAAGCGTTCTATCGGCATTTAATTAACCTGTTAAGTATCAATATTTCTGTGTTTTTAGATAGTCATCTTTAACAATATAGAGAGCAGATGTTATTTTGATGCTATTAAAAAGTTGTTGCTTTTAATCCTTTCCCAAACACAAAATTTATGGGTGGTCCAATTTGCTACCTTCACCAGAAGACAAAATGGATATTGATAAAGATAAGAATTTAGTCAAATTTAGCACAGAAAATATTGAAACAAAAGAAGAATATGATAGTTAACAGCATTTTGTTACTTTGTCTAGATGTATTTCCAAATATTTTCTGTTGCCGACAACTCAATGCTGTATTGTTTTGGAAAACGTTGAATACATATCTCATTAGTAAATGGTATGTCATTAAAGTACAAAAAAAATAAAGCACGTGTTTTGTAACATTCAATGGAGGGATGCAAGTACATTGTATAAAGTTTTATATTATGCCTCCTATAAGCAATTTTCCCCCATTTCTTTCAATATTTCTTCTGCAAGTAACATATCTATTTGCTTTACTAACATGATGATTACTCATCATCAAAACAATTTCAGTTGACTAAGGATAATTATGTAACATTGTTGTCTAGATGCATTTTGTAATACCACTATGGCATTATATCCTGTTACATGCAGCTTTGTAATAATATTGTCTCGCCATTTATAACCAAGCTTACACACAACTATAACAAAAGCAGAAATTGTCGCTTTTCAACGAAAACCGCTTAACCCATTACCAAACAACAAAACTTTAGGGCAGTCCAAATTGAAAGATCCTGCAGACGATAATTTCAAGTGAATGGAATTTTTAATGTTTAGGTCTTTTTGGATCAAAAACATTGTGGGAAATGAAGAAATTGTTTGTCACAAGCAATTTCTTCATTTTCCACAATGTTTTTCAAAGCCATTTTCTTGTGGGGAGTGAAAAAGAGTCATTGTGTGGTAATGGGTTAACTGCAGCTTGCTTTAAGCTGCAGTTACGAGGTTTTCGTTGAAAAGCAGCGAAATGCAAGAGACCACATGAGATATGTTCTGATTGTCATGTTTGAATGAGTTTCATAATGATTTATTCATAACAAATGCCGTGTCAATTAGCTAATTTCTGGTCGACTGGCATGTTTGTGTATGCTAATGCAGCTGATAATATGCGCCAGTAGAGATACGGTTGTACGATGTCCATTAGGCCCGCTACATGATTCCATTGATACTCTACATTTATAAACTCTTTTAATCCATTCCCAAACGGCAAAAAGAAGACTTGTCCAATTTTAAAGATGTTGCAGATAATAAATTGAGTGTCAATGAGGATAGAATTTGTATGATATAGCTCAGAAAATATTGAGACAAAAGAAGAAAATGCTGGTTACCAGCATTTTCTTCTTTTGTCTCAATGTTTTCCAAGCCTATTTCCATAAGGATGTCAAAATAAAGTTTTGTTTTAAAAGTGTTAACCTGTTACTGGTTCACAGAATTATATCCTAGTTTCTAAATAAATGCAACAAAGAGCTGCAGATTTGTAGACTTTGAAACATTGAGGGAAAAGGAGAAAATGCTGATCATCAAAAAAAATCTCTAAAAAGATCATTATTTATAGAATCTTATTATGGTACATTTCAGGATTCCCAGCGCAGTAGATATGACCAACCACAGAGAAAACGCCGACGTCGTGATTATGATGACGAAGACGATTATTAAACCTCCTTTACCATGCGATGCCACAAAACACGACAGACAGACCATCCACTGATAGACCGCTCCATGTCACACGCTGATCCAGGGCTGAGGTTTTGATGGTACAGTCACATGTTCATGTGGAGTGAACATCATCAAATCATCAGTAGTGTAAATATGAAAAACATCATCGGAGATACATCATCATTCATTTGAACTTAGTCCTGGATGGTGGATTGGTTAAAGATCTATTAAGTAGTGAATTGTAACATTAACTGTTGTTCATCATATACTGCTTGTTGACCATCCAATTGTTCTACACTGATGATGATGATTCATGAAAACAAACCCAACTCCTTTCATTTTGTATTAAAAACAAACAAGAAAGTATTCAGCCTTTCATTGTTTGAGTTTCAATTTGTTGCATGATTCTTGGTAGGAAAAAAACTAAAAATTGAGTGTCATAACTGTATACTTTTATGTACACGATCTTCCTGCATTGAACTTAATTCAAACCCTTGTTAAGCCATCACAATATTACAGCTTTAGCAGGATAGACTAATGTCAGACTGCACTTGTGTGTGTAGGGCTGATCTTTGTTTTTGCTGCCTGCTTAAAACTGAATCAGATACTTGCAAATACTTAAAAAAGTCAAGTAAATTGAGTTTGTTTGAAGCTGTAGTTGCAAGGTTTTGGTTTAAAAAGTAGAGAGATACAAAAACATAAATGTGAAGATTTGCAATTTGGAGTGGTCTACAGCAGTGTATGTTATGTTCATCTGAGCGTGTGTTTGTGGCAATCTTGCTTGTAAAGGATATAAACTGTGGACGTATATTCCGTGGTCATTATCTACGCTGGCTTCTGTAGGAGTAGAGAAATCTACATGAACCTTACCCAGTGCTGTCTTCATAAACATTATTTTGATATTCATACATGATGAAAACACATTATTTTGTAATAATATGATACACAATGTAAGATGAGACAAGGGGGCTTAGATGCAGAAAACTAAAGAGATATGAAAATCTAAATCAAATATGAACAACAGAGAGGGGGTAATAGCTTTTTAAAATGCAAAATATCTCTTAACCCTTTCCCAAACGACAAAATATTTGGATGATCCACTTCAAAAACTGACAAAAATGACAAAATGAAAGGTATTAAAGATAGAATTTGTGTAAAATATGCATAGAAAATATTGAGACAAAAGGAGAAACTGCTGGTTATCAGCAGTTTTTCTTTTGTTTCAATGTTTTCCCAAGCATTTTCTTATAGGGGCGTCAAAACCAGGTCTTGTTTGGGAAAGGGTTAACAGAATTTAAAATGCCTCTATCCTATCCTGCTTGTTGCACTGTCTTTTGTGGGAGGATTCCAATGAATACATAATTCTAATAACTTGTAAATGAATATGTTGATCACTGAGTATAATCATGTGACACAACAATTTCAAAAAATCTTCAATAATTTTGTTAATACGGGACCGATTTGAATTCGGTTTGATGCAGAGATGGTGGACAGACGTCGCGCATTAGATGGGCGTGTTGGATTTGCAAAAAATCAGCTGATAAAAAAGTTATTGAAGATCAACCAAAATTTTGGTTGATCTTCAATTACATTTTTATCAGCTGGTTTATTAAAAACCCAACACGTCTAGCTTATTCCTGGCATTTTTCCACCTTCTCTGCTTCAAACCGAATTCAAATTGGTCTAGTATTAACAAAATTATTGAAGATTATGGGAAATTCTGAGTCACGTGATTATACACCGTGTTGATGGTCATATTAAAAAGAATAATAAACAAAAGCTAAGATTAAAAGTCACTTGTCTCATCTTAGTTGTGAAATATGTTAGAATTGTTGAACCATAATTTGTATGTGAACAGTGTCATTAAAAATAATGTCATGAAAAAATAACATTTCAATTGCAATGTTTGTAAATAATGATGTTGATTATGTATTGATTGAAATTGATTATGATATGTAATATTTTAAAAAAAGATTTTATGTGATTTTTAGCTTGACTTTAAAGAAAAGTAGGTGAAATATTGCAGACAATTTTTTGTGGTTTGATCATTGTCTATATTTGGCATCAATTCTTTCCCAAATAATGCTTTGGGAAGGGGTTAAGAATGTGTTAAAGCCTTGGATAATATTGAAGAAAAGGAAGAAAATGCTGATTCTCAGCATCTTCTCCTTACCATCAATATTTTCTTTCTATCACAGAGAATTTTCATTCAGAAAATCTGATATATATTTGCTGTCAGTATTTGTTTGGATTTGGACCAGATTCATAATTTTGTTGTTTTGGAAAAGGTTAAGTCTCTCAAGAAAACAGTGAAACTTGATGAGTATTACAAGGGTCTGATTTCAATGATAGCTTCTGTTATCTTCAACAGCAAATCTATGTGACAATACTTAACTATACTTGACTAGAATGCTGGAAATTGAAATGAAAAAACAATGTAACAATTTCATAGGAAACAATCTATACACAATTATTTGACATTAAAGCCACATTCTCGTTGAGTTCCATATAGGAGAAGCATTATGATTGGACAGATTGTTAGCCACTCCCACTTTTAAAGGGAGATCACTTAGAATAATTCAGTTTGGCACAAAACTGGCCTCTAGAATTGACCTTAAAATAGCAGAGCATTGGATAAGAGGAGGTAAAGACATTCTGAATATGTTAATTTTACTCCAAAATCTATGTTGTGAGTACTCATTTGAAATGACACAAGGAGACGATTGCAATAAGTACATACAAATTTAGGTTTGGTAAACATTTCGTAATGAATTTTGTAATTGCAAAATATCCCAAATCATTTGCGGATATTTTGCGATTACAAAATTCATTACTCTATCTTATCTGTGCCTCTGGTATAAGGCGTTCTGAAGGTCAAAATTTGTTGACTGCTTGATAAGCCTTTGCTGATATTGAAGTCTTTATTTGTCTCATTTAGATAAATGAAGATTTTATTGTCAGATCGAGACTGAATTTCCTAATTGATTTTGTCAATCGATTATCTGATTGACAATGGCTGAAATCTGTCAATTGTCCAAAAGTGTAATTAAATGACGTTAAACTGTGAAGTTGTAGATTTTATACATAGAAGGGTTATGGTCATGTTGTTCGATTAATGCGCGGGGATTTGAAGAAAAGGGACTTTTTACAGCATTTGAGACCAACATGGATCTTGATCAGACTGTGCAAATGCACAGTCTGATCATTGACCATGTTTTTCTCATACAACCTGTTGCATTAAAGATGTTAAAGCAAACACAAAAGTTAAGCAATGAATTTAGCATTGCTAACCTCTGTGTTTGGTTAAAAAGTATTTATAAAACTCATTTTATGCTTTGGACCCAAGAGCTTCTTGTTTTTTCCTGTAGAATTTCTTGGAGAGTACAGATCCTAATCAGACTGTTTTAAAACGCAAGCTGATCTGGATCCATATTGGACTCAAATGCTATAAAGCCCCTTTTCCAGATCCGGGCTTCAATGTTTTTAACCTGTACAGTGTTGTGTAAATAAATGTTAAATTGTTGATATAGTTGTAAACTACTAGATGTGGGTTACAGGGCCATAGATGTACGCGCGCAACATTCATTGTGATTAGAATAATTAGATTAAACAAACGACACAAGAACTATTTTGATGTAAGAAGCAATGTGTTGCTAAAGGACCAATGATATATATCTTAAAGATATTATTCACCCTATTGAAAAATAACAGTCTATGCATACTTAGATATTTAAAGATTCAAATGAAATTAGATCAAATAGTTTTTTGAACGCAAAATTTTTCTGTTCCAACTACACACCATGTAAATATTATGTGGCCCAGGTTATTTCAAACTTGACCTTTCTTATACTGATCCAAATCTTTATACTTTTGTAGACTGAGATTAGCCTGCACTGCTTTCTTGTATACACAAAATGTAAAACCATCTTTTGAGTTAGAAATGACAAATTTTGACAAAGTTACTTTAGCTTACATGAACGCATCATGCTCAATATCACCTTTCTGTCTTTAGTAGACACTATATTGTCGCTTTTCAACAAAAACCTTGTATCTACAGCTTGTTTAAAGCTGTAGATACAAGGTTTTTGTTGAAAAGCAGTGATATAAGATTTATGCAAATTGACGCAGGGAACCAAACTCTTGCTAGCTAACAAATACAGAAATTTTGTCTGTTGTCAACATTTCCTCATTATTTTTCCAGAGTTGTCTGGTGAAAAGATATGATTTGTTTCATTATAACAAGGGTTAAGTTACAATGTCAATGATTTTGTGTGATAACACATACTAAATATGCTGATTTTATATGATGTCCTTTGCTTGTCATCCGACACCATTTAACACTCAAGAAATGTGTTTTTGTAAGATTTTGTAAAATATTGTGATTTGTAAACTGTATGTGTATGTAGACACCACTAGTTCAATGCTGTCCGTCTGTGTGTCTGTGCGCGTGTCTGTATGTGTGTGTCTGTCTGTGTGTGTGTCCGTCTGTGTGTGTGTCCGTCTGTGTGTGTGTCCGTATGTGTGTGTCCGTCTGTGCGTGTGTGTTGGAGCTAACTTGTATCATGTCACGAATCTTTCATTTAGTTAGTCGGTTCTAAACGAGAACTCAATAGCCTTGGGTTGTGACACTAATACCATTGGATGATATAGTAAAATATCATAGTCAATATATGGCTAATTACTTCCTTACCCCTTTCCCAAACGACAAAATTTTAGAGTGATCCACTTTGAAAAGTGTCACAAATGACAAAATGGATTTTATTAAAGATAGAATTTGTGTAAAATATGTCACAGAAAATATTGAGACAAAAGGAGAAACTGCTGGTTATCAGCGGTTTCTTCTTTTGTCTCGATGTTTTCCAAAGCCTTTTCTATCCGGGACGTCAAAACCAGGCCTTGTTTGGGAAAGGGTTAAAGGAAGATCATTGAACCCTTGTGATACTGACTAAAACATGCAGATGATGTAGACTAAGATCAGACTGCACATATATGCAGGTTGACTTTATTCTATGCTGGCTGCCAAAGTAAAAAGGGTTGGAAAGGGCTACCAAAAATACAGCCTGCTTAAACTTAACTTTTTCTATTAAACATTGAAAAGACTCTAATACTAAAAAATGTCTTGTGCTTTCATGATAAAGACATTTTAGAAAATGTTAAGTTCAGAAATCATCCCAATCAGATGTGCTCTATTTTGTGTGTTATCCAGTTTAAGTTGACCATGTTTAAATCATTAAATGTTGAAACATTGTGATTAAAGGAAGCTCAATTGTTTGCTTAGTTACAATATTCAGAAATAGGCTAGTCTTAACATTTGTACTCCTGTACTTAGTGTAGAAGCATTTCAAAGTCAGTTATGTGCATGTCTATAATGCAGGAGAGCATCAGGAAAAGGGACCTTGATGGCATTTAATCCTTTCCCAAACGGCGCAATTTTAGGATGATCAACGTCAAAAACTGCCAAAAATGACAAAAGGGAAATTATTAAAGATAGAATTTGTGTAAAATATGACATAGAAAACATTGAGACAAAAGGAGAAACTGCTGGTTATCAGCAGTTTCTTCTTTTGTTTCAATGTTTTCCCAAGCCTTTTCTATTAGGGACGTCAAAACCAGGCCTTGTTTGGGAAAGGTTAAGAACATGGATCCAGATCAGCCTGTTTATACATACAGTCTGATCAGGATCGATAATATTGAGTGAAACGTCACCATTGAAATATCAATTCAGTATTGGGGTACTTTGAGTTTCCTAAATTTAGTCTTATACACGACATGACTTATAAATCTAAGTGTTTTAATTTGACTTTGATATGCTTTTACTAAGTATGAAGGGCCATGATACTATAATGTATTTTATTTATTAAAGTTACAAAAAGCTGTATGGAATTTATTCTAGAAACTGCCATGAAAACTGATTGTGTCTAAAACTGACTTCATAAATAAAAAAAAAAAAACAATGTTTTGTATATCAAAGTACAAATAAAGAGGGTATTGGTTTCCAAAATACAAATACTGATGTTTATTGGGGATACTCATTTGAACTTTCTATGGAAGGCAATTCAAATTTGTACACACAACATAGAATTTGAATTTTTTACCAATCAAAAATATCCTTATTCTATCTTACATCTGTTGCTCTAAAATAAACCATTAGGAATATGCTTGTTTGGTACATGAATTTGTTTAAATGCTCTTTCTGTCACCATGTTTTAAATTTATAATGTATTTTGCATTTATTAGAATTTCTTTAAAACTGATAATTTTGGAGATTGGTGTAAAACTTGTAGTGCAAATAGACCTACATGCACTTAGGACAGATTTATGCAGCATCAAAATGTTTTTAATGGAAAAGTTATGTAACTCACGGATTTATATGAAGAAATTATGAAATAATAAAAAGTAAAATTCTAAACTTGATTTTGAGGAGTTTGTTACAAACACTTAGCCATGTTTGATGCTTTAGTTCAACATGATACATCTTTAAATGTCTCTATAGAGTTATAGAGACAGTTGCCATACTGCATCTATTTGCACTTTTAACCTTGTATGTTGCGATATTTCTCCAAAACAAACAAAAAAATACCATCGAAAGCTCAATGCAAAACAAATATGTTGTTACTGGGAGGTCAATATCCTTTAACTACAGCTTGAAAAAGCTAGAGTTATGACGGTTTTCAACTCCCATTGATGATGTGCATATAATTTTACAGACACTTATAATATTCTTTTGCTGCTCCATAACAAAACTCACTTGTGTTTTGTGTAAATTTCGTTCAATGAACATTACTGTGAATTCCATGTAAATTTTACCCTTTCCCAAACAAGATCTTGTTTCGATGTCCCTAATTGAAAATGCCTTTGAAAATATTGAGACAAAAGAAGTAAATGCGGGTAACCAGGGTTTTCTCCTGTTGCCTCAAACTTTTATGTACTGTAATGTACAATTGAATTTAATCCAAACTTCGTGAACTTACAGTTTGTCATCTGCAGCATCTTTCAAATTGGAACAGTCAGCATTGTCCATTTGGGAAAGGGTTGAGACATTGGGGCAATGCATTACTATTGTAAGTGCCTATGTATTTCATATGCATTTACAAGTGTTTTGCAGCAACCCTATAACCCATTACCAGCCGGCAAAATTGTTTACTGGACTAAATTCAAATGTGCTGCAGAGGACAAATTCAAGTGAATAAATTTTTTATTTTTGGCCATTTCCAGTAGAAAATATTGTTGAAAATGAAGAAATTGCTTGTCACAAGCAATTTCTTCATTTTCCTCAATGTTTTCCAAAGCATTTATCCTGTGGGACGTCAAAAGGCGTCACTGTTTGGGAATGGGCTTAACCCTTTCCCACACATTGACGCTTTTGGACGCCCACAAAATAAAGGCTTCGGAAAACATTGTGAAAAATGAAGAAATTGCTTGTGACAAGCAATTTCTTCATTTCCCACAATATTTTCTACACAAAAAGTCCAAAAAATGTAAAATTTCATTCAGTTTTAATTGTCGTCTGCAGCATCTTTGAATTTGAAGAATTCTAAAAGTTTGCCATTTGGAATGGGTTTAATACAAATATTCTGTACTGTACACAGTTCATATGTAAATAATCATTACTCTGTCAGGAAGTTCATTGTTGATGATTGAGAATGTACATGTAGTAGATAAGTACAAAACACAACCTGTCCGTCTGTCTGTCTGTCTATCTGTCAGTCTATCTTGTTAACGAGAAAAGTAATAAGTTTGAATTAATTAGTAATGTTTCTAAGATATTATTGTCGGTTATGTTTGGAAATCTTTTAACTACAGCTTATGTAAACTGTAATTACAACATATTCAAATGAAGCCAGTGATATGCATTAGCCACATTTTCCATTTGTCTGTATGTCAAAGATTTGATACGGTATTTTGTATCAAAAGCATTTCCCCTTTGTAAAAGGTATCTGTATTTATAACAAATTTGTCACACAAAGTAGATAAGATTAGAGTGATTGCATTGGAACCCTACGTTGTTATGCTTCCCGAAGGGAGAGCATATAGTCGCCGATTTGTCTGTCCGTCCGTCCGTCATTCCGTCCGTCCGTCCGTCCGAAGTGATTTCTCCATAACCCTTGGGCCAAATCAAATGAAACTTACCATGTGAACTCCCTATGACATAATGCCGATGTACTCTTCCCGGTTTTTGGATTTGAGGCCTCGTCATGGGAAAAGGGGACTTAAGGTAAAATATAGTTTTTCTCTAATTTCTCCTAGTCTAATGGTCAGAATTTGATGAAATTTCATATTTGAGTAGTAAATCAGATGCTCTTGACAACAAACTATGTGAAATTTGGTTATACGAATTATGTCATGCAAAAAGGGGCTTAACATTTGCTAGCTTTATGTTAGCTCTGCATGGCATACATTTATTGTGACAATGCCTTATTCGGGTAGCATTGTCCGTCTCTGACGGCTCTTGTTGGTACTGATTACAATCATCTCATTGAGACAAATCTAATGAGTACCCTCAATAAAGTATTCAGGTTGGAAATATCTATAAAGTCACAAGATCTTTTTATAGCCCTGCACTTAAATGGCTGTTCAGGAATTCTGAAATTTTGTATGTTCACTTTCCATAACCACAAAATTATGGTGAAGTCCAATTTGTGAGAAGCTGCTAACTCCAGTTTGAGTCGATGTTTAGGAAAGGATTAATTTTCTTATTAAGTAAATGGTTTGGATAAAAAAAGGGCAGATGGGCAGTTTGTATTTTGTACTGATTAGAAAGATTGTCAATAAAGAGAATATCATTTGTAAATTGTGTTGTTTTATGTTCACACACCTGCTTCAAACGTCATCTACAATATCAATATGTGCCTGGATCTGGGGAGAGGTCCTTCATAGTATTTAACCCTTTCCCGAACGGCAAAATTTTAGGGTGTCCGACTTTGAAAGCTACTGCAGACGACAAAATTAATAATGGTAAACGTATTATTTGTTTACAATATAGTAGAGAAAATATTGAGGCAATAGTAGAAAATGCTGGTTATCAGCATTTTCATCTTTTGCCTCAATGTTTTCCGAAGTCTTATCTGTTACAATGTATGTACGTCAAAACCAGGTCTTGTTTAGGAAAGGATTAAGACAGTCATGTTTCAAGACCAGTCTGCACATAAGGAAAGTCTGGACAAGATCCGTGACTCTCTTACGGTTGCTATCAGTTGAAGAAGCTTTTGGAGAACATCATGGTTCTAGATCAGACTGCATGTATAAGCAGGATGATCTGGGACCATGTTGGGATCAAAAACTTAAACCTATTACCACACATTGAGGCCTTTTCACACCCCACAAAATAAAGGCTTTGGAAAACATTGTGGAAAATGAAGAAATTGCTTGTGACCAGCAATTTGCTTATTTCCCACAATGTTTTCTACTCCAAAGGACGAGACAAATCTCAAATTTTATTCATTTGAAGTTGTCGTCTGTAATATCTTTGAATTTTGAAGATTCTAAACTGTTGTCATCTGGTAATGGGTTAATGGGCCCTTTCCAGATTCTAGCTCTGACATATTTAGGAATTGTAGAAATATTTTAAACGCTCTTACATAGCATGTGAAACTATTTTGTTTCAAGATCAGACTAGGCCTTAGTGCATGCTGATCAGAACCCACAATACTTTCTTACAGTTACTACAACTGGGATTGACATAGTATGATGTCCGTCCATCTGTCTGAACACAACTTCTCGGGAACTAATAAGTGGATTTCAACCAGGCTATGGAATGTCGAAATATAAACCATTTTGAAAATGGTAAACAAAACGCGATTACTGAGGATGCTGTTACATGCGTTACTAATAGTACAAATCGTCGATGTTATTGCAAAACCTCGTATCTACATCTTGATTAAAGCTGTAGATACAAGATTTTGCAATAACACATAGGAGATATTTTGTAGGATTCACAAAACCCCTCCGTTTGATTGACGCCTATTATCGCCCTATAGCTCTATATGATTGATGAAACAATAATATGATCCGGACCTTTCATGCAAGATCTGTGCATAATACAAGAAATACAGCGTCGGGATAAAATGAGACCTCTCTTTTAATTTAAAAGTGAATATTATCGACCCATGTAATCCTGCACTTTTCAGAAACTACTGATATCCCGATGTTTTGCTGTATTTGCATCTTACATTCAAAAATCTTTATTTGTGATTGACGCCCTTTATCGCCCTATATAAAGGTCTATATGATTGATGAAACAATAATATGATCTGGATCCCTCATGCAGGATCTGTGCATTATACAAGAAAGGCCTCGTCATCAAAAAGTAGGGTTTTTGAACGTGCAAATGGTTGGTAGAGCCCCCTCCCCCGACACACAAATAAACTTACTAACCCTTTCCCAAACAAGACCTGGTTTTGTCGTCCCTAGAAGAAATGGCTTGGGAAAACATTGAAACAATAGAAGAAACTGCTGATAACCAGCAGTTTCTCCTTTTGTCTCAATATTTTCTTTATCACGTTTTACAAAAATTCTACCTTTATAAACTTCATTTTTGTCATTTGAGGAAGTTTTTGAAGTGGATCACCCTAAAATTTGTCGTTTGGGAAAGAGCTATGATCATGCACGATCAAGAAGGGTATCTCACCAAGCGTAAAATAATCAAAGCGCTGAAAGCGCTGAAGGCCTTGAAGAATTTGAACACATGCAGATCATTTATATAGACTAAGAAAAGACATGGACAGAGCACTGAACCCTGAGGGACGCCTAAGAGAACGGGTAGAGTAGTTGATGAGTGATCATCAATACCTACTCTTTGAGAACGATCCTAGAAGAATTATATCCATCTTGAGATCAGTGGAAGGACGCCAAGCTTATTCAATTTGGATATTTAATTGCTGTGATCAACCTTCTTCTTCTTCCGGTTTAGGTCAGGGTTTTTCATAGAATGTATATTTGACCTACGATGGGATGAGACAATCACCACTTCCATTGGTTATGTACAACTAAAACTCTATAAGGTACAGATAAAACTATGTACACCCATCAACCGGTTACTTGCTACTGGGTAGGGCCGCAGCATTCTGTGGTAGGGCGACCCTGAGCCCCTGTGCGTAGTAGCATCTGAGACGGCTATAGGAAGGTGGTTCCAAATCAAATGCCTTACTAAAATCCATTTCAAGTATATATCCGCTTGTTGACCATTTTCAAGATTGTCGTATGCTTCTTGGGTAAGGCTAATCGATTGAGATTCACAAGTATGTTTTGCTCTGAAGCCATGCTGGTACGTACTGGCTAAGTAGATTATTCTTATCAAAGTGGCCCATGATGTTTGTTATCAGGATGCGCGCCATAATTGTTGATGCTATGCAGATTAAAGAGATTGGCCTATAGTTGCTTGCTTTATACTTTGGACAGCTTTTATAGACGGGTGCTACTCTTTTACTTATCTAATCTTTGGGGACAATACCTGTTTCTAGAGAAAGATTGACAATAGATCAACTGTATATCTTGTGATATTTCTTTACACCTCCGGTAAAATATGTTTTTGGAAAACAATGCGGCATAATTAGAAAATGTACGTTCTGCTCTGTATTTTTTTTTTTTTTTTTTTTTTTTTTTGCTATTTTGAGCACAATTTCCAAATTTATTAATGCCCATTATGTCGTCTGCATTAGCTTTGGAATTTGAGAAGTCAAAAGTTTTTACATTTTGGAATGGGTGAGATAATGGTAAATTCCATATTTCATATCTTGTTCAAACAATCAAGATGAAGTAATGGATTGGATAACGATTTATTAAATGAAGTTAAATCATTGCCGACAAATCGTGATGTTATTTCTATATATCTTCACAATATATCATTTAGAACCTTATTAAATCATGAATCTGCCTATTAAAACATAACTATCTAACACATACAAATACATAGATATATAAATAACAAAGTTTTAAGACAGATTATAGAATAACAAATCGTTACTATTACCTACGGTATTGGAAAACCAAATATTTCAAGTGTGTATCGGTAATCACTGACGCGTTCCGTGTGTTCCAGTAATTACTATGCGTTCCATGGTGTTCCGGTATTTCTATAGACCCAATAGTTCTTTCGCGGGGGAAAAACGAACATTTACGGAAAATTTTGCAATGAACGAGTTTCTTTAAATATTAACAAGGTGTCAAACTGTCACAAGATACGCCCGTAACACTGCTTTATGTCGACAGGGGGAGCAGGTTGGTAAAAGTTTCATGGTCCTAGCTATTATACTTTTCGAGATATGCCCTGGACAAAAATGAAGTATGAAAAATAACAAAGGGCAATAACTCAAAAATTAAGCCAGGTATAATTATGGTTCTTTTGAACTGCACTCCCCTTTGATAAGATCTATACACCCATGAAGTTTCATGATCCTAGCTATTATACTTTTAGAGACGTACTCCGGACAAGATTCAAGTATGAAAAACAACAAAGGATAATAACTCAAAAAATAGGCCAGGTAGAGTTATGGTTCTTGTGCACTGCACTCCCCCTTGTTGAGATCTATACACCCATGAAATTTCACGATCCTAGCTATTATACTTTTAGAGATATACTCCGGACAAGATTCAAGTATGAAAAACAACAAAGGGCAATAACTCAAAAATAGGCCAGGTAGAGTTATGGTTCTTGTGCACTGCACTCCCCCTTGTTGAGATCTATACACCCATGAAATTTCACGATCCTAGCTATTATACTTTTAGAGATATACTCCGGACAAGATTCAAGTATGAAAAACAACAAAGGGCAATAACTCAAAAAATAAGCCAGGTAGAGTTATGGTTCTTATGTACTGCACTCCCCCTTGTTGAGATCTATACACCCATGAAGTTTCATGATCCTAGCAATTAAACTTTTAGAGATATACTCCGTACAAGATTCAAGTATGAAAAACAACAAAGGGCAATAACTCAAAGAATAGGCCAGGTAGAGTTATGGTTTTTGTGCACTGCACTCCCCCTTGTTGAGATCTATACACCCATGAAGTTTCATGATCCTAGCTATTATACTTTTAGAGATATACTCCGTACAAGATTCAAGTATGAAAAACAACAAAGGGCAATAACTCAAAAAATAGGCCAGGTAGAGTTATGGTTCTTGTGCACTGCACTCTCCCTTGTTGAGATCTATACACCCATGAAATTTCATGATCCTAGCTATTATACTTTTAGAGATATACTCCGGACAAGATTAAAGTATGAAAAACAACAAAGGGCAATAACTCAAAAAATAAGCCAGGTAGAGTTATGGTTCTTGTGCACCACACCCCCATGATGAGATCTATACACCCATGAAGTTTCATGATCCTAGCTATTATACTTTTAGAGATATACTCCGGACAAAATTCAAGTATGAAAAACAACAAACGGCAATAACTCAAAGAATAGGCCAGGTAGAGTTATGGTTCTTGTGCACTGCACTCCGTAATGATGAGAAAAATATAACTGCCAAGTTTAAAGTCAATCGGACTTAAGGTGACAGAGTTATGCTCCGGACAAAGAAGTGGACGTCGCCGGACGCCGGACGTCACGGGTGATCCCATAATACGTCCCGTCTTCGACGGGCGTATAATTAGCATAGTAAGAGATTACAATATGCCGCAATACGTTGAGTGTTTTAAAATGCATTTGGTTGAATGACAAATTGCCATACCCATATAAGCATTACAAAGCAAAACCTCAGTGCTTAGAGCTATACATTTCCGTAATTGATCTTACGGGAAGATTCATCGTCTTCAGTCGATCTACGCGTATTAATATACTGTAAGCGGGGAATCAGGGACTTTTCCCAGGGGGGAGGGGGGGGGGGGTCAACCCATGCGCAGATCGAGACGGGGATAAAAAAAATCATGAAAATCATTTCATCGCCGCTTGTTACTTCTTTTGTAATGTACATGGGTCGAAATTTACAAAATCTGCATAAAGTAGTATAGATCTAATCCAGTTCCGATCTACTTTTCATCGCGCAAGAACACTTTCTATCTGCGTTCAACGTTTTCACAAGATAAGGCCGACTAGTAATTCTGCACGCCCTGAGAAAAATGGCATGCTAAATTTGGCCTTCTTCAAGGCCAAAAATCCCTGGTGTACTTGTAAAACACTATAGAACATACCAAGTTAATCTATAGCGACATATTTGCTGATGCTTAAAACTGACCAGTGGCTGCTCTTTTATTTGGAATCTGGCTGGAGACGTACTTCAAATCCCAAGAATCCAAGAAAAACACGAATAAAGAGTCACAGCTTATTCTCTAAGTTTTAGGCAAGAAAATACAGATAATGTTTTAGTGCTTTCTTAACCAAGTATGACTTTGGCGTCCTAAATTTCAAAGTTCGAGAAAACATTTAGGCTAAAGAGACAGAAAATGCTTGAAAAAAACACCGAGGCAAAAGAAGACAAATGCTGTCAATCGGCATTTTCATCTTTTGTCACAATATTTCATTTGTTATATTGTATAAGCATCCATTTTGTCATCTGCAACAGCTTGTCTATTGAACTAGCCCCATTTTTCTCGGTTAAACAATAAACTTTTTTGTATTTTTGTACTTTAACCCATTACCAGACGGCTAAATTTTTGACTATTCCAAATTGAAAGATCCTGCAGACGACAATTTTAATTGAACGGATTTTTTTTTTTCATTTTAGGTCTTTTTGGAAAACATTGTGGGAAATCAATTTCTTCGATTTCCACGATGTTTTCATGGCATTTATTTTGTGGGGAGTCAAAAAGAATTATTGTGTGGTTATGGGTTAATTTGTCTGCCATACAAGTTCTCTAGCAGCATTTGTTCAGACTGTATGTTGGTGCAGACCGATCTTTACATACATACATGCAGTAAAGGCTCTCCAAAGTCTGAAGCAGCATGATATCAGTTAGATTTTCCCAGTTTATTATTGATTTTCGGTCAAAATTTGATGAATTAAACCAAATTTGATGAGATATGATATTTGATATTGCAGCGAGCGGTCTTGAACTTCTCAATCGTACTAACACTTCCCCTATAACTAAATTATAGGAGAAAACGTGGCGAAACTCGGTAATTAACTATTTTAACCCTTTCTTAAACGTCAAATTTTTAGGATGATCCACTTCAAAAACTGCTACAAATGACAAAATGAATGTTATTAAAGATAGAATTTGTGTAATATACGGCATAGAAAATATTGAGACAAAAGGAGAAACTGATGGTTATCAGCAGTTTCTTCTTTTGTTTCAATGTTTTCCCAAGCCTTTTCTATTAGGGACGTCAAAACAAGGTCTTGTTTGGGATAGGGTTAAAAGAAATCCTATGTTGACGTCCCTGAAAGCAAAGGCTAGGGAAACATTGGCGCTTAAAAAGAAAATGTTGATATCAGCATTTTTAGCTCACCTGAGCACGAAGTGCTCGAGGTGAGTTATTGTGGTCACTTTTTGTCCGGCGTCCGTCCGTCCGTCCGTCCGTCAACATTTGGGGTGTTTACACGCTATCACCCACAAAAGTTAGGCAATCTTGATCAAACTTAGCCAAAACAAGAAGGGTCATAAGTTCTCGGACAAGTTCGATTATGGGCCTGATCGGACCAGAAAGTGCTGAGTTATCTGCCCTTGAATGTCAAAAAAATGCTGTTTTTAAGTTTGTTTACATCTAGCATCTATTATTGATCAATCAAGACAAAACTTGGACATAATGTTGGAGACCATAAGATCTTGGATGAGTTCGATTTTCAGTCTGATCTGATCAGAAAGATGAGAGTTAAGTGCCATTGAATTTGATAAAATTGCCGTTTTCGGCTGTTTTCGACCTTGTTTACGCTCTAGAATCTACAATTAGTAATCAATCAAGACAAAACTTGGATACAATGTTGGGGACCATAAGATCTCAGATGAGTTTGATTTTCAGTCAGATCTGACTAGAAAGATGAGAGTAATGCGCCCTTGAATTGGGCAAAATTGCCATTTTTGGCTGTTTTTGACCTTGTTTACACTCTAAAA
Source organism: Fragum sueziense (assembly GCA_963680895.1). Lineage (NCBI taxonomy): Eukaryota > Metazoa > Mollusca > Bivalvia > Cardiida > Cardiidae > Fragum > Fragum sueziense. Next base: position 11,644,433 of record OY804601.1, on the reverse strand, counting down.
TCTACAATTATTAATCAATGAAGACAAAACTTGGACACAATGTTGGGGAGTATAAGATCTTGGATGAGTATGATTTTCAGTCTGATCTGATTAGAAAGTCGAGTTCAACCTTGTTTACACTCTATAATCTACAATTATCGACCAATCAAGACAAATCTTGGACACAATGTTGGAGACCATGAGATCTCGGATGAGTTTGATTTTCAGTCTGATTTGACCAGAAAGGCGAGAGTTATGTGCCCTTGAATTTGATAAAATTGCCATTTTCGGCTGTTTTTGACCTTATTTACACTCTAGAATCTACAATTATTTACAAAAAGAACAATGTTGGGCACAATAAGAGCTTGGATGAGTTTGATTTTCATAACGTTATTGACCATAAGTTCAATTTCAGTCTTAAAGTCATAAATATCAATTGAATTGAACATAAGTGTTGCTCATATCATTTGGTTCAGGTGAGCGATATAGGACCATCATGGTCCTCTTGTCTCCATTTGACTCAATATTTCGTACCAGATCTACAATGTTCACAACTAGTTTTAACCATATCTTTATCAGTCCCCGTTTTGTTGTCAGCGTCAGCTTTTCCAAACGACAAAATTTTGGACTCTTCCTATTTGAAAGGTGTCGCAGACGACAATTTCAAGTAACTGAAAGGACCTCTACGGATAAGGCGAGAAATCTCCCTAAAAGGCTCAAATGGAAAAGTCATTTTTCAAAACATGCAAATTGATTATTATTTCGAACTGTATTGTTAGATATGTATCTAAATCATATGAAAACTGATTTTGTACGATCAAAACGATTCGACAGGTACAGATAACTCTTGGTTTCTGTACCTACCCCCAAAATTACATTTTCTTACCCCACCGTTATTCATTAAACCAGATTTAAGTTTTCTTTAGTTTTATAACAAACAATTTTCTGTAAATGTAAGGACAATTGGTGTTGAAATCATAAACCATTTTTCGATTTGTCCTTAATGCGCATGCGCATCATTGAAACGAGTTTAAAGGCGAAATCTTCCCGCCAAAATTATGGCATATGGTATATGAGTACTATTTTTAGTATAAAAGTACGTTCCCCCCCGTGACCCAGCAAATCCTTTTTACCAAGGAAGCCTATGATCCAGTTACACAACATATGTCAATGGGAAGCTGGGTCAAGGGGGGGAACGATGTTAGCCAGCCTTGGGAAGGTAGGTATGCCTCGGTTTTTGGCGGGAAAGTGCGCGTTTAAAGTTGTTTCAATGGTGCGCATGCGCAATACGGACAAAACCAAAGCTGCCATATGATGTCAACACCATTTATCCCTGTATCTGTAGAAAATAAATTGCAAATAAAAATAAAAGAATCTTCATTTTACCTCTTTGAATACCGGTAGTGTAAGAAAACGAAACCATTTAGGTGGGTACTAAAATCAAGAGTTATCTGCACCTATATAATTTTTAAAATGACATAAAAATCGGCGTTTATTTCCTTTATTTGTCTACCTAACCATAAAGCTTAATTTTGTTTCTCAATTTGTTAGTTTTGAGAATTGACCCATCGAGCTGAGCCTTTTAGGGAGAATTCTCGCCTTATCCGTAGAGGTCCTTTATCTGTTTGTGTTCTTTTGAGTAGAAAACATTGTGAAAAATGAAGAAATTGCTTGTCACAAGCAATTTCTTCATTTTCCACGATGTTTTCCAAAGCTATTATTCTGTAAGGAGTAAAAAGAATCACTGTGTGGGAATGGGTTAAACCGAATTCAAATCTATCAATTATAAACATATTTATTGATTGCTGCGTCACGTGATTGCCCGTCGCGTCAGTGGTAGGCTAGGCACTGAAATGAGTCGTCCAAGTGCACATCAATGTATCATTAACCCGTTGTCAAATGTCAAAACGTGTTGGTAATTGTGCTTTAAAGCAATGGCAATGGATTTTGTGCTAAAATAGACTTGGTTTACCGTTATGTTTTGATAAACCGTCGGTGTATACAATTTTGATTCAAGCCGCAGTTACGAGATTTTATAACAACACCTACGGAAATACTATATTTTGTCCCAAATTACGTCATGGTTATTGTTCAAAATTGTTATTGTTATCATATGTCATTCCAATGCAACATGTTAAATTTGTATATTGTAAACGATGAGCTATGTATGCTTAAGTTTTAATAAAGATCTGTTCTGTTCTGTTAACTGTATAAGATCGTTCCCTATTGTATCTAGACGAGAAAATAACCGATATCAAAAGCGGAACATGTGTAATGTACGGTATACAAAATGAGAAACAATGTGAAATTGCTTATGATCAGCAATTTCTTCTTTTCCCTCAATGTTTTTTTAAACTAATGAAGTAAAGAAAAGTAAAATTAAAGTTTGGGTTAAAGTCTGAATCTGCGAACTGTATCATGCTCTACCGACTTTCCACTTTACCTTGCGATCATCGAGTTATTGGTCGACTGTTTACAGTCGGCACCACTGACACTTGCAGGATTTGAACCAAGGACATTTCGGTTCCGAAGCCTACGTCCTACCACTAGACCACAGCGCCCACAACTTTTACTGCTGAATTTTTTCTGTTGCTTACATCAAAAGCAGGAACAAGTTTCCCGAACAATCAAAGACATATTTTTGTCTTATGATTTTCATACCAAACCACAACCCCATAACCCAGGTATTGATAGATTTGAAATACGGGATTTTCGTCCTAAACTATACTGAACAAAAGTGAAAACGCTACACTGCAAGATTTCTTATTTCTGGAAAAGTATCGAATTAATAGCGTGCAATATATTTTGACGTTGTTTCCCAGGCTTTCAGCAATCGTTTTGTCGAACTTCCATTGCCTTGTGTCCTTTAATATCAGAGTTACAGCCCTTAATGCGTTTAGAGCTAATTTCACCTCAGGCCGCATATGCGCATGCGCAGAAAACGCTTCATCATTTTTTTGGAATTGGTCATATCTGGGTTGCCAAAAAAACACTTAAAATCTCATTTATTTCTTGTAGCAAGCTCTTTAATCAAGGTCTAATCTGTCAATTTTGCGAATTACCTCCCTTTTACATAAACAAATAGGAAATTTAAAATGTTTAGTATTCACAAATTTATCACGGTTTTCGATTGGGGATTTTTGCAACATCATGCAGGTCTTACAGAGGATTTTTGAACCCTTTCTTTGACTAGGTTTGTTCTCAGATGTCCATGCAATAGCGATTTGAATTTCCTATGGAGATTACACTGTAAAAATTTCAAGCTTTGGAACATAGTGAATATTCTGCTTTTCAAACATCATTTTCTAAACGCTGAAACACTATTGTGCAAGCTTCTTTACATTTCCTGATTGGTTACATGTCAGACTATCATTCCGTGCAGTCCAGCATGGTTTACATTCTTCTGCTTGGATTTCTGAAGGTTTAAATTGTGTAAAATTTCCGTTCAAATTGTGCACCTGAAAACGGACCCCTGTCACATTAAAAGGGTCCGTTTTTCATCCTCGTAATAGGGAACGATTTTTTCAAGTAAACAGTGACGTAATTTCGGACAAACAAATAGTATTTCGTGGATGTTGTTATTAAATCTAGTAACTACGGCTTGATTCAAGCCGTAGTTACGAGATTTTATAACAACACCGACGGGTTATCAAAACATAACTGTAAACCCAGTCTATTTTTAGCACAAAATTATTTGCCATTAAGATCCACAAAACTTTTAGTGCTTGGAACAGCCAAGTCAATGAATAATGCGAAACACCTTCATTTGATTTTTTTACTTGTTGTTTTCAGAAGAAATTTGACAAGCAAAGTAGGTGTAGCGTTTTCACTTTTGTTCAGTATATTTTGATTAAACTTGTTCCAGGTCTTGTTTGTGGAAGGGGTTAGATATAAGGGATGTTCATTTGGGACTTTGAATAACTATAATTCTATAGATTTGTGCATTTATTCTGTCATAAGTTAGTAGTTTTAACCAATTCCTAGACGACATGATTTAGGCCATTCAAGGTTGAAAGTTGCTGTACACGACAAGACAAGACAAAATTGGTAAGAATTAAAACGAAATTTGCCTATAATATAGATCTAGCCCAGAAAATATTAAGGCAACAGGAGAAAATGCTGATCTTCAGCATTTTCTCCTTTTGTCTTAATATTTTTCCCAAGTCTTTCCTACTAGGGACGTCAGTACCAGGTTTTGTTTGGGACAGGGTAAAGCCATACTTTATGCCAGAAAATACTGAAAGTAAAGCCGTGCAGTTATATCCCGTTTGGGAACATTGAAGATGGAATTAAGTGCTATAAACTTAATCCATGTTTATGTCGCAGTGAAAAATGCATTTAAAAGACCCATATTTCCTGTATTTCCTACAATTCACACATAATTCTTTAACAAACAACAAACATCTACAGTCTATGTAGTTTTGACATCATTGTGGGACGAACTATAGAAGATATAGAGAAAAAATGTTTTCTTTGTTATAAAAATTGATTTTTCAAATCGAATTCTGGAAGAAAAGGAAACTAAGACTAAATAGATCTAGCATCTGATACTACCATGTATCCAGACCAGTTTGTGCACTGATTCGCTGTAGCCTATGCCGTAGGGACCCGTGCTGTTCTCTTACAGCTGACAAAAGCCATGAAGGCGTGAAGTACATTACATGTACATAATTATCAACGTGTAGCTTGAGCAGATTGCATGTATAGACAGGCTTATCTGGATCCATTTTCGTCTCAAATGCCATAAATATCTAATTTTCAGATGCCAGTTTATTGTCAAAATTCTTCGACCCAGCAAACATACCTATATCGGGCCAATATCGGCTTTAAGTCGGAATATTGGTTCATTTTGCCGATATCGGGTCGATATCAGATTGAAATCTGATTGACTACTATTTTTTTCAGAAATCGGGCTAACGTCGGGCCAATATCGGACCAATCATGAACATCGGGCGAATAGCGTTTGGTGTTACAGAGTCGACATCGGGTCGACATTTCTGCGAATATCGGGCCCATATCGGGCCGATCTGAAATGTTTACTGGAGATTTTTTCTTTTTTCTTTTTTTTTTTTGCAATTTTGAAGTGTTTAGTATCTAATGATGGCTGGAATATTTTATCATGACGACAGAGCCCCCCCCCCCCCCACCCACCCACCCAACAGTTTTTCAACATTTCTGTGTTTTTACTGATTCAATTCCACACATTGATTGTCATTTTGCAGGATTTTGTTCGATTGGACATTTCGTCTAAGGCTGGTGTTAATGTTCGATTATCTGAAATTAAGACATGACACCATGCATGCGTGCACATGAAATTATTTTGCGAAAAACAAAAATTCTTGGCAAGAATTGCATTAATTTAAAAGAGGTTAATAAAATTCACCGCTCCGGGGTGAAAGATATAATTAATTGAAATGAATATGTGCGATAATAATTCTTGCAATTATTTTTCAATCCATCACAATTTGCCACATAATAGTTTTGGTGCCAATTACAAAGTGTTGCTTGATTAATTACGGAATCACAATCTTATTCAACGATTGCACATTGCGGTCATTTAACCCTTTCCCAAACAAGACTTTATTTTGACGTCCCTAATAGAAAAGGTTTGGGAAAACATTGAAACAAAAGAAGAAACTCCTGATAACCAGCAGTTTCTCCTTTTGTCTCAATATTTTCTGTGCCATATTTTACACAAATCCTATCGTAAGTAACATCCATTTTGTTATTTATGTCAGTTTTTGGACTGGATCACCATAAAATTTGTCGTTTGGGAAAGGGTTAACCCCTGTTTTCGCCAGGTCCCCATCAGAAATTGCACTGGAAAAAAAATAATAATAAGAGAAGAGAGGCGATGCTGGCGGGCTGCATTTTTCATCGCAAGTTAAGGTAAAAAAAAAACCCTTTGCTTGGCCATTTTGAAATTCATAAAACATTGGCTTTTTTTTCGAGTGGCAACGTTACGTATCCGAACTTATTCGGGCGCGGTCGTAAACATTCGGCGGTGGAAAGTTATACCGCCGAATGTTTTCGACGTCGCACGAATAATTCCGACGTCGCACGAGTCTCATTATGGGTGGACTACATTAATGTTTTCTTTTTAATTCTTCACGCATGCATGACATTATGAAGAATGACTTAATCTAGAGTTCCATAAGTCTTCAGCTTTTGTAATTCCCTTGGTCAAGTGGTAAACACGACACACTCAATTTTCATTTCTAACCCGGAAAATGATTCACTTGTACGAACCTTACTTCGTAAATATTAGAAATATGACAAATATAACGATATTCTAACAATATTACAGTTCTGGATTGGCTGTTTTCAAGGTCTGAAATTTTATGATTTACTTATATTAATTTTGTCTGTTATAATTGTTTTGGGAACTGTTTTATTCTGTCCCATGAACTAGTGCCTTGAAAACCTCGCCAAATCTAAAGTAACCCAGGAAAGTTTTGTCAGGAGATTAATAAAAAGACAAAACGTCTAGCTCTCAATGTAGGGATAACTCTAATTCTTACAGAAATATCCGATTCCGAAAACTTTATTGGGAAAGATAGAAAATGTTGGTTACAGGCATTATCTTTGATTCCCTCAATCTCAGCTAAGGTTCTATTAGAGTAAACAACAATAGGGAACGATTTTATCCGGGTAAACGTGACTTAATTTTTGACAAACAAATAGTATTTCGTAGGTGTTGTTATAGATTCTCGTAACTGCGGCTTATTCCAAGCCGTAGTTACGAGATTTTACAACAACACCGACGGTTTATCAATACATAACAGCAAAACCCAGTCTATTTTTAGCACAAAAACCATTACAATTCGTGTTGAGTGTATAGAGCCTATCATCGCCCCGCCCCTTTATGATATAGACTGGAAGCATGTCATTTATCATTGTTACCGTGCAGGAAGGACGCTGTCTCCGGGGTCCCAGCTTTTCTCACAAATATCGAATTAATGCATCATATCGAATAATTCCCCTGAAAAGTGGCAACCTTTTAGGCCTATGAAAAATAAAAGTTCTTTTGTCCCCCTTTATGCTCTTCGTTGTTTTTTTTTTTAAATTCCAAACTTAAAGGGAGGGCAAAAGGAGAAAACATGAGATCCATATGCCTATACTTTGCCTGTCGTAGGCCTAATTCTATTTCTGATATTTCTGTCTTTTGGGCATAAATTCCGATGAGGTAAACATATACAATTATTTTTTTAATCAAAATCCAAACTTTGGTCGCTTTTCAAATTTCATACTTACCAGGAAGATATATTTGCCTATGTTGCTAAGCAGTTTACCGTTTGTTCAGATGCATTTACAAACGTTTAAGGCCAGTTTAAAACGCTGCAACATCTTTCATTTTTGACCTGTCCAAAATATTGCTGTCTTTAAATACGATGCATGCATAACACGACCCATCAGCAACAGCTGATCCAGCATTCACTTGATCCAGTATAAAATCAGTTCGTCTGAGAAAAGGATGAAATATCAAATGATTCGTTAAGCGTATTCTACAAAACGTAGCAACTAGCGACAGAACATTTCTTAAAGCATTTCCGGTTTCTAGTTTCCTGTCTGGCTAGCATGACGTCACGATAGAAGTTGTAAATCTTTCTGTGATACATTTATCGAAATAAGAAATTCTCATGGAAATATGGCATAGGGTCATCGAAAATAGAGACAAATCTATCGGATTAGTCACCTCTTCGGATTTGAATCGAATGAAAACAACTTATAATCCCAATAACAAGCAATCCGGTGCAGTAATTCACAAACAAAACCTTTTTTCACGGCCGCTTATCTACTAAATCACAACATTATGTTGTGTATGAAAAAAAGTTTAGAGGATATCCGGTTGGCAGTTAGAGGAACCAACAAATCGGCGGGTGAAAGGTGAGTCTCGTCATTTAATCGAAATGTTCTTGTTTCTAGCTCGAAAATCAAAAATCGGAGAATGTCATACAACCCTTTATTCATTTTCACATAATTATTTGTGAGCCCCATCCAAACCCCAATTCCCAGAGATTGGATGGAAATTCATTTTCTCCCGTTGCAAGGGTAGCCCAAATATTGACATTTCGTCAATTCTGGTGTGCGTTTGTCCACTTTCTGAGGATGACTGGTCCAAAATATGTGTGAAAATATGTGAAAATGAATAAAGGGTTGTATGACATACTCCGATTTTTGATTTTCGAGCTAGAAACAAGAACATTTCGATTAAATGTCGAGACTCACCTTTCACCCGCCGATTTGCTGGTTCCTCTAACTGCCAACCGGATATCCTCTAAACTTTTTTTCATACACAACATAATGTTGTGATTTAGTAGATAAGCGGCCGTGTTTTTAGTGAATTCGCTCAAGTTAACAAACTTACAGTTTAGTTGATATTGCCATAGATGAACACCAATACAGATCTGTTCATTGCTTTTGTTTATTTATTTAACCCTTTCCCAAACAAGACCTGGTTTTGACGTCCCTAATAGAAAAGGCTTGGGAAAACATTGAAACAAAAGAAGAAACTGCTGATAACCAGCAGTTTCTCCTTTTGTCTCAATATTTTCTTTGACATATTTTACACAAATCTTATCTTTAATAACTTCCGTTTTGACATCGTACGACAATGCCCCAGAGAAGGATGATGTACAGTAACGGAAGAAGAAGAGAAGAAGATTTGTGGCAGTTTTTGAAGTGGATCACCCTAAAATTTTGTCGTTTGGGAAAGGGTTAAACAGAGTAGCATGATCGTACGGCTGTCATTATTTAGAATATTAAAATCAGCATCATTATTCGGTAAAGGATCGGACAAAACTTTCTGCTCTTGTCAATCGACCCGCGGAGTTACCAATCATTTTCGATTTCACTCGGGAGTAGGAATACGTCAAACCAGATCACGGTCCTGCGCCGGAAGGCGTAATAAGTCCAAATAAACGTAATCCCTAAAGTGATTTGGGTAGGAACAAAATATATTTGATGATTGGAAAATTGTTTTTTTGTCAGTAAAATTTCCCGAATTTAGACAGTCTGCATATAATATTTATGATGTTCTTAAAACCTTTCTCTAGAGGTATGTTGACCTTACCGACGTTTTCTCGGTGTGGAGTGTGTGCATTCTCAATATTAATCGTAAATTAATTCATTGATAAATGTATTATCTTTTTTGCAATGTAATTATATGATTAAACATTGAATGGGGTTTGCTTCACCTGTTTAGAAAGATAGATTTATATTCAGAATGACTATCAATAGCCTAAAGACATTGCCGGAATCAGTCGGAATGTTTGTGATTATTATATAGGCCTAGATTTGATGTCATCAAGAGTGTTAATCCGAGTCTTCTCTGATGATATATTCTGATGATATTCGCTCTTTGATATTTGGATGTCACTATTTTTGAATAGCGACATCTAAATATCAAAGAGCGAATATTCATCAGAGAAGACTAGAAATAACAGAGTGTACTCATTGACATAACTTTTATACCTACTCAGCATACAACATTAACATGCCAGACATGTGGAAATGAACGAACAAAAATCACAAACATAACCCAGATATGGATTTTAAACACGAATACATTTTTATCCAAATTGGTCATCATTAAAGTAGGACAAAAAGGGTTGTCCGCGGACAACGTAGCTCACCTATACGAGAGCTTGTTACAGAAAATGGTCGACTACAAGGTCAAGGTCCCAAATGACAGGATGCATCTACATGTAAATGTGTGTCAAAATATCAAGGCTATACCTCCAATAGTGCCCAAAATATAGGTCAGGTTACAGTTTTTGAAACTCCAGAGCCAATAGGTCAGAGATCGTGGTCTGAAATGAAAGGTGTTGGTGTGAAGTACCCATTTGTAAAATACCAAGGCTGCGTCTCATTTGGTGAATGAGATATAGACCAGATCAAAAAAAGTTTTAAGAAGACGCGACGCCGACACTTGGACTGTGACATTAGCTCCCCGGACATAAAGGCCCTTCTCACTACAAAAAGGGGGAAATTCATTTCAATGAAGGATTGCCACTTTCCAGGGGAATTATTTGATATGATGCATTAATTCGATATTTGTGAGAAAAGCTGGGACCCCGGAGACAGCGTCCTTCCTGCACGATAACAATGATAAATGACATGCTTTTATAGCCCTGTTACGATATTATGGCAAATGTTTACAAAATGTACCTGATTAAACAACACTAAATCGAACTTCCTATTTACTGTAATTTTGCATGTGATGGTTCGAATCTTGCAGGTGTATCACACCTGCAAGATTCGAACCAGCGCATGCAAAATTGTATTGAAAATGTTTTACCGCCTTTTGTTTACGTAGGTAAAATTTGTAAACATGAACCATAATATGTCGCGACTGGGGCATAGTCTAAACCACGAGTGAATAGAGTTTTACGTCCCACTCAACAGCTAAGGTCATATGGAGACGGGACCTCGGTTTAAAGTCTCATACGAAAGACTGGTCTAAACCACGAAGAAGCGTTTACGTTTACAAAATTTCAACACGGAGCAGTACTAAAGCAAAACTTTGTCACGAATGTATTGTATACGGTATTCGTTATGAGTAAATCAGAGGTGGGTGCAGGGGGCGGGGGATCAAAAGAACCCCCTTCTGTAGCCTGATCATTTCATTTCCATGCAGAACTTCAGTCAAAATTGTGCAATACATTGTATTTGCCTCAATGTTTTCTAAAGCTTTAAAAACAGGGGCAAAATGGATGTCCAGAAAATCTCTATCTGTGTAAAATAAAGCACATGATATATTGAGGCAAAAGGGGTCCTTCTTTTGTCCTAATGTTTTCATAAGCCTTTTTAAGGGACGTCAAAACGTCTTGTTTGGGAAAGGGTTAAAATGGAAAAGGAAGGTATAACGGCTACTTTCATATCTATTGGTGACAGATACATTTTATAAGTCAACTTTAGGATTAGAATTACATTTAGAGCTAGACGTTTTGTCTTTTTATTAATCTCTAGACAAAACTCTCCTAGGTTACTTTAAAGGACTTGACGAGGTTTTCTAGGCACTAGTTCATGGCACAGCATTAAATATTTCCCAAAACAATAATAACAGACAAATATAAGTAAATCATAAAATTCCAGACCTTGAAAACAGCCAATCCAAAACTCTAACATTGTTAAAATATTGTTATATTTGCAGTCTAATTTTCGAGTTTATGATAGAGTACAATTTACCTTTCAAGAAGGCTTTTTACAATTTGTATTCATATCTAATTCAACTGGATTCTCGTTTTACCTAAAATTTCGTAAAGTTCATTTGTCCTTTGTTTAGTGCTACCATGGCCCATTGGTTAGGGCGCCCATCTTGCAAGCGGGGGTTAAAAGGTTCGAATTCCGATGGAAGCTGACCTGTCCAGTTAGAGTAAAACCTGAAGCGACCTGTTGGTCTTTTGGTTAGAAAACATTGTGGGAAATGAAGAAATTGCTTGTCACAAGCAATTTCTTCATTTTCCACTTTGTTTCCATACCATTTACCTTGTTGGGCGTCAAAAGATGTCACTTTGTGTTAATGGGTTAAGGAAAGATAGGGAGCATAGACCACAAAATTGTTCATTTATTTCAAAATTTATTTTGAGGTTCTCTTTCATTAGTGTATATGTACAAAACAACATCCTTTAACTATGTTAAAAGAGCTGACTCAAGTTCATATGTACATGTAAAAGAATAATTAACCCATGACCTGACAACAAAATAACAGACTGGTCAAATTTAAAGACTGCTTAGGTAATCAGTTTAAACATAGCTCGATTAAAAAATATACAAAGAAAGTCGGAAAGCTTTAGGAAAAGAAATGTGACGATTAAACATAGTTTCTTACTTTCTACTGATGCTTTCCAATGACACTATTTCCTGGTATGTTTTCCCTTTCCAAAACAATGCATGGTTTTGACATCCATAGAAGAAACCATTTAAAATTTGCCAGAAAAGATGAAAACTCTGATAATCAGTATATTGTCGTTTTTCAACAAATTATACTTTGTATCTACAGCTTGTTTAAAGCTGTAATTACAAGATTTTTGTTAAAAAGCAGTGATATTCTGTTTCCATAAATTGCTTTTCAATGAAAACCTCATAACTGCAGCTTAAAACAAGCTGCAGTTACGAAGTCTTCGTTGAAAAACGTTGAAATACTTCCTGTTTCATGATACAAAATAGATTCATTTTGTAAGCTGTACAGGTCTTGCCTTTAGACCTGTGTTTTATTCTGTAGATGGAGAAATGGTTCACACATGTGATCATACGGTAATGGGTTAAGTCATGAGACTAGAGAAAATGTACACAAGAAATAAATACAATAGCCCCTTATACTATTTACAATTCAAGCAAGGATAAAGCAAGGATAAAACATGATAAAAAGGGAAAGGATTGTAAAGTCACAATGTATAACCCCTTTCCAATAAACCCACATTTATTCAAACTTTTAATTGAGACAAAATTTCTTTACAAGATAAATTAGACCAGAGCAACGGATGAGAGGGAGTGAAGATACTCTAAATTTGTAATTTGAAATCCAAACCCTATGTTGTGAATACTCATTTGAATCGTCTCGATGAGACGTTTCCAATGAGTACCCACAACTTAGGGTTTGATTAACAATTAATAGAATATTTCATTTTGAAAAGCCTTCACTCCCTCTTATATGTAGCTCTGAAAGACTACAAAATTTTAGACCAGTCCGTATTGGAGACTTTTTCTGGCAATAAATAAGTGAAATCTGAGTAAACAAGATGTGTTTGTGAAACACAAATGCCCCCGAAATGGCCATTTTTCTAAAATGTTAAGTTTTCATGCAGTAAAGGGTTATTTTTAAAAGGGTTAAGGGATAACCTTGAGGAAGGTCAAATTGCATGGAACAGATAGATATCATTGAAAGGAAGTTGCATACCAAATTTGAGCTTTGTATTTCAAATACTTCTGGAAAAAGGCCAATGTTAAGTTTTCATGTTAAGTTTTCGGACAGACAGACAGACAGACAGACATGAGTAAAACAATATGCCCCCAATCTCTTGATTCAGGGCATAAAAAAACATGAAATTCATTAGGTTAAGTTACTTATTCTTTATTAACACATGACCAAATCACTGGTGGTGAACTCAGCCAAAGCGTGGGACTTTTTTTCGTGATCATAGTATTCCGTCTGTGTTGTTATAAAATATCGTAACTACGGCTTCGATAAAGCCGTAGTTACGAGATTTTACAACAACACAGACGTTTGTCAATACATATCGGTAAACCCGGTCTATTTTTTAGAACAAATTCATTGTTATTAGAAAAACAATGTCAAAGCTGCTGCAGATGACAATTTCAAGTGAGTGAATTCTTTACATTCCTTAGTTTTTCTTGGAAGAAAACATTGTGGGAAATGAAGAAACTGCTTGTTACAAGCAATTTATTCATTTTCCATAAAGTCTTCCAGAGCCATTGCATATTAACCCATTACTGCACAGTGACTCATTTTGACTTACACGATTAGGCTTGGGAAAACATTGTAGAAAATGAAGAAATTGCTTGCCACAAGCAATTTCTTCATTTTCCTCAATGTTTTCTAAACCAAAATTGAAAGATTTTCAAAATTTCATCAACTTGAAATTGTCGTCTGCAACACTTTTGATATTGGAAAAGTCCATAATTTTCCCGTCTGGTAATGGGTTAAAGAGTCATCACCACTTCTTATGTGTAGCTGTGTAAGTGTTCATATTGAATGTAATGGAGAAGAATAACTTAACCATTTCCCAAATGGCAAAATTTTAGGGTGATCCACTTCAAAAACTGCCACAAATGACAAAATGGATGTTATTAAAGATAGGATTTGTGTACAATATGGCAGAAAATATTTAGACAAAAGGAGAAACTGCAGGTAATCAGCAGTTTCTTCTTTTGTTTCAATGTTTTCCCAAGCCTTTTCTATTAGGGATGTCAAAACCAGGTCCTGTTTGGGAAAGGGTTAAATGACTTATGGTTAAAAAATGATGACATTATTTTCAATTGCAAATATAGTCCCCTTTTCATATTTAAAAACCCCTACCATATGATGGTTACATCCCAGTTGGTCTAATCCCATTTCGTCTAATATATAAAAAAATTGGATTAGACGAAAAATTCCCATCTCGTCTAATACCTTTTCAGACCTTTTTTATCAAAAGACGACTTGCATTTTTGTGAAAAAGGTGTAAGTGTCAAAAAAGGTGTGATATACAAATGATATACACAAAGTTCAATTTTGAATTCCATAACTTCATTGATATTTTTAATTTAGAGTTTTAGACGAAATGGGAAACTGGAATTTTAGACCAAATGGGATTAGACCAACTGGGATGTTCCCCACATGATAAATGTTCATAAATGTTCATTTCATTTCTGGTCAAGTCTCAACTAGATGCTAATGTTTTAATTTAATCACTTAAAATTGAATTCTGTTGCAAACATCAAATGTGGGTATAGAAATCTTCTTACCAATATGTTTTCTCCTTTAAGGAATTTGAACCAACATAGAGAAAATACTGTTGTAAAAAGATTTCAACAACATTTAAAGGTTAAAAGATTTCCTTATTTCTTCAATGTTTTCCAAGTTGTTCTTCATATTTTTGCACTGTAAAAACCTTTTGTCATCTTCAATTCTATAATTTCATTTTTCAGGAATTTGGTTTTTGCATGGTAATAGTATTGTTTGTAGATCTGTGTTTTTCTGTTCATCCTTCTATTTGTCTGTTTCTCTCTCACACACCAAACACACTGTACACTACACTATGGATCTGGGTTTGGATCTCCCACTGTATCAGGTGGCTTCAATATTTTGAATGTTACAAGGTATTCTGGATAGGCCTGAAATATACAGTATTATAATTCTAACCCTTTCCCACATGACAAATTCTAAAGGTGGACGTATTTGAAAGCTGACAAAGACAAAAAAAAATAGATAGTATTAAAGATGAGATATGTGTACAATATAGCTCAGAAAATATTGAGGCTAAAGGAGAAAATGCTGGTTATCAGCATTTTCTTCTTTTGCCTCAATGTTTTCCCAAGCATTTTCTATCAGGGACGTCAAAACCAGGCCCCGGTTTCTCGAAAAAACTTAAGTATATTCTCATGAGTTCATGCTCAACTTCTATTCAATACCAATCAACGTTGATTGGTATTCAATTGAAGTTCACGTGGATTTCGTGCGATTTGAGCAAGATGCCCAGATTTGAGCATGAGAAGATACTTAAGTTTTTTCGAGAAACCGGGGCCAGGTCTTGTTTGGGAAAGGTTTAAAGACATAATAGTTACAAATGTATCGTAACATATTGTCGGTAATATTGCAAAACCTCGTAACTCTAGCTTGATTTAAGCGGTTTTGCAACTACACCGACAATATAAGATTTTGTAGCTTGAAAATGTTGTTGTACAAAAGAAAACATTTGAGATTAGAGAATTTTTCTAGGAAAAACAAGAGCTGTCCGCAGACAGCGCGCTCGACTTTTGATCGTTTTGATAGTATGGAAGTCATTGATGTTTGAAAAAACTTTAACCTTTGTTGCAACGCCGACGCCGACGTGACAGTATAAGCTCTCATTTTCTTCGAAAAGTCGAGCTAAAAATGTCTTAGTTTTCAGAAAATTGTGAGCATACAAATGAAAGAAGGAAACTGTCATTGAAACCCTTTACCGCTTTCCTATCTTAGAATTTTTGAAGTTCTGCACACATGCAGAAAAGAGTAAAAGCATGGAAACCAAAAATATTTACAGACATGGTAAACTTATATAGCCCCCTTTACCTTATTGGTGTGAAAGTAAATACTTCTCAATGTTTCCTACCTTCTTGATTCAATATCAAAAGTTTTTGTGCAATTTCAATTTGCTGTCTTCAGCTCCTATCTATTAGGCAAGTCTAATACTAATGATCATGAAATATCAACCACACTTCCAACTAATCATGATACTATAATTTACCTGTTCTCCTCTATACACAACATATTCTGGGTAGCTGAGCCCCCCACTACTGGGTCGTCCAATCACCGAGTGATGTCCTGGGGGAGCATGAGCCATTCTTATTGCACTAAACTGGAGGAAGGACTTCCCTAAACATACACGACATAGTAACAATTGTCTGAAATACAAACACAGAAATCATGTCAATACATTCCTCACTACTCAAAACATGTCAATACATTCGTTACTAGTCAACCAAATTCGTGAATCTAACATTTTTCTTAAACCATACACTTCCTTTTTGAACAGAAAGTTAAAAGATGAAAATCATGTAAGCAAAACAACAGTATTTTAAACTACATCTACAGTATATCCAAAGACCTTTAACCCTTTCTCAAACGGCAATTTTTTAGTGTGGTATAATTCAAAAGCTTCTGCAAACAACAAAATGGGTGACGTTAAAAATGTGATTTGTGTACAATACAGCGTAGAAAATGTTGAGACAAAAGGAGAAAATGCTGATTATCAGCATTTTCTTCTTTAGCATCAATGTTTTCTCAAGCCTTTACTGATAGGGACGTCAAAACCAGGTCTTGTGTGGGAAAGGGTTAAGGCACTCAAGACTGCCCTTGAGAAAGTCATAAGTGTGATGTCCGGCTATTGTGTCAAAATAGGTCTTTCTGCAGATACAAATATACTCGGTAATCCCAATTTTTTTTTGCTCAACATTTGAACTCTTTGAGAATAATCGCTTACTGATAATTATTTTTTTTAATGTTTTAGTATACTTTTAAACTGGTATAGAGCAATGTCGGGTACTTTCGGACAGTTAAGCGATCGTCAGCCATTATTTTGATAGGTGAAGAGAAAAACTGTATCTTATGTCACAATCAGAAAATTCTAAGCCTTTTCCCCGGCATCGGTAATGAGAAGTATGTATTAAGCGTTTAAAACCGGGTACCATAAGGAAAATTAAATGAGTCATCAACGACGGGTTATTTCGGACACGTCGGGTCTGATCAGACAGGGCGATAATCGAGCTAGATTTATTTCAAATAATTATGTTTGCATCAATTACGTAATTAATTTGGAACAATCTAAAATTTTGTTTGGAAAGGTTTTAGGTAAGGTAAAATACAAACGAACGATCTAAGATATTTATTTGCATCGAGTATTTCATAAAAAAAAATCAAAAAATATACGCCGATGGCCGGAATCGAACGACAGTTCCCCCGAGTTCTGAGACCTCGACGTTATCGCTCGACCACTGATCTCGCTGATAATTATGGGATATAAATAATATATAAAATCACTATTTGTCCGGTAAAACCTGACGGATCAATTTTCCTTCGGGTCAGATCGGACACCATTTTATTTCCGAAAATAACTAATATTTCTACCATCGACAGATAAAAACCTCTCGAAAATCTTTTAATCTTCTTTTTAAACCAGACTTAAAAAGATTTAATCGCAATAATACATCGTCATAATCTTGCGTCTGCAGGGTATCTATATTTAGATATTGCTTACGAACCTCTATGGAAATTTTGATTCGGGGAAAACCCACTAAACGTTGAGTATTGGTGGCGAAGTAGAATTTCAAAAGAATAGCTGCGCTTGAACTATTTAAGCATGCACAGAGGACACAAAAATTCGCGCGCATGTAGCGTTAAGAACACATGTCCGAGTTGACACGATGTCCGAAAGTACCCGACATTGCTCTATACTCTACTAAAGATTTTGAACTATGTGTTAACCCTTACCTATTACAAATATAACATGATCTATCTTTATGAGCAGGACATCCTGTACCTCCCCCAATACCATATACATATTGATTGGATTTGGAGGAATTCTCAGCAAAGTAGATACCTGAAATACACACATAATTGTCAGTTCATGAGATTAATCCAATACCACATAGAACAATTTCAGACTAATTCAAAGATGTTGCATACAACAGTTTCAAGTGAATGATATTTCATATTTTTTGGTCATTTGGGTAGAAAACATAGTAACAAATTAAGAATGCTTGTGCACTAGCACTTTCTTCAACTTTCACAATGTTTTCCTAAGCCTTTATTATGTAATTTCAACGTAGCATTTTGGTCACAGCATACTTTGCCTCAACATATGATACATCATCAAATTATCGTAGCCTGAGTGTATGGCTGTTTGGAATGCTAATATTAGACTAAAGACAGTCCACCCCTAATGACATTCATGCAACATCAGAATTATTTTGTAGACACTGTAAACATTAGGGGGTGGAATTTCACCACCGAATGTTTATGACGGCGCTCGAATAGGTTCTGATAAGTGATGACTGTCAACCATGTTGCATGAAAAATTCCTACCTGGCATGAATCTCATTAGGGCTAAACTTTTCTAAACAGTGGGGTTTTTTTAATTTCTTTGTCAACAATTCCTTTTTACCTCTATTCTCATATTCTTTATCTGGAATTTATTTGAATACAGACTTGTCACAAAATTCATCATCATGTTAATTCATGTTAAGTCTGCTACTGACCTGCCCCAAACATTCCCCCAATATAAGCATGTCTTTCATCAAACCCCTTCTGCACGATCGTCTGTATGAATGGTGAACCATGAAACAATAATCGCTCGTTATCGTGACCATGGTTCTCCTCAGCCACTTCCTTCTTACGATGCTGGTACTTCTCTAACAGTCGCTTGTTACGCACCTTCGAAATCTGAAACACACAAAACAATCAATGGTTACATGAACAATGAGATGTGTTTCTGAAACACTAATGGATCTGTAATACACCATAGTTGCAATGTATTGTTTGGGAAAGCTTGATGTTGTAGTAAATCATCATTTTTTAGCTGATACACTCATATGAATAACTTGACATCAAACTGTTTCATCTGACAACACTGTAATGTACTCACTTTGAGAATGTTGTATTTGTTTAAGTTTCAGTTTCTGTCCAGCCTATTTTTCTGTTAACAGATAGACTAATTCATTTTGATGGGTCAATGCATCACTGTTGTGACAGCATTACAAATTCCACATGAACTTACAGCAGGTGTTACACTGACCAAACCACTAAACAAACATGTTTTCTACTCACTTTAAGAATGTTGTATCTGTTAAAGTTTCCGCCCGCCCTATCTTTATGTTCACGGATGGTACTCTGCATTTGTTCCTCTACAGACTGGTATTCAGCATCTTCGGGAACCAGGTCTATCAGAACGGTGCCCTGACTCGACTGGAATGAGTTACTCCCACCTGTAATATATACATTTGCTTTGATGTATTCTTGAAGACAACTGACATCTTCTGAACAATCTCTTGTTTCAATGTCCATGAAAGGAAAGCTTTACAAACCACATCTTCGCAAGCCAAGGATGACATCTACGACGTAACGTCGTTTCTGTATTCACCCTTGGTGTATTTAGTCCGATTTTCTTGGTCTCCTTGAAAGCGTTTTCATGCGAGGTCTCGCTGGAACCAATCAGATTGTCGACTGATACATTTGTTATGAGTAACCAAATCATGACAACGGGCTGGAAAAAGCATTGCATTTGCAACTCAAAAACGCGAAGATGGACGATTTTTCCTAAGAATTTCAATGCAATAGACAGGAATTCCCTAACTTTAATCGACGAATTACTATACTTTCGACAATTCGACCAAAAAAGCAGCTATCTTGTACATAATCCTCATGACGTATGACGCGAAAGACAACACACGTTAATGACGTCATCAATAATGTACGTAAACAACCAACAGAACAACCGCTAGGCGGCGCTTCGCGATTTCAAGAAAATCGGAATAAATCCGCCAAGGGTGAATACAAACATACGTGGGTTCAACCTTGGCTAGCGAAGATGTACACACCACTGATAGTAATTAATTAGAATGATGATGATCAGCATTATCTTCTTTCCATGCTGTTTTATTATGCCATAACATTCAAACTTCATATGTTTAAGGTAGTCTACATGTTGATGTTAAGGTCTATATAATCTGGCCATTCTGATATTCACATGACATAATTTTTCCGACAAGGTCAAAAGCTTTGAAAAAACACCGCTTACTACTGAGGGTAATACAACTTACCACCAATCCGTCGTGGTGTTTTGATTTCTGTGTCCTCATTCAGATCTGTGGAAAGAAAAGCAAAACAACAATTATTGTAAAAGGCGTTTTCAAATATTCTAAACCCATTACCCAGTAAATTGATGACAAAGTTATTGCTATTTCATGCACATATTCTTTCTATATTATTAGCAAATGTCATAATACTGATAATTGCTTTCAAAAGCATTCTTTAAAAGAGCTGTCAAAACATGTTGTTCTTTGGAATGTTGATGAAATGGACAGACAGTAGTTCATGACAAATAAAATATCTGCCTAAAGGTAACATCATGATCTGGTATCCATGGAAAGCTGTTGCAGACAACAACATTTACCGCTATGTTGTGGTAAATAAGCACAACTAACCCTTTCCCAAACGACAGAATTTTAGGCCTGTCCAATTCAAAATCTTTTCATGATGACAAAATGGGTGTTATTTGTGTAT
Source organism: Fragum sueziense (assembly GCA_963680895.1). NCBI lineage: Eukaryota > Metazoa > Mollusca > Bivalvia > Cardiida > Cardiidae > Fragum > Fragum sueziense. The sequence continues at coordinate 11,623,972 of OY804601.1, read as the reverse complement.
TTATGATTATCAGCAATTTCTTTTCTTTTTTTGGCAACAATGTTTTCTAAGGCCTTTTCTTTTAGGGATGTCAGAACCAGGTCTTGTTTGGGACAGGGTTGTCAACTTTGAATTGGAATTATGGCAATGGCTACATTTTGATTTCTAAATTTGCTTAGCAGCATTTCCTTTCATAGAAGCAAAGCTGTATAGGGACAGCAACATTCCAAGTATGAAAATGGTGTGCATTTGATAGAATATGATTTCAACGCCAGCCGGTGAAACAGACAAGAGTAAAACTTGAAAATATATAAAATTTTAATGAAAATTGCAATAGCTTATGACATCATGATAATAATACTGTTTTGTAAAGTGATAAAATGTCCTACATTTTTTTTTAATGAATAGAAACAATGCAACATTTCCAAATCCAAGTTTCATATATTCTTATATAAATTGACTGTTCATCTCTTCCAAGATAATCAATTGGAAAACCATGAGAGAAGACACATTACAGAATCAGCATTTTCTTCCTTGTTCCAAATTCCTTCAAATTCCTGTATAAAGATTCAATTTATCACCTTTGGAATGGGACTAGTCTTAGATTATATTGTTAGTGAGGGGGTTAAGATATCATTTTAGGAATCAACATAATAATTTCTTTCAAATTTCCTCTTGCAGGAATATAAATGCCATTTTCATATGAATAATGAAATCACCCAAATCATTGAAAATTTTCTGAGATGACAAACTTATATAACAGTGCTAACAAAAATTAATTACTCTTGGCACAAATCAAATTAATTATAGAAATTGTTGTTATTTCTTTCCTCTTTCATAATTTCACATTTTCGCTATTATTGTGCTTAACTTATTTCCACATAATGACGTTTTTGATGCCCCACAAGACAAAGGCTTTGGGAAACTTTGAATAGGATGAAGAAATTGATTGTGACAGGCAATTTCTTGATTTCCCGTCATGTTTTCTACATGAAAAAAGAATACAAATGTTGAGTTTGATTCATTTAAAATTTACGTCATCAACATTTTTTTACTTGGACCAGTCTAATTTTTTTCCTGTAATGGGTAAAGTTAACAATAAAAGTTTCACAAACAAGAGCCGTCAGAGATGGACAATGCTCCCCGAATAAGGCATTGTCACAATAAATATATGCCATGCAGAGCTAATATAAAGCTAACAAATGTTAAGCCCCCTTTTTCCATGACGTATTTTGTATACGCACATCTTAAATATTTTATTGTCAAGGGCATCTGATTTGCTACTCAAATATGAAATTTCATCAAATTCTGACCATTAGACTAGGAGAAATTAGAGAAAAACTGTATTTAACCTTAAGTCCCCTTTTCCCATGACGAGGCCTCAAATCAAAAAACCGGGAAAAGTACATCGGCATTTTGTCATAGGGAGTTCACATGGTAAGTTTCATTTGATTTGGCCCAAGGGTTATGGAGAAATCGCTTCGGACGGACGGACGGATGGACGAAGCGGCGACTATATATGCTCTCCCTTTGTGGAGCATAAAAAGGGCTAGATCTATCACAAATAATTGAAATGTATAAGAATGGTAAATCGTTAAACACAAATAGAAGTTATTTCAAAAACCCTATACCTAAATCTATGAATGCAGGCACAGAAAAATGTATGGTAAAAGAAAAAGTGAATAATTTAAAGCAATGTGCCAGCATCTCAAAAGAGCATTAAAATTTGTCGCTGAAAAAATTATAAAACATACATGTAAAGCAAGACATGGTAAGGCAAAGGTAAGACATTGACAATGCCCCCGATTTCTTAATAAATTATAAAACATGAAAGCCCTATAAAACATAATACTGCCATATACACACAGATATACTTAATGTTAACATTAACTTAATAGAAACATGTGTCAGTGGCAAATGAACAAACGACAAAGGAACATGGCAGACATTAGATCTATATAAGTGAAAAACACTGTGGCTAGAACACATAACCAGGGATTCCTAGTATTTCTCTGACCAGAACTACTACAACATCATCTCCAAGTCTTCAGCTGCTCAACCTATTAGTAAGTACACATGTATAACAATAAACAATCTTTAAATGTGGAAATAATAAACACAAAGTGAACAGGAATTCTGGCGTGCAAACATTTCAGAAAAGAACTAAAGATGTTTTTGTGAAACACTAAAGCCCACGAATATGCTTAAGTTCAGTTTTCACATTCATTTTTTGGAATAACAGACAGACACAAATAACAATATGCTCTTGATCTTTTGATAAGGGGCATAAAAACACATTTCAAATCTCAAGAGTATGTAAATCTATGAATACTGGCAATATATACGCTATATACACTGATAACTTTTAAAGCTATCAAACATTTTCAGTGGAGTAGAAGCTCTATTATTGTTTTGCATCTCAAATGATTTTACTGCAGACAACAACATTGACTGCAATTTTGACAATGTTCCATAAAGACACTTTTCTTTAAAGATCTTTGTTGCTTGAAAAACAGTAGTGGGTTTTGCGACCTATAAATACAGATACATAAATATTTATCCTGTTTTTCAAACCTATGAATACTAACAATTCAAATGAAGCCAGATGCAAATTTAGTAGCTACTGTATTTCAAAGAAGAACAAAGAGTACAGAGAATGAATAACATAGGGCTTCTACCAAATCATTACAGGCAACCTTTTTAATATACACATGATGCAACAAACACAACACAAGTACAACACATACACAAAAGCACTATACAATTGACCAAACGCCGACTGTCAATCAAAAACATCGATAAGCCAATGGGCGATCAGAAAAATGTCATGCCCCAATTGTTCTTCGTTGCACGTGTTATTGTATCGATTTACCGACTGACAATCGCAGAGAATTTTGTGCTAACAATAGACTAGGTTTACCGTATGTTTTGATAAACCGTCGGTGTTGTTATAAAATCTCGTAACTACGGCTTAAATTAAGCCGTAGTTACGAAATTTTATAACAACACCTACGAAATACTATTTTGTTTGTCCGAATTTACTTCACGATTAACTGGATAAAATCGTTCCCTATATACGAACACATGTCCACTGTTTGTATTAAATTCTATGTTGGGCGGAGCGATCTGTCGATTGGCGTTTGGTCAATTACAGTCAACAGACTTTACAATCTGTATTTTCTGTCAGTGGAGACCATTTGGACGGACAACAGATTTCAGAGTAATTTAGTCAGTTAACATTTCACTCATGATGTCTTTAACCCCTTCCAAAACAAGTACTGCAAAATGACTGAATGGGAAACAAGACCTGGTTTTGACATCCTCAACAGAAATGACTTGAGAAAACATTAAGGTAAAAGAAATGATGACAATAAGAACTGCGTTTTCTCCTTTGCCTCAATTTTTTCTATGCTATTGCTATATTGTAAACAAATTTTTATCAACATTCATTTTGTCATCTGCAGCAGCTTTTGAATTAGACCACCCTAAAACTTTGCTGTTTGGAAAAGGATTAATCATTCACTTTTTCTATCTGTCTCTCTACACCTCACACTGTTGTTCTTTTCAAACATTGACTGTTTTTCAACACAAATTTTCTAGGGGAGAGTATTTCAGCACAACTCTTGTGACCGTACGAAGAGTTAACAAAACATCTACTACATGTAATGTTACCTTTTCCGGAGAGCAGTCTCTCCACGCTCTTCAGTATTTTATGTCGATGTCCGTACGCATTGATACCAATGTCCTTCAACTCATCGTGGCCCATCTCCACGAGTATGTCCATAGTTATCTGCTCTTGTTCGAAAATATCACGAAGCTGTTCTAGACCGATGTTTGACAGGAAGGCGGAGATGCTCATGGTCTCCAGTGATCGTTCTCCCTCCGCCATCGTACGCTCGATACACCCGTCACCGCCCTGTGGTGAAGTAGGTGCACCACCCACCGCGCCTGATGTTGCATCTCCACTCAACAAACTGAAAATGTAATGGAAATGAAAATAAGTCTCTGCTACATGAATATACAACTCAAGCAATTATTTGATATTTAAACAGATATCATGGGAAAGCTCTTTAAGAAAAGCCTTTCCAAAACCGCAAAAATCTAGACAGTTCCAATTTGACAACAACTACAGACAATAAAATGGATGTTGTTCAGATAGGATTTGTGTACAATATAGTGCAGAAAATATTGAGACAAACTGAGAAAATGCTGATTATTAACATTTTCTTCATTTGTCTAAAAAAATTTCCAATGCCTTTTTTAAATTAAGATGTCAAAAACCAGATCTTGTTTGGGAATAAGTTAACAAGAAATACACTAGAGAGTTAAGAACCTCAAGAGTTATCTGAATTTCAAAAGCAGCATACACATCTAAACGCCATGTAAATTCATTGTGGCAAGCTCGATAAAATTCCATCAACAAGTGCTGACTGTGGACAGCACAGCAAGACTATCAAGAGCTGGATAGTGAAAAAGGTGAGGGGTTATCCTACGCTTCTGTGCCTCCTGAAAACAGAGGCATTACTAAAGCAAAAGGCTGTGTTCCCTTTTAGCAAATTTTCTTACATTTTTCCAAATCTATTGGAAATGTTTAATTTGTTATTGTAAAATGAGTGCTTTACTTGCATTCTTGGCCAAAAAATGAGCTATTTTAAGCTTTAGAAAATTCCCAATTACGCCAGACTCCTTTTCCCAAAATGGCTAGGTAAACCCCCTGAAGATTCCAAGTCCGAAAAGGGTTAAAATTCCTCTTAATTAAATGTCAGACTAATAAATCCTTGCCAATAGGCTGATATTATGGTCACAATAGCAAGTGCAAAATTTGAAAGCAATAGCTCTTAGCTAAAACAAGGGCCGTCAGAGACGGACAATGCTCCCCGAATAAGGCATTGTCACAATAAATGTATGCCATGGAGAGCACTTTATTGTCAAGGGCATCTGATTGGCTACTCAAATATCAAATTTCATCAAATTCTGACCATTAGACTAGGAGAAATTAGAGAAAAACTATATTTCACCATAAGTCCCCTTATCCCATGACAAGGCCTCAAATCCAAAAACGGGGAAAAGTACATCGGCATTTTGTCACAGGGAGTTCACATGGTAAGTTTCATTTGATTTGGCCCAAGGGTTATGGAGATATTGCTTCGGACGGACGGACGGACGGACGGAATGACGGACGGACAGGACGGACGGACGGACAGACGAAGCGGCAACTATATGCTCTCCCTTCGGGGAGCATAACAAAGTCTCATGACTGATATATAACAGTTGCATGTAAAAACTTCATGTTTCACTGAATCAAATATGACCATAGAAGTTTGTATAAGTTTAAGGGCAATAGCATCAATAGAAACAGAGTTATGCCACTTGCATGTGAAACCTTAACCAAAGCATTACACTATGCCTTGGTGATCAGAATAGCCCCCCTATTCTAAGAGTAATCTTCCATAAATCTAAAATTATGTCTCGTGTTCTCACCTGTTTGAAGATGAACTTGTACTGCTACTATTACTGGAAACAGGTTGGTTAGTTTTGGAGACAGTGGGTGGGGGAGTGATGACCGGCATTGCATCCTGCAGTAATGCTCGAACATCTTCTGCCTGTGTAGGGTAGATATAAACATAGTTAATAATAGAGCTTTAGATAACATCGAGTGAATATAAGTCCAAGAGCGACCAAAATAGATCATAAGCAGATACAGGGTGTCCCAAAAGTAAGGTAACACTTAAAATCTAATATATCTCGGCCAATATACCACTTAAATATTTCTAATACCATTGAATGTACAGAAGGTTATGTGTAAAAATAAATAAAAGAAAGGAGGGGTTTCCATAAGGCCATTTTACTGGGACCTAAATTTTCCAATGAAATTTTTACCACAGATAGATACACAAAGGGGACGTGTTTTGCCGAAAAGTATGAATCGAACGGACCTTTGGTTTGGTGTATATTGTATATTGAAAGTGGGTGGGGTAATTCTTTTCAGGCGCTACCCAATGTCCTTATAAAATCAATGTTCTATCTAAATGTAAATAATTGGCGATTTTTTTAAAACATTATGTTTTGTATATGAGCCCATGTTAAGATGACATTAAATCCATTGGCTTGCTTATTATAAATATTGAAATATTTGGAAATTTATGAAATTTTTCAATTTTTTGTATATTTTCATCTCCCAACTTTGGGCAAAACATCAACACGTTTTTATAAAGTGACATAATGGAATAATATTTTAGGTGAGAACTTGTTAATAAATTGTTATTGCAAAATTATGAGGAATTTTTGATAGCTAGTCGGGTAAATGAGTTACGGGCCCTTGAATGCACGAAAACCCATGACAAATTGTGGAATAAATAACAAAATACATTTTTTCTGACTTTCTTTCGTGCAGAAAGGCAGAAATGTTTAATTTGCTTAAATTATAGCTGGCCTGGGCAAACAGTACTACAAATAAGCTTTTGCGGTCAGTTTCGTCTGTTGTCCGTCCGTCTGTCTGTCTGCCAGCCCATATCATCAGGTTTACACTCTAGAATCCACAAATATAATCCGATCTTCACCAAACTTTGTCAAAATGTGTATGGTCAAGGGTCCTTGTGTTGGATTAATTTTTGGACGGAATTGCTACAGAAAGTGCTGAGTCATGTGCCCTTGAATGTCAAAAAATGCTATTTTTGACAATTCTTGCATTCAAAAATTTTCAAATATTACCCAATCAAATGCAAAACCAAGTGAAAATGTTTTCATTTATAATATCTTGGGTGAGTGTGATTTTCATCCAGATTGTAAACGTATATTTTGAGTTATCCGCCCTTGAAATTGACAAAATTGCATTTTTCGGTTTTATTTTCCCTTTAGCATCCACAAACATGGAGCAATTAAGACCGATAGAGGACAAATTATTTCTGTCTATAATATATAAGACGTGTAAGAATTTCAGCCAGATTGAAAATGTTTATCCTGAGTAATCCGCCCTTGAATTTAACAAAATTGCCGTATTAGCCCTAGATTTGCACGAAAACCCACAAATTTGCCTAATTCAAGGGCAGATAGCTTGGGAAAAGCATTTCAAATGATGCCAAAACTTTAACCTATAAAAGATCTAATGGACATCAACAATTTGTCCAAGTTTTAATTTCATGTTTTACATATTGGTGGGTGCTAAAGAGAAAAAAAGGTCAAAAATAGCAATTTTGCCAAATTCAAGGGCGGATAACTCAAAATTTGCGATTTCGATCTGAATGAAAATCACACTCACGCAAGATATTATAAATGCAAACATTTTCACTTGGTTTTGCATTTGATTGGGTTATATTTGAAAATTTTTGAATGCAACAATTGTCAAAAAATAGCATTTTTTGACATTCAAGGGCACATAACTCAGCACATTCTGCAGCAATTCTGTCCAAAATTAATCCAATACAAGGACCCATGACCATACACATTTTGACAGAGTTTGGTGAAGATCGGATAATATTTGTGGATTCTAGAGTGTAAACCTGATAATATGGACGGGCAGACAGACAGACGGACGGACAACAGACAAAACTGACCGCAATAGCTTATTTGTAGTACTGTTTGCTGAGGCCAGCTATAATTTAAGCAAATTAAACATTTCTGCCTTTCTGCACGAAAGAAAGTCAGAAAAAATGTATTTTGTTATTTATTCCACAATTTGTCATGGGTTTTCGTGCATTCAAGGGCCCGTAACTCATTTACCCGACTAGCTATCAAAAATTCCTCATAATTTTGCAATAACAATTTATTAACAAGTTCTCACCTGAAATATTATTCCACTATGTCGCTTTATAAAAACGTGTTGATGTTTTGCCCAAAGTTGGGAGATGAAAATATACAACAAGAGCTTCGCAGAGCGGCGCATATACGCCCGAGAGGGGCTTGTCAGTAAAAATTGGCCATTTTTTCAATTCAAGGGCAGATAATTCAAACATGAAAAGTTATCAAAATTTTGTTTGCACAACAAGACACCATAGAGATTCATTGTGGCTAGTTTGATTAAATTCTGGTTGAAACTGTAGAAGTAACACACAGGAGAAAATGGGCATTTTTGAGAAAATGGGCATTTTTCCTTAAATTCAAGGGCAGATAATTCAAGAACAAAAACAGATATGTAAATTCTGTAAGCGGTGTGCACAATTAGACACCATGGAGATTCATTGTGGCAAGTTTGATCAAATTCTGATCAAAACTGTAGGAGGAGTTGCGCACACAAGAAAATGGGCATTTTTTTAATTCAAGGGCAGATAATTCAAGAACGGAAAGAGTTATCCGAATTCCGTAAGCGCGGTGCACAACTAGACACCATGGAGATCAATTGTGGCAAGTTTGATCAAATTCCGATCAAAACTGTAGGAGGAGTTGCGCACACAAGAAATTGCTAACGGACGGACAGACGGACGGACAGACAGACGGACGGACAGACGGACGGACGAGCGGGGCCATAACATAATACGAACCTTCGGGCGTATAAAAAATTGAAAAATTACATAAAATTCCAAATATTTTAATATTTATAATAAGCATGCCAATGGATTTAATGTCATCTTAACATGGGCTCATATACAAAACATAATGTTTTAAAAAAATTCGCGGATTATTTACATTTAGATAGAAAATTGATTTATAAGGACCTTGGGTAGCGCCTGAAAAGAATTACCCCACCCACTTTCAATATACAATATACACCAAACCAAAGGTCCGTTCGATTCATACTTTTCGGCAAAACACGTCCCCTTTATGTATCTATCTGTGGTAAAAATTTCATTGGAAAATTTAGGTCCCAGGAAAATGGCCTTATGGAAACCCCTCCTTTCATCATAATATCATACTTTTTGTGTATTTCATCTATGATAAACCAAACATACCCTTTTTTATCAATGACGTAATTTTGATAGTAAATGACATTCTCTAGATTACGTCCCATATGTTACTTTCCTTTGTTTATTCTTGTGCTTAAAGTTTAAGGCTAATGACTGCCATGTGTGTTCATAAAAAGTAGGGATGGGAACGAGTACTCGAGTAATCGAGTACTCGATCGAACGTCCGAGTATCGATTACCAATTTCGCTAATCGAGTAATCGGAAAGAAAAAAATGATATCAGCAGAAAAAATGAAAATCGTTTCCAAACTCAAAATATCGATCGCTCATTTCCATCAATGTACCGTGCAAAGGGTAGATTATGTAACACCTGGTCGTCTGTCGATTATCTAATCCTTCGATATTGTCCTAATTTGCAATCAAGTGCCAACAGCTATTGTTCTCGCTGTCAAACAATGCCATAAATTTTCGCACCTTCGCCGGTCTTTACTGTGATTTCGGGCGGTGCATTTTAATTGGACGAGCGTAAGATTAACCTTTGAGTTGATTGGTTAATCCAATATGCACTCAGCCGACTACTGGATTGATGTTAAGATTTCATTTTATTGTTATTTGTTACCAGAAGGAGAGTCATTTAATTCTCGATTACACCCAAATAAATTCTTGAAAGTCTAACAATACCTCCCGCTAAGTCTATAGTGACGTGTGAATATCTCACAACATGCTTAAATATTACGGAAGCAATTGGAAGTAAATAATAACAACTTTGCGAATTTTTTTCATGAGTTTAACCATGGAATTTCGAAACCTTCTGCAATTCTTATCACATATCTAACAATTGTCCTTTTTTTCTCAAATCAAGTACTGATGAAATGTCATCTAAAGAGTCATTTTGGCCGATGATATGCTGCATAAATCGCATATGAACATGTTGGAAAACGCCGAGACTATAACCAAAAGACGACGTTTCTATCCGAGTACTCGAGTACTCGATCGGAAGGATGACCGAGTACTCGATTAGTAAAATTGGTACTCGTTACCATCCCTAATAAAAAGGTTCCTACATTCTCCTTGAATGTTTTATAGCAACATTGTACAAGTTCAATTTAATATGTTCTTGCTGTGGGAATTACACTTTAGACAACACGTGTCTCCACAAAAAATAGTCCAGTGAATTCAAATCCGCCATGTGTCCACCAACAACAGTCTAAGCGTTCACATGGTTCATACAAAATTTTGATGAGAAAATTCAAAGGTTTTTTAAGGGTTTTTCAAGGATTCAACATTGAAATTCAAGGGCTTTAAACATTCAATAATCTAAGCGCAAACATGGTTCATGTATCGGTTAAACGTTTGTCCGACTTAAATTCTCGGACCCATGCTTTGTATTTTTTATCTGTTGACCAACTTTTGTTGAACACACATTTTCCCATACCCATTTTATTTCTTCATAATTTCTTCATTTATAGTTAATCCTTTCCTATTTATGTCTTTTTATAAATGGATTTTCATATTTCATAAAAACAATTTTCCATGTATGTTAAAAGACAGCTGAAATTGATTCATATGTACGTACAAAACAACAGAGATATAGAATTCAAGGGTTTTTAAGGGCTCAGATTTGCTTTTCAAGGGTTTTATAAGGCTCACATCTATTTTCAAGGGTTTTATAAGGCTATGGTCAAATTCAAGACCTGTGCGAACCATGGTTCAACTTGATTTCCCAAAGACTGTGATTTCATAAATATTATATGGTATGGGAAAGTTTCAAATAAAAATTCAAAATGCAATGTACTTATGATTTCAAAGAATCTTAATTTGTCTTCTCATTGACTTTCTTGGACTTCCATATGCAGTCTTATTCAAAGATTAGATGCTGTATGCGCTAAGGGATGTTTTCTGTCTTTTGCTTCCATGTCCATCACAAACTGACAGAGATTGTTCAAATTGATCTATTATTGAGTGGATGGGTATTCTTCTTCGTGGATCTTCTGTTTTGAATTAAAATTTTAAATTGCTTTGCAACATATGGGACATTTAGATAAATGATATGCTTTATCGCATACATACGTTTTGAGAAGGTAGGTTGTGATGTCATTTTGATAGTGGTACAGATGACGTAAAAAACGACGCCATTTTGATATGTGCATAACGTTGAAGTGTATGGTAAACACAATTCCAATAAATTCTGCAGATATTGATAGTTTTCCGAAAGAAATCGGCTTAGAAATAGCAGAGCTAGAACCATTTATAAGTGTTACCTTACTTTTGGGACACCCTGTACCTCACGAACTGATAGAGTGATCCAAATATCAAAATTCAGGTCACCAACAAAAGACCTTAGCATGTTCTGAGTAGCAAGCTTATTCAATCAAATTGAAATTCAAAAGAGATGAGGACAAAGAATTTTAATAATGGGCATACAGCTAACAGGATAAATAGAAAAGTCAAGCAATAAGAGATTTTAGCAAAATGACTACAAGTTAACTATGGTAGCTCTATGAATTTACAACAGTTTCTCACATGTCATTGCTTTTCAACAAAACTCTTGTAACTACAGCTTTAAACAAGCTGCAATTACAATTTTTTTATGAAAAGCAGAGTTATGTTATATTGACATAATGACTATTTACTTACAGTAGTGAGATCTAGTGGTGTGTGTCCTTCCTGGTTCTTCATGGTAGGATCTGCACCATGGGCAAGCTGAAAAATAGTACTTAAATTAGTCCATTTGTCTCTTAAATATAGAAGTTCTACTAGAAAAATACCGAGATATCTCATGGACATTTTTATATGTCTTTTTTGGAAATTGGCATTAATTTGTATGCATCAGATATATTCTTACCTTGAAGAAACTTACACTAACTTAAAATGCCAATGATTGTTCATAACATATGTTCACTTACATAAAATATAAGTCTTGAGAAGTTTAATGACATTTTAAGAATATGTCAACGCAGATTAACAATCATTGCTTCAAGCTTATACAGTGGCAAGAAGAAAGTAGAGAAAGATTGAAAGTCCCCAATGACAACTGACTGACATGGCTTCTTTGAAAAAATATAAAGATGATATAAACTTTAGTAAACTTACCAGTAGAGCACATAATTGAGTCCTTCCTTTCTGTGCAGCCTCGTGTAATGGTGTAAATCCCCATCTATCTACAGCGTTAACACAGGTGTTGTGTTTGATGAGTAAGGCAGCAATGTCTACATGCTGTAACATATACAATATACATGTATAGTAATGTAACATATACAATATACACACATAATGGTGTAAATCCCCATCTATCTACAGCGTTAACACAGGTGTTGTGTTTGATAAGTAAGGCTGCGATATCTACATGCTGTAACATATACAATATATATGTATACCGATGTTATACTCTGCAGGTGTAAATCCCTATCTATCTACCGCATTTGAACATTTTTTATATTTGATGAGTAATGCTGCTTTATCCACATACAAGTTTATATACAACATACACCTAATGGCAGTCAAGCAAACATCTGGTCATTGACAAATCATATCATTGATTGGAGGTCAAACCTCGTAACTCAGCTTTTTCAAGCTGTAGTTACGAGGTTTTGACCTCCCACCAATGATATATTTGGATAGTAAAGCTGCCAACAATAACATCTACTATCAACAAATTTTCAAAGAAAAGCGTAAATGTGCTAACTAAATGTAAACCCCATTACAGAGGAATTATGAAGTCATATACATCCTCCTTTATCTTGAGAGAGTACAAATGCAAAACTTTACTTTACACAGAAAACATTGAAGGAAAAGCTTACCCCATATGAAGAAGCATTATGTAGTGGTATCAGTCCTCCTTTATCTTGAGCGTTTACATCTGCTCCATTCTCTAGTAGAAACTCTGCTACCTCTACATTATTGTAACCAGCTGGAAAATATTATAAAATAGATGAGCTGGGATATGGATTAACATTGTACAAAACCTGTTTTGACAACACTACAGTTTTAGTTTACAAAGACTTGCAGGAAAAGAATATGTTTATAATTGGCATTTTCTCCTTTTCTCTCATTGAATTTTAGATTTTCTGAATTCAGTAGCATTTATTTCATCAACTACATCAGCTTTCAATTGGACCACCACAAAAATTTAATGTTGTTCAAGAAAGAGTTATAAGCCCCCACAGCATGTGATCACAGGTCCTAATCAGACTCTACACAGCTTAATGAGGTCCTTATCCAGTTCGATTTGACCCATTTACAGTGCCTATAGGTAATGAACACACAATGATATAAGAACTGCATGGATCTTGATCAGACTGCTCATATCCACATGCTTATTTCAATTCATTCACTCCAAATGCCAAACATAATGTAATGTCATTCTTTAACAATCTTTTTTAGAGAGGGGGACAAAGAAGTACATAAGATGGAAAAGAGAACATTATTATAGCAACATTTCGTAATTTCACTCACCTGCCAGATGTAGTGGTGTAGAATTCCTCCCCTGCGTATCTCTACAGTTTATGTTCTCTGCTGCAGCAAGTTTTTGTACACGAGCTAAGTTACCCTTCTTGGCTGCTTCTAGCAATGCTGCGTCACCTGGAAAATATTTTATTGTACCTTTCTCAGATTCATGCAACCTTTTTTGTCATTTACAATTGTTTCTGGCATCATAGAAACAAAACATGAATCCAAGCTGTCAAATGATAATCAAGTGCAGCCAATTCATAGATAATTTAGCCATTGTTTAGCGTCAAAAGTCTGACAATACCTTGATGAAACTTTGTTTGAATCAACATAGTATGAGATCCTTTAACCAAGACTGGTTTTTAATCAGATTTCTGAGTGATATGTAAACAATATCAAATACCTAGAAATAAAATGTTGCACTGCATCTAGCTAATTGAGATCAAAAGCTTGGATTAAGGATGGTTTTCATAACTATTTGAGATCAATCTTTCCGTGGTTATATGTACATATTTATGGTATTCATTTTTATTTTACAGATGATAAAGTAGAAACATACCTCTGAGTAGATCAGCCACATCCTGATCCCCTTCCTTTACAAGATCTAGTGGTGTGTTACCATCTCTGTTCTTCTTGTTAGCATCTGCTCCATGCTGTGAATACAGACATGTAATAAAACATGAATATCAAACATAAATTATACAGAGTAAATCTGCAGATCTAGTGGTGTGTTACCATCTCTGTTCTTCTTGTTAGCATCTGCTCCATGCTGTGAATACAGACATGTAATAAAACATGAATATCAAACATAAAATATACAGAGTAAATCTGCAGATCTAGTGGTGTGTTACCATCTCTGTTCTTCTTGTTGGCATCCGCTCCATGCTGTGAATACAGACATGTGATAAAACATGAATATCAAACATAAAATATACAGAGTAAATCTGCAGATCTAGTGGTGTGTTACCATCTCTGTTCTTCTTGTTGGCATCCGCTCCATGCTGTGAATACAGACATGTGATAAAACATGAATATCAAACATATATTATACATAGTAAATCTGCAGATCTAGTGGTGTGTTACCATCTCTGTTCTTCTTGTTGGCATCCGCTCCATGCTGTGAATACAGACATGTGATAAAACATGAATATCAAACATATATTATACATAGTAAATCTGCAGATCTAGTGGTGTGTTACCATCTCTGTTCTTCTTGTTGGCATCCGCTCCATGCTGTGAATACAGACATGTGATAAAACATGAATATCAAACATATATTATACATAGTAAATCTGCAGATCTAGTGGTGTGTTACCATCTCTGTTCTTCTTGTTAGCATCTGCTCCATGCTGTGAATACAGACATGTAATAAAACATGAATATCAAACATAAAATATACAGAGTAAATCTGCAGATCTAGTGGTGTGTTACCATCTCTGTTCTTCTTGTTAGCATCCACTCCATGCTGTAATATTCACCATAATATACATGTCTCTGATGGCAAATTGAGAAAGGTAGAAATTAGAATTAACCACAGAAATTAACGGTTTTAGTTCTATGTAGAAACACTAACTTAACGGTGTCTAAGCTTAAAGTATTCATTCTATCAAAACAATATGCTTTGTGCAACTTTGGAATCATTTAAAATCTGGATAACCTCTTCAATTTCCATTACCATGAAAACAAGAGTTGTCCGCGGACAACGTAGCTCGCCTATACGGGAGCTTGTCACAAAAACAGCTATTTTTTTTCAAAAGTAGGTCAAACTCCAAGGTCAAGGTCACTAGGTCAAAGGTCATGGTCCCAAATGAAAGGTCTTGTCGAGATGTATCCATGTATGAAATATCAAGGCTGTATCTCTTATAGTGCCTGAGATATAGGCCAGGTTAAAGTTTTTCAAAAGTAGGTCAAACTCCAAGGTCAAGGTCACTAGGTCAAAGGTCATGATCCCAAATGAAAGGTCTTGTCGAGGTGTATCCATGTATGAAATATCAAGGCTGTATCTCTAATAGTGCCTGAGATATAGGCCAGGTTAAAGTTTTTCAAAAGTAGGTCAAACTCCAAGGTCAAGGTCACTAGGTCAAAGGTCATGGTCCCAAATGAAAGGTCTTGTCGAGATGTATCCATGTATGAAATATCAAGGCTGCATCTCTAATAGTGCCTGAGATATAGGCCAGGTTAAAGTTTTTCAAGTGAAGACGCGACGCGACGGGACGGGACGGGACGCCGACACTAGGGCTGTGACATTAGCTCCCCGGACATAAAGTCCCGGCTCGCTAAAAAGCGACTGCGAAGGCTAACTGACACATAGAGTTTGTTATCTAATGATGGGTGGAATATCTCAAATTGTCTTCCAGAATGCTACTCACAGTACTATGACTCTCAATTTTGCATCTTGTAAATATAATCATTATTCTAAAAAGTTTTCATTTTTTAACATCTGAATAATTGACTGTATTATCTTTTTTAAGTCAATAAATTTTGAGCAAATTAGTCCACAACTAACCTTCAACAATAGTTTACAGATCTCAAATTTTCCTTTAGCTGCCGCTTCATGTAGAGGTGTAAACTTCCACAAATCTGCCACATTCACACACGCACCATGCTGTAATAGTATATACATCATTTTTAAAATAAATATTAGTACACAGAGCTACAGATATGAATGGGTGAATGCTGTTCAAAATTCAATTATTGTTCTACAAACCCTATGTTGTAGGTACTTGTTGATAATTGTCTCAACAAGACGATTCAAATGAGTACACACAACATAGGATTTTGATTAGAAATAACAAATTTAAGATGCTTTTAACTAGGGGTGAAACAGTTTACTGGTATACCAATAAACCGCGGGTTGCTCAATTGAAAAACCGGTAACCGGTTCGGATTCTACCGTACCAGTTTTTCTGCTATTTGCTAACTACTCTTTGTTTTATCAGAAAGTCCAGTTTTTCATATCTATCAGAAATCAATTGAGCATTTTCACAACTTCATAACTTGTTTCATATCTTTTCTGTTGTGTGGTTTGATTTTAATGAAGATCGAAATCCGCGAAAACTAATTACACTTTTCTTATTTATGTATGCTCTATTGTGTAAGGCGGGTACGACCAGAATTATGTTCTTTGAAAAGACGGGATTAAAACAGTTCGATTATTTATAACATAATTTTAATACTTGCATGGTAAGTTGCATCCAATTAAATAATACTCATTACAAAACAACATTTAGGATCATAAATGCTGGAACCTATTTCATTTTAAAAATCTGTGTTTCAATATGTTCGATTTTATTTGGCGGGAGAGTACATTCGATCGCACTGCCTATCGTGACCTCTCATTTTTGTTGAGATTTGACAATTTCTACTTTCACTTTGCAGCCGCTGCTGTATTTTAAACACCCTAAATTGAGAACTTTTGGATCTGTAGTTTAACCTTTTGGTGTGTAAACCATCCGAAAATGTGGAAAATGGCTCAGATATTTTACTCATGAATGAAATATACTGAACAAAAATGAAAACTTTACACTTCAAGATTTCTTGTTTCTGGAAAAGTATCGAACTAAAAGCCTGAAATATATCTTGACGTTATTTCCCAGGCTTTCAGCAATCGTTTTGTTGAAATTTCATTGCCTTGTCTCCTTTAGTGTCAGAGTTACGGCCCTTAATGCGTTTAGAGCTTGTTACATCTAACGTCACATATGCGCATGCGCAGGAAACGATTCACTATTTTTTCGGAATTTGTCATGTCCGGGTTGCCAAACTAGAAAGACCTGAAGGTCTTGAGTCGCTCCACAGGCCTGAATTTCTTATGGTTCAAGCTGAAAATTACACAAAGGCAATATCTAATCGTCACCAACATTCTGTTCTAGTTTTGTCTTGATTAGTCCATATTTGTAGATGCTAGAGTGAAATCAAAGTCAAAATAGAGCCGAAAATGGCAATTTTGTCAATTTCAAGTGCACATAACTCATGATATAAAGCAAGATCTTATGGTCACCAATATTCTGTACAAGTTTTGTCTTGATTAATCAGTATTTGTAGTTGCTAGAGTTTGAGTTTATTGGGGTTGTACGCCGTTTTCAACTACCAGGGTCATATCGCGGCGGCTGGAGCACCTACCCATGGATTCCTGTTATTTCTCAAACCAGTACTACCACAACACCCTTACCGAACCTCCAGCTGCTCGCCCACTTAGGTTAACGATTTCAAACCCATTGGTGGGTGACAATTTTGTCAGAAAGGGTATTAGCCGCGGCCGGGTATCGAACCCGGGACCTCTCGAATGAGGGTCAGATGCGCTACCAACTGCGCTAAGGCCGCGGCCGTAGTTGCTAGAGTGAAAACAAAGTCAAAATAGAGCTGAAAATGGTAATTTTGTCAATTTCAAGGGCACATGACTCATGATATAAAATTCAGATCAAGCTGAAAATTATACCAAGGCAAGATCTTATGGTCACCAATATTCTCTACAAGTTTTGTCTTGATTAATCAGTATTCGTAGTTGCTAGAGTGAAAACAAAGTAAAAATAGAGCCGAAAATGGTAATTTTGTCAATTTCAAGGGCACATAACTCATGATGTAAAATTCAGATCAAGCTGAAAATTACATCAAGGCAAGATCTTATAGTCACCAACATTTTGTTAAAGTTTTCTCAAGATTTGTCAATATTTGTAGTTGCTAGAGTGAAAACATGTCAAAATAGAGCCGAAAATAGCAATTTTGTCAATTTCAAGGGCACATAGCTCATGATGTAAAATTCAGATCAAGCTGAAAATAAGACACAGGCAGGATATTATGCTTATATAATATTATATTCTGTCCAAGTTTTGTCTTGATTGGTTGATATTTGTAGATTTTAGAGCAAAAATAAAGTCAAAACCAGCTATTTTTGACATTCAAGGGCAGATAACTCAGCTTATTCTCGTTCGATCAAAATTCTTTGAAGGAATCTGAGAAAGGGTCACCCAAGGATCATTCCTGTGAAGTTTGGTTGAAATCCATCCAGTAGTTTCTGAGAAGAAGATTTTTAAAGAAAAAGTTTACGGACGCACGCACGGACGCACGACAGACACACCGCCATGACAATAGCCCGCTGGCCTGAAAGGCCAGTGGAGCTAAAAAACACAAAAAATCTTTCTTATCACTTGTAGCAAGCTCTAAAATGAAGGTCTAATCTGTCAATTTTGTGAATTATCTCCCTTTTACATAAACAAATAGGGAATTTAAAATGTTTGTAATTCACAAATTTATCACGCTTTTCGATTGTTTTTGTGTAAACATCATGCAGGCCTCACAGGGGATTATTAGACCCTTTTTTCGACTAGGATTGTTCCCAGATGTCCATGCAATAGCGATTTCAATTTCCTATGGAGATTGCATTATAAAATTTTCAAGCTTTGCAACATAATGAAAATTCTGCTTTTCAAACATCATTTTTTTAAAAGCTTAAACTGTGTTAAGTAGGCTCTTAATGAAAATCCTGGATCATATTGATGCAATTATTTCATGCATTGCCAAGACAAATAAAATTTAGACTGGTTTGATTTAAAAGTGGGTCCATGTCTGCGATCTGCACAGAAAATTCTGATGGTAAATATTTTCCAGAAACAACTAATATTTGACCTGGTTTAATTTAATAGTATTGTCAGAGGAAAAAATCATTGTAGATCTTGTCTGCTAGCATGGAAAGTATTCACGAAGCACAATCTGGTTATGACATCCCTTATAGGAACAATGTGGGAAAACATTGCTGCAAAAGATGATTTTGATGGCCTGTAGTCAATTTTTGATTGTTTATAATATCTGTGCATGCAATTGATTTGATTTTAAGGTTAATTAAATTGAAAGAAAGAAAGAGTTCCCAAAACTGTACTAGTGTTGTTCATCACACTTTGAACACATGCGCCCTAAGAGTGATTACAAGTAGTCAAATATGGTATATGTCAGTAATACAGCGTATTGCAATATGTATTGCAATATGGATCAGCTGTATTGCAATATATTGCAATATGGTTTTTGACGTATTGTTTCACCCCTACTTTTAACACCCCCATCCCTTATTTATTACTCTGACAACAAATTCTATTATTTAACTGTTAATTTCACAATTAAAACTATCCTTTGGTACAATGGGAGGTGGTTTTACCCAAGTTGGTCTTGTCATCAGAGCATAATTTCTTCTTCAAAATTATCCTGTGCAGAGAACTTAAATCAACATTGAACGAAAACTAACCGTATCACAATTCTTTAACTTTTGTCAATCTTATGAAACTGGCAACAAATCACAGGCCAAAGAGGCAACAGTCTAGGAGAAGGCCTCTAAAGACGAGTTACAAGAAAGTAACAAGTTATTCAGTGGGAATAAAAGTGAAATTAAACTATATTCTTCCTCTTGCAGAAACTCAAGAGGAAATATTGCTGCTTTTCAACAAAAACCTTGTAACTGCAGCTTAAAACAAGCTGCAGTTACAAGGTTTTAATTGAAAAGCAACAGTAGTAAGTATGAGTTTTCCCAAACTGAAAAACTTACCTTTATCAATAGCTCTGTGACTTCAAAATGTCCATATGAGCAGGCATTATGTAGGGGAACTAAACCACTGAAATATAAATACAGAGAGGATCGGTTATAGGTTGTTTCAAAATTCTTTTATCTCTATGAAACACAATTTATTATAGCCATTGTTAGATATATTATTTTTTTTTTCAACTGAATCGTAATTCAAGTAACTTATAGATCTAAATAAAAAACAATTCAGAACTAAAAGTTTTTCCAAAGTTTTAATCCTTTCCTATATGAGAACTGGCTTTTACCTACCTTTGCCTAAATATTTTCAAGGCTATTTTATTTATTCTGTTTGTACTGACTCTCGTCTTCTGCATTGTCTTTAATTTTGGACTAGTCCAGAAAATTGTTGGAGTGCACAGGATTCACAGGAATAGCCCAATGGCCATTATCAGACAGCAAATTCAAATATGTTGCAGATGACAATATCAATCGAATTAAATTTCTTATTTCTATTCTCTTTTTGGGTAGAAAACAATGTGGAAAATGTAGAAATTTGCTTGTCATAAGTAATTTCTTCATTTTTGCACTATGTTTTCCAATGCCTTCATGTTGTGGAGTGTGAGAAAGTGTCATTGTTTATTAAGGTATTCACACACTAATGAACGTCAAAAATCGTCGACAAATGTCGACATATGTCGACAATTTCCGTATTTTCTTTCAAATATTTTTTCCAAATGCAATTTTTTTATGTTAGTATAATTAAATCAATTTGTTCCAATATTTTAGAGTTTTAAAGTTGGAATATTGAAAAAATAACCTCTTACTGCATTTATCTTGAAACAAAAGTTACAGTTCAGGATTTGTTTTGATGACGTCATAATGTCGTCGCCAAAAAATACGACGTCGTTCCCGCGTTCTGTATAATTAACGTCGACGCATGTATAGCCTGTTGTCATGCAACTAAAACCAAATTGTAGGGAAATCGGTTAATAGATTTGTAAATGGGTGATTTGTAAGTGAACTATAATTCAATTTTCAGTTTAATCTCTTCACAAAATCATGTTCGAAAGGATAGATACTTAAAGCAAAATGAAATTTAACATGTTCTTTGTGAGTGTCAAAATACGCACACGGCATGTTACCATGGCGATTTCTTTAATTTTGGATGGCGAAACTTCCATATTCTTATGTATTTACTTCCTACAACTGTGTAGATATTTTTCAAGTTCTGATTAGAAAGGCCCCACTAATACTTAACGTAGAATGACTTTTTAAATATGACAACCCAAAAAATTTTAAACGGATTTTCAAGAGAATTTTGTTGCTATGCATTCCGACTTTTGCTTTTTTCCAATATTATTGTTGTCACAATATGTCAAGAGTAATTTTTTATAGTAGTATATTTAATAAGCTCTTGTTTGGTGCATAAGTTATAAATGTTTCTGGAAAATGTCACGTTTTATTGAGTTTTGAGCATCTGTTGCTCAGTGCGCGGAAAGTACATTTTTCATATCGGTGTGATAAATCTTAAATTTGTCACAAAATTGTAAAATTGCGGTCAAATTCCTTTATTTTTTCAGCAAAGGTGTCTCTTTGTATGTAGATTGAAAATATAAAGTAATCCACCCCGTAGAATTTCATGCCCATTAGTGTGTGAATACCTTAATGGGTTAACAAGTCAGAGCGTACCAAATTTCCACTTACCCTTTATCTTTAGCATGTACATCAGCCCCATGTTGTAAGAGATAGTCAACGACTGACACACGATTATAGCCCGCAGCAAAATGTAGTGGTGTAGAATGTCGACCATCCAAGTCTCGACAGTTTACTGCGTGTGGATGTGCTGCTATCAACTTCTGTAATAAACAATCAAGTAATCAACAACTGACACACGATTATAGCCTGCAGCAAAATGTAGCGGTGTAGAATGTCGACCATCCAGGTCTCGACAGTTTACTGCGTGTGGATGTGCTGCTATCAACTTCTGTAATAAACAATCAAGTAATCAACGACTGACACATGATTATAGCCCGCAGCAAAATGTAGCGGTGTAGAATGTCGACCATCCAGGTCTCGACAGTTTACTGCGTGTGGATGTGCTGCTATCAATTTCTGTAATAAACAATCAAGTAATCAACGACTGACACACGATTATAGCCTGCAGCAAAATGTAGCGGTGTAGAATGTCGACCATCCAGGTCTCGACAGTTTACTGCGTGTGGATGTGCTGCTATCAACTTCTGTAATAAACAATCAAGTAATCAACGACTGACACACGATTATAGCCCGCAGCAAAATGTAGCGGTGTAGAATGTCGACCATCCAAGTCTCGACAGTTTACTGCGTGTGGATGTGCTGCTATCAACTTCTGTAATAAACAATCAAGTAATCAACGACTGACACACGATTATAGCCCGCAGCAAAATGTAGCGGTGTAGAATGTCGACCATCCAAGTCTCGACAGTTTACTGCGTGTGGATGTGCTGCTATCAACTTCTGTAATAAACAATCAAGTAATCAATGACTGACACATGATTATAGCCCGCAGCAAAATGTAGCAGTGTAGAATGTCGACCATCCAAGTCTCGACAGTTTACTGCGTGTGGATGTGCTGCTATCAACTTCTGTAATAAACATTAAGTAATCAACAACTGACACACGATTATAGCCTGCAGCAAAATGTAGCGGTGTAGAGTGACGACCATCCAAGTCTCGACAGTTTACTGCGTGTGGATGAGCTGCTATCAACTTCTGTAATAAACAGGCAAATTAACCTATTACCAGACGGCAAAATTTTTTGATGTTCCAATTTGAGATGTGTTGCAGATGACAATTTCAAATTGATGAAATTTCAAAAATATTTCCATTTTGGTTTAGAAAACATTGTGGAAAATGAAGAAATTGTTTGTCACAAGCAATTTCTTCATTTTCCACAATGTTTTCGGAAGCCTTTATCTTGAAGGGCGTCAAAAAGCGTCAATGTTTGGGAATGGGTTAAAAAGTAAAAAGTGTGAACATCAAATCATCAAATTCCTAGATCATCCTTGTCTTTTGACATTAATATTTTAACCCTTTCCAAAACAAGACCTGGTTTTGACGTCCCTAATTGAATAGGCTTGTGAAAACATTGAGACAAAAGAAGAAACTGCTGATAACCAGCAGTTTCTCCTTTTGCCACAATATTTTCCTGAATAAATAACACACAAATTCAATCTATATTAACATCCATTTTGTCGTCTGCAGCAGCTTTTGAAACGGACCTCTAAAATTTTGTCGTTTGGGAAAGGGCAAAGTCATATTTTCTGAATGAACAGCAAGATGTTGGTGTGCTTCTCCCCTAAAAACTTTTTTAACCCTTTCCCGAAAGTCAAAATTTTAGGGTGATTCACATCAATAAATACCACAAATGACAAAATGGGTGTTCTTAAAGATAGGATTTGTGTAAAATATGACATAGAAAATATTGAGACAAAAGGAGAATTTGCTGATTATCAGTAGTTTCTTCTTTTGTTTCAATGTTTTCCAAAGCCAATTCTATTAGGGACGTCAAAACCAGGTCTTGTTTGGGAAAGGGTTAAACTATTGCAAGTGAATATAATTGACAACTGAATGACATTCAGATATGGAGCAGTGGGGCACCATGCTGAGGTTATCATGCCATTTCACTATCATTCCATTTGCGAGAAGAGACATGGTCCTAGAACCAAATACATAATCTCCTTACCTTAACAACCTCCATGTCTCCTTCCTTCGCAGCCTCTAGTAACTGTAAGTCTATATCTGTACCGACTTGTGGTACATACAGACATATGGACAGACAGACAGACATACAGACAATGTACATACCTTAACAACCTCCATGTCTCCAGCTTTCGCAGCCTCCAGTAACTGTAAGTCTATATCTGTACCGACTTGTGGTACAGACAGACAGACAGACAGACAGACATACAGACAGACATACATACCTTAACAACCTCCATGTCTCCAGCTTTCGCAGCCTCTAGCAGTTGTAAGTCTATATCTGTACCGACTTGTGGTACAGGGTCCTCTGTAAACACAAACAAGAGCTTCGCAGAGCGGCGCATATACGCCCGAGAGGGGCTTGTCAGTAAAAATTGGCCATTTTTTCAATTCAAGGGCAGATAATTCAAACATGAAAAGTTATCAAAATTTTGTTTGCACAACAAGACACCATAGAGATTCATTGTGGCTATTTTGATCAAATTCTGGTTGAAACTGTAGAAGTAACACACAGGAGAAAATGGGCATTTTTGAGAAAATGGGAATTTTTCCTTAAATTCAAGTGCAGATAATTCAAGAACGAAAACAGTTATCTAAATTCCGTAAGCGGGTTGCACAACTAGACACCATGGAGATTCATTGTGGCAAGATTGATCAAATTCTGATCAAAACTGTAGGAGGAGTTGCGCACACAAGAAAATGGGCAGTTTTTTAATTCAAGGGCAGATAATTCAAGAACGAAAAGAGTTATCCGAATTCCGTAAGCGCGGTGCACAACTAGACACCATGGAGATTAATTGTGGCAAGTTTGATCAAATTCCGATCAAAACTGTAGGAGGAGTTGCGCACACAAGAAATTGCTAACGGACCGACAGACGGACGGACAGACAGACAGACGGACAGACAGACGGACAGACGGACGAGCGGGGCCATAACATAATACGACCCTTCGGGCGTATAAAAAAACAATGCTAATATGAATTGAGCCACTTCAATTTGTAAAGTCAGACTCAAAGTACATCTGTATGCTCATCAATTTTTCTTATATATGCTAAATAAAATCTTTTTAAATTGAAATATTTATCAGCCTTCACTGACTTGTGTATTCTTAATTTCTTGACTTTTATACTAAGACGCTTTCATGAACCCGTGTGTGACAGAAAGCATATTATTTTGCTGCTTTAATACACAAAATACATGTAGATGGTTTTCAATAGAAACCTCGTAAATACAACTTGATTTAAGCTGCAATTATGAAGTTTTGGTTGAAAATTGACAATGTACTATTTGTGTGTTCTATTTGAAGATTCTTGTGAAGCTATTTCACTGTAAGCTAGAGCAATAAGTAACCCACCTCGTAACATTTTCTGTATATTCTCTGTCGCCAGCTCAGCGGCTGTATAACCTTGTAGGGATCTAATACTGATATCTACACCATATTGCATCAATAAACGACATGCCTGTATGTTGCCTTGTTGGGCAACTCTGTGTAGGCCTGTCTGACCTAAACCATCTAACGCATTCACCTGTAATACATGATTCAATATTGAAATTGGCAATGTCAATCCTAAACTTTGGGTATAACCAATGATCTTAGAATTTATGAAATTCTTTGCAGGTCCGGAAGGATACATCAAACAAATTTGTCATTTAGCTCTATGCTAAAATACTTTTAATCTTTGACAGAGGAATCATAATGTATCAAGCAATAATAAGAAAATTCTGATCAATTCTGATAACTGTCACAAATAAAAGGTGAAAGGAAATAAAATGCATCTTTACTCAAATATATATAAATCCTCTAAAAACAAGATGTGCTTGTGAAAACACCAATGATTGCGAAATGGCTAATGTTAAGTTTTCCAAGTTAAGTTTTGGACTGAAAGACATACAGACAAGCAAAGGGAAAACAATATGCCCCCGATCTTTCAACATGGGGGCATAAAAATTAGGGCTGGGTACCGCCAATGAAACAATACCGCGGTATACCACGGTATTTTACTAAATACCGCGGTATATACCGCGGTATACCGCCATTTTACAATGTGCTGTTAATTTATAGTTATGGTCATTTAAATAAAGATATTTTTTGCCCAGGAAGAGTTTATTTTTATTGTCATTTAAGACTGGTACAACAGACTAGTTTCTGACTGACTAGAAGAGTAAGAGAACTGAACTAAACAAGACTTTTGACAAGAGTGTAGTCCGACTCCTCCGCCATTTTGTTTGTGTCACATGTAATGGGTCGTGCTCGTTTGGTATTCGTTTCAATCAGACCGGCGCACCCGATTGATAACCAGAAACATCAACAAATACACAAAGACGTTTATACTTAGCTTTATAGGGTTCGATAAAAATCATAAAATTGTTGTATAGATTGGACTTGCAAAATTCTTCCACACAATATATCACTTTGTGATTTCATACGAGCCCATACCGAGAGACAGCAATGTCGTAAATTTACAAAAAGGGACAATCGGCGCATGCCAAATTCACAAGTGCAAAGCGCGACTTGTTTATCGAACATTCCAATTGGGTCACGTTACTGATCACGCATTGACCTTTGTGTTCTATTGGGTAGTTATTTTTGGAAGCTAATAATAGTAACAGATAACGTTTTGGGATTCCCAGAAAATTTATTTTATTTATATTTCGGTTCGCTGTGGGTTTAATCACAACGGAAAAGCGACAAGGCATTGAAGTATGGACCATGTTCAATTGTTCATTAAATACCGGTATTTCCCGATGATACCGCGGTATCATACCGCGAGGATCGGGCACCGTGGTAACCGGTATACCGGTAATACCGCGCACCTCTAATAAAAATCTCTTCACTATGATACAAAGAAAACTATAAAGTCCATCAGCATTCTTCTTGTCTCTGAGTGTTTTATGAAAGTTTGTGTGATGTAAAAAATTAAGATAGATGGTGAAGAATTATCAGTCTTACCTTAGCACCATTTTTGAGCAGTACATCCATGACATCATAGTGAGCTTTATCTGCTGCTATGTGTAGTGGAGTTAAATACCTAAAATATACAGTATAACATTAGTTTGTGCTTCTTGTTTCCCAAACAAGACCGGGTTTTGACGTCTAAAAGAAACGGCTTGGGAAAACATTGAGACAAAAGAAGAAACTGCTGATAAACAGCAGTTTCTCCTTTTGTCTCAATATTTTTTATGCCATCTTTTACACAAATTCTATCTTTAACAAATTCCATTTTGTCATTTGTGGCAGTTTTTGAAGTGGATCACCCTAAAATTTTGCCGTTTGGGAAAGGGTTAAACTTTGTCAATTATGTCCTTTGTATTCTAAGAATGGGCAAGATGATGTAATATATGAAAGATTGAGATTCTTTGAAGGCATTCTTAAAGTACACTTTGAGTCCCTAAATAATGCATGGTCTGTAGGTTTCATCTATTTTACTGGCAACATTATTTTGCTAAATATTCCAAAGCATAATAATCCATCCAAAATGAGATTGAGACATCATAATGTGAAAATTCTACTTACTCTTTGTTTTTATCATTAAGATTTGCACCCTTCCGTATTAAAGCATCAACAACTTGTTTTCTCTTTGGGAAAGGTGAGGCTGCTGCACAATGCTATAGAAAATAAAACAATAATAATTAAGATGTGTTCATGAATTGTTAATGCAAAAATAACAAGAGTTGTCCGCAGACAACATAGCTTGCCTATACTGGAGCTTGTCACAAAAACAGCTAATTTTTCAAAAGTAGGTCAAACTCCAAGGTCAAGGTCACAAGGTCTAGGGTCATGGTCACAAATGAAAGGTCTTGGCAGGAGGTATCCATGTGTGAAATATCAAGGCTCTATCTATAATAGTGCATGAGATATAGGCCAGGTTAAAGTTTTTTTAAAAGTAGGTCAATCTCCAAGGTCAAGGTCACTAGGTCATGGTCCCAAATGAAAGGTCTTGTCAAGAGGTATCTATGTGTGAAATATCAAAGCTGTATCTCTAATTGTGCCTGAGATATAGACCAGGTTAAAGTTTTTCAAGTGAAGAAGCGACGGGACGGGACAGGACACTGACGCCGACACTAGGGCTGTGACATTAGCTCCCCGGACATAAAGTCCCGGCTCGCTAAAAAGCAATTTCAAATTTTTGAAGTGATTGGATATTTTATTTTTCCTTTGTATTACTTTGAACCCAAGATGTTGATTAAAGATAAATGCCTTCAAAACTGAAGGCCTGATACTTTTAAGCTTAAGATCATAGATAAATGATATGCTTTCCTGTAAAACCAAACATTGATTTTGTAACCTAGAAATGTGTGTGTTTACCAGTGGTACAAAGATACCAAATAGAACTTTTTTAACATGAAAGTAACTGTAAACTGCAATGTTCTCACTTTTAAATTTATAAATTGAAAATGATTAATCAGATACAATCTATCATTTGTCAACTTAAACTTGATCTACATATTGAGCACAAGAAAGTGTAATCCACTCACCAGTGCAGAGTCTCCGGAGTATGGGTGTTTAAAGGTCACCACCTCCAGGTACTTTTTGACCCGACCTAGATCTGTCTGTCTGGCTCCCTCCAGTAATGAGTGGCCCTTAAACTCATCTATAAATACATATGAAAATTAGAATACAATTCATGCTTCCGAGAAATCCAAAGATTTTATATTTAACCCATTACCAAACAACAAAATTTTAGCCTAGTCAAAATTCATAGGTGTTGCAGACGGCAATTTCCAATGAACAAAATTTAACATTTTTTGGTCTTTCTTGGTAGAAAACATTGTGGGAAATGAAGAAATTGCTTGTCACAAAGCCTTTATTTGGTGGGGTGTCCAAAAGCATCAATGTGTGGGAAAGGGTTAATTCATGAGAATGTCTTTGTATTTATTCCTTTTTTCGAAACATTTCAAGAAATTATCTTTAAAACAAATAAATGAATATGAGGGTATATGTTAGGAGTAGTCTTTTTCATCAACAACCCCATTTATTAGATCTGAATTCTGAAAGAGGGTTATGATGATATAGCCCTTTCCCTAACAGCAAAAATTTAGACTGATCCAAATTCAAAGATGCTGCAGACGGCAATTTCAAGTGAAAGAAATTTGAAATATTTTTGGCTTTTTGAAGAGAAAACATTGTGGAAAATGAAGAAATTGCTTGTCACAAGCAATTTCTTCATTTTGCACAATGTTTTCCCAAGCCTTTACTTGAAAGGGAGTCAAAAGGCGTCACTGTGTGGTAATGGGATAGCACTAGATAGATTACTTTCTGTTGTCTACATCTACCTTGTTGTTTGAACCTATGAAACAAGAATGGTACAAGATGACTTACGTTGTATGCGTTCCTGCAGTTCTCGTGTTGGTGCTGCATCAAGGGCACTTTTAGAATGACAGTTAACAAGTGTAGGATCTGCTCCATGAGCCAATAACAACGAACAGACTTCTACTCGCGACTTGGATGCTGCTTCGTGTAGCGGAGTAAACTGCCACAGGTCCATTGCATTTACGTTTGCTCCAGCCTAGATGAGAAACAAAGTAAATTAATGGTTTGTTGGTTGGACAATTATGTTCATTCTAGCAAGCAAATTCAATCAAACAAGTAAGATGTTTAATCAATGACATTGCACTTATGGGAGGCACAGAATATCTATCCCCACAAGTTTTAAGTTCAGTATAGACCAAATCTGCCCCTCAGTCTAAAGGAAGAATCTTTTGCCAATAAGTTTCCTCGGACACACATATATGATGCTCGTACAATTGAGCAGGCATCTGGAAAAAGGTCCAAAAATGTCTCTTACTGCATTTGAGAACAACCTGGATCCAGATCAACCCCTATGCAGTTCTTTTATAGCTTCATTGCAGTATTACCTGCAGCAACTATAACTTCGCAGCACAGGTCTTTATTGTAGTACTCCATTTGACCAGAGCCTGACCTGGAAACATGGTAGTCTCTAGTGGTTTAACCCATTACCAAACAACAAAATTTTAGCCTACACCTATCCGCACAACCCCACAGAAGAGGACCCAAAATGGTCCTCCTTCAGGTTAATTGGTTAATTGATTCAGTACTTCATTAACACAGCAGGCACTGACCCCCAACTAGTTCAGGGGTCAGTTATCTTATAGTGCAAAGGTGGTTGAGAAAGATAAGAAGTCTGCTTGGAATAAGTAACATTATATGCTTTTACTGATTTTTGTACAATATAGCACTGAAAATATTGAGACAAAATGAGAAAATACTAATTATCAATAATGTTCTCGTTTTGCATGATTTTTTGTCAATAATTTGATATTAGGTATGTCAAAAAAAGGTCTTGTTTGGATTGGTTCCTTTAACCCTTTTTCCGATTAGACTGATCCAATTTGAATTAAAGTAAATACAGACAACAAAACAAGTCAATATATCATAGAAACTGTTGTCGCCAGATAAGAAAATAATACAAATGAAGAAGTTGGTACCAGCATTTTTTTCTTTCTATAAACAATTTCTGTTCTAAAATGAGCTCAACTTCCATGTTGTCAATTTTGGTATATTTAGGGCTATTAAGGTATACGACCCATCAATAGAATAATAAAGATACATAAGTAACTATATATATTTAAAAAGAGCATGGTATCCCGCATCTAATTGCCAATTTTTATCAACTTTGATCGTTTCGTTAGTGCAATTTTGATAATTTTATATCATGCATCAGGGTCATACAAAATCATGAAATGCCAAACCTCCCAAGTGAGCTTTTAAACACAAAAACTGCATGATTAAAAGCAATAAACACAAGTGTTTGCACCTAATCAATAGCTTATATTATCCCCAACAATGGACTAACAAGTAAATAAATAATAACCAGCAACAAAATATTTTTTTTGCTTTTGTAATACATGGCTACCATACTTTCGACAGGCTTTTCGGACGAATCTGAAACAATAGTCAATTTTAAATAGCATTAATTCCAATGATATATCAAAATGCATGGCACAAAAGGAAGATCATAATTTTCCTATGTGTGTATTCTTTCAAATAAAGTAAAAGTTAAACAGTTTCGCCGTACACAAGTTTTAAAAAATCACTTTGACTAATACACCCCCTTTTTTACCACCGCCCAATTTCTTAAGGAAAATGGCACTCTTTGTTCATTATACTTAAATAAATTGTTCCATACGAATTTTACAGGTTTTTTATTGTTTGTATTGGAATATTTATATAATTGTAAATGTTACTATCAAAAACCATATATATAAACAAAAATGTTTATAAAACAAGAGTTGTCAGTGGGCAGGATAGCTCAACGAAAAAGTGTTGGATTGTGAAATTTCATAGGATGAGAAGAATAAAAAGTTTACCCAAATAGAAATTTGAAAGGGTAATGAATCTTTACCCAGTCTTTATCCTTAATAAGGAATATATACATGTCTGACCACAAGCATGTGCGCAAAGTTTCAATACTTTAACAATGGTAGAAATAAAAATGTTACAAGTACATGATATCTGCATGTCAATCGTTAGCCAAACATGACTATGTCGAAAATTGTTAAAATGCCCCAGAAATTTGTGTGTCTGAGTGTGAGTTGAGGAGGGAATGTTGTAGAAAGATAGGTCTCTGCCAAAACTAGGTCTTGTTTGGGAAAGGGTTAGAATAATAAGCATCTTTTGAATATCAGTTTTCTGATGTCATGTTTGAATCATGTTTGCTGCCTTATTAGTAGCTAAAAAGATGGAAAAGACGAGACAGAAACACAAAAATATATAATCAAATAGAAATTCTACAGAGAAAATAATTACAACTGCTTGTATCAGTATTTGCTTCTTTTCTCTCATTGGTTTCTTTTTTCACGCAAACCTAGCGTAGAGAAAGCATCAGTTGGTCTTATCTTGTGTCTAGTTGTTTGGGAAAGGGTGAAACAGAAAGAAATGGCAAAGGTCAAGCTTACCTTTTCCCAAAGAAAAAGCCCAAATTACGGTAAACAAAGTGACAAGTTATGGAACGAAATATTTGTGGTGCGAATCAACCTCCAAATAGTGACATATTACGTCAGAGGTACGTAGTTCTGATTCAGGGGAGATCACTGGGTGCGCTGTAGTTTGTGATTTTGCAAAGGGAGGTCATTCTAAATGCCAAAATATTTTGATTTTTTCGTCTTTTGTTGTTTAATTTGGCGTTTTTATAAATTCATCGGCTGGGATTCGTTGAAGAAACTGCTCGTATAAATTCAAATCTAATGTAGAAGTCTCTTTACAAAAAATGTTTTAAAAAATCTTCGTAAATCCGAACATGCTCGATTATTTCCGTTGTTGCGGAAACAGCCGACATTACACGAATCATTTAGAGCTAATGATGGGTCGTATTCCTTAAAGGACATTTCAGTCCAATTTCTATTTTTTAAAGTATGGCTTCATGCCAAGAATGGTTATTCTAATGAGTATAAATACTATTAGTTTTTTGAAGTTGTTGCCAATAAGCGAGAAACACGCATTTAAAGTTGAGACATAATCGATAAATTGCATATAAATCCGAACTGTTGTCCACAACAATTTGTTCAATTTTAACACAAAAATATAAATTTCTCGTAAACAGCGCAACATTTTGGCTTTAAATTTTCAGAACTTTCATAAGGAAATATGCTGTTTAAGATAAAAATAAAAGTAAAATTTATGACAAAAATTTCTGAAATGTCACTTTAATTTGGACTAGTCCAAAGTGAAATCATTTCAGAAAGGGTTAAGAATCAGGAAATGAAATGAAAATTTGATCAGAATTTCTCTACAGCATTTTGAATTAATAGGCCTACATATTATTATTTAGGTGGGTAAGTCGCATTTTGCCAGGTGTTATGATCTCATCTAAGAAATTGTCGCCAACAGACTTAAAACGCATCAGAAAAATACAGGAAGACTCAATATGCTTCTGCTAGTAAAACTCTCGTAGAAGACAAAAGCCAAACGACCAGAAACCTTTGACATGGTTATTCAACTCTTGTTAATATAGCCTACATATACGATAAACCACATAATCTGAGCCAACTCGACTGTAACGTCCCTTACAGCCAAGCGCCTATCCGTCCTGACAAGCTGTCCTCAACATGCAGATCTTTTAACCCTGACTGACTAAAAGGTTTGGACTACCTTAATCATTGAAAATAGTCATCTTCATATTGATGTTCTGTCTGTCTTGAAAAACTTCCAGAAAGTTCAGAAAAAGAGTCTGACGAGGTCTGAACATCTGTCAGTCCGAATAAGAATCTGCCAGACCAAAGGACCAAATTGATTTAACCAAAACCATAATTTTGTTATAAGAAATAGTAAAATAAAAGATTCTAGATAAATTTTGAATAATCGGTTGTTTAGGCTAAAATTACACCTGCTGTACTGTCAGACAGTCAGTGTGACAGAGAGCTGAGAAATGCCAGTCCGGCTTAAAATTTGTCAGACATGTCTGACGGACTGACAAATTTCGGGAATTCTGCTTGAAACCCCCGTGTCACTTGAATGCAAATGCTTTTCTGCATGTATCGACAGTTATTGTCTGTAGGCGATAACTCCTACCCGATGTAAAACATCATGGTAGCGCGCCATCCAGATTATAAGATGACGTCAGTTTTCTTCGACGATTTTTTACGACCGCTGTGCACATTTCAACTTTCAAAACGGAAAATGCTCAGAAAATGTCAGCAGTAATCTTAATATCCTAAGTACTTGCGCACATATGGTCATGGTGCTCTGGCCTGATTATCATTTGCACAATAATTTCAAAACTGACATTGTTTATTTACTTTCCATTCATAGTTTTAGATCAATACACATAATATATACTCGGCAAAACTGCTAACGCATCACTCAGATCTTTGTTAATATTTTTCTAACGAATCTACAGAATACGTTCAAAATTTGCACATGCCGACTACCACCATTTGATAAGAAGCCTATAAAATTTCATAGTAAATGCCACAGTCTGTTTTGAAATATTGAACTTTTAATAAGGACATCCTTAATTTCAAAACCCATAAAGTCTGAAATTTAATCAAAATAGGAAATTCACGCATAACTTTCAAACCGTTTGTATTGGCTGAAAGAGTTTCTGTGTTGAAAAGTTACCATTCCTTAAATAAACTCATGGCTTTAACACTTTTGTGGGCGCATAATTTATACCCGCAGAGGTAATGTTACATCACTAGTGTCGTTGGTGTCATTGTTGGCGTTACTATATGAGATGCAGTCTTGATATTTCAAACATAGACAAGTCCAACCAAGAACTTTTGCCTGAGACCATAAAATTTGACCTTGTGACATTGACCCTGAAAAATTTATCCTTTCTTTTAAAATGTTTGTCTATGCGAGCTACGTTGTCCGCGAACAGCCCATGTTACTTTAGATAAGGAATTATCTTTTCAGACTTCAATCCCACAATAAACCAGCTTTCAAAATCAGTTCAAGCAAACATGATTGAAAAAGATTACAAGTTACACAAAAAACTGAGCCAAAAAACTGTTTGGGCCCTCTTTTCGTATGACGCGGTCACATAAGAGAGAAAACTTGGAAATAGTTTTATGGATGAGTGCAGAAACTTGTGGGATAAACATATGCCAAATTATGTATCTAAATCTTTGACAATAAAGAAGTTATGCAATTTCAAAAAGTGATGCGTTAGATCTTTTGCTGAGTATATAACATATGATTTTAATTTTCTTTGGTTTTAGATTTCTTCATGTAGTCAATGCCCCTGGTCAAAAGCCATATTTACAACGTTTTCCCACACTTCAGTCACTTCGACATTATTATATAGACTGTCCATACAGTGTCATAAAAATTCAAAATGAATAAACATAACTAAATAAAGTGTTATTTAATGAGAAGTAATGGAATCTCTTGTATCAATTTCATTTTGAACGATTTCATAATGACACATTTCAAGTCATATGTGCAATACTTTATGAACCGTTAACCACAGATTTGGAAAACGTCTACGTTTTGTATTCATCAAATCTTTATCAGCTAACAATAGTTTTGCACAATAGTTCCGCGCTCAAAATGAACGGTTCGTAGCACTGTCACAAAACTATTGGAAAATGAGTAAATAATCATAATTTTGAAAAATAAGATGGCATTCAAATATGATTATTTGTCGTGCTAAACTACCAATCTTAAAGAAATGCAAAATTGATTATGAAATTAAATGCCCAGAGATATAAACTTCAATGGGATTCCTGTGTTTCACTTTATTTTGTATACCTGTTGTTAAACCTCTAAAGTTTAAACGTTATGAACATGATGAATAGATTTTTAAAGTTAGTCCCTCTGTAAAACTAAGGAAAGGTACTATCAAGAAATATTGCAGCAGAATATCTTACTGACCTTATACTATTACTATTACTGACCATTAGTATATCCCTTATCAGCAGGACAATTAAGCAGTAATTGCTAAGTCACAGCACCCCACTGTCCTAACTGCTGTTTTATCATCTTTAATGAAGTCTCCTTTTTCTCGAAATCACAGAGATTCTTGGGGTTATGCAGGTGGGTGCCTAGTCCAAACTCATAGGTGTTGCAGACAAGTTCCATTGAACAAAATTTAACATTTTGTGGTCTTTTTTGATAGAAAACATTGTGGGAAATGAAGAAATTGCTTGTCACAAGCAATTTCTTCTTTTTCCACAATGTTTTCCAAAGCTTTTATTTTTAGGGCCTCCAAAAGTGTCACTGTGTGGGAAAGGGGCCTTTGATCTGGATTATTAGATATCAAGTCAATAATACTTGAAAAATATAAGAAGATCTTCAACATCCTTTAACCTACCTTTAACAACATTTCTGTAACTTCAAAATGACCATACGAACAAGCATTGTGTAGTGGAACTAGACCCCTGGAAGACAAAACATGACACATAAATCGAAATCATGAATCATCCAAGATTTAAATAACTTTTATACCAGTTGTAAGTTTGTAAGAAACTATAGCCATAGCTTTCTAATAAAAAATTTCTTAAAAATGAAAGGAGCGACTTTTGGACTTTAGATGAGTAGTTACAAAATCTAATTTAGCTCATTTTGTGTCAACAAGTTCAGGCTTTATTTGATTTAGTCTGATTAGCAAGAAAAGAGCGAAAACTGTTGCTACATGCAGATATACACCTACCCTTTATCTTTAGCATGTACATCTGCCCCATGTTGTAGTAACAACTGTACAATTCTGGTTCTGTTATAGCCTGCAGCTAGATGGAGTGGTGTTGACTGAAACAAGATTTAAATCATTATAAAACATGGTATCTCACAATATACATGACACATGTCAATGCTTTTCAACAAAACCCTCGTAACTGCAGCTTGTTTTAAGCTGCAGTTACCAGGTTTTTCATTGATTAGCAGTGATATGTTTAGCATGTACATCCGCCCCATGTTGTAGTAACAATTGTACAATCCTGGTTCTGTTGTAGCCCGCAGCTAGATGGAGTGGTGTTGACTGAAAGTGGATAGATTGAAAATCATTATAAATGTCAATCATGAATCATAATGGTAGGCAGCTCTTGTGGCTGATTCATGATAACATTTTAGGCTTGTACAAATTCATTTCGATGTTGATGACAAGTTCAAGTGTTTGAAATTTTATATTTTGATGGTCTGTTTTGCCACTTTGGTAAAAATATTGCACAAGCATTTTTTTCATTTTAAATGTCTTCCAAAGTTTTGATCTTGTGGTTGTGGGTCGTCAAAACAACATAACACTTTACTTTGTGTGAATGGATTAAATGGTCAAGAAGTTCAAAGAAAACGGAAAGTTTTGACATGTCAAGTTGTGCAAACAGACAGACAGTGAAAAAGTTAAAGCAAAAGCAATGAATTTTGCGCTAAAAATAGACTTGGTTTGCCATTATGCTTTGATAAACCGTCAAGTGTTGTTATAAAATCTGGTAACTACGGCTTGATTCAAGCCGTAATTACGAGATTTTTTAACAACATCAACGAAACACCCTTTGTTTGTCCGAAATTACGTCATTGTTTATTTGATAAAATTGTCCCCTATTGAATCAGTCGGCATGACGTCATAGCCTCACTTTCATTTTTTCATCGAGGGTACAACCTCGGTCTTTATCGTTACGGGATACCAATTTTGAGGCAGAATATTTCTCTTTCTGTAAAGAATGTGATTTAAACTTTCTAACTACCAACGCATTTTTAATAATTTGGCGTAGTCGTCGAGATATTAATGCTGAAAGTTGGTAAGGCTTTAAGGAAAAAGACCGAAGCTTTCACCTCCACCGAATGAATGCAGGTCGACTGACGACGTTTTTGATTGGCTGAAGGGATTGTGCCGACCGAGTCAATCCTTTTAATCCTTTCCAAAGGAGGTCCTGAAAAGAAAAGACAAAAGAAGAAAATGCTGATACCGGCATTTTACCATTTTGTCTCATTATTTTCAAGGCTATATAACATGTAAAATCATTAAATGTACGTATTTGGCATCAATTTTTTTGTTTTCTGCTACTAGAATTAGAATTTGAAAAGGAACTCCATTATATTTTCGTGTGGGAAAGGATTAACCAGGCCACAAAAAAAGAAGTTTTTACCTTCCTGCCATCACTAGCATGACAGTTAACATTCAGTGTCGTCAGTAAGGACATCAACTTTTCTTCATTTCCGCTGCGAGCCGCCTCCAGGAGCTCATCTTTCTTGTACTCTCCCGTCAGCACAGCTTTAGCCGTCGGGTCCGCCAGATCTAGCGGAGTTTTCCCGTCTGTGTTACGAATGTTCGGGTCTCCGCCATGCTGCAACAACACTGAAGAGACAAGAGTATTGTTAGGATTGTCTGGCATTACACTATAAACACTAGTCAATGTCTGCTCACTTAAATGTGTCGTCACTTCACTGGGATGGATACTCGACAACGCGGATAAATCCCGCGGCGTAGAGTCTAACTGTTTGATATTTTGCCAGTCGTTGTTAATATCACGTTCTGGATATATGGACGAGAGTTCTGCCCAGTCCACAACAGTGTTGATATTTCTGTATTCAGTACTGTGCATTTTCTTGGTACATGTTGATGTCACGGCCAGTGACAACTTACTCCTCTTATACGAGGGGTCGTATTTATCCACTACAGGCATGGAGGGTTCATACTTGTCTCTATGTTTTCTGATATGATAATCGTTTTTAGGTTTATCCACATGACTAGCTGTTGATAATTCCTCCCAGTATTTGGATTTCTTCAGTTCATATGAGTAAGCTTTCTTCTTTTTATGTGATTTTTCACTGTACTGTGATGTATATTCGTCCCAGTCAGCAGATTTCCGTCGTCGCCTCATTTCATGTTTGTCCCTAGTCACAACAGGGGAAGGTTCGGGGTATATCGTGAACACCTCCCAGTCGTCTCCGCGCTTCCTGCGATACTCTTGCTTCACAAGCTGCTGTGTCGACACCTCCGACACGTCCCAGTCGGAGCATGATGCTGACGCCTCTGTGTTCTGACAGCCGAATGATCCTCCCTCAACAATCTCCAGACTCCTGTGTTTATACTTCAGTCTCATGGACTCCTCGTACTCCGAGCTAGAGTTAAAATCTCTCTCCCTGGATCGCTGAAGCTCGATCTTACGTCGATACCGAGCTTTCCGTGATTGTCTCTTGTCTGATACATGATGGTTCGAGTCATCTACAGGTGAGATGTTGACGGGGTGTAGATGGCGTACTTCTCGTTCACGATAATCCTGCGTCTCGGACGGCAATGTGTGGAAGTTGTTGGACCACTCTAGTGAAGATGTAGAGTCATCGTTTTGTGACTCCCCGTCAGATACAGAGTGGTACTGCAGGCGTCGGTGACTGCGCGGAGGCTGGTACGCTGATGTGTCCCATGTACCACAGTGACCGCCGACCGCGTCCGGGCGGAACTTCATCATGTAGTCTTACAGTCAGTATAATATCACTTTTATTTTACTATCACATTATTTGTTCAGTACTTGTAATACAAAATCAGTTAAAACTTAAAACATGATATGATCAAATTATATTGTCTAGTTATTTAGAGATAATCCCAATATTTGTACAATTTATAGTGTCATCTAGATAATCCAGGGATGCTAATTTTCATCAGAAGACACATAATCCCCAAACATGTCCATCTGTATCTCTGGGTAGACTTGTAATCCAACAATTATAACTAAACACAGTTCAATCACCATCCAACAGAAACTCGGAAACCAAAATAACATTCTTACAGACAAACACAGACTATTTCCATTGTTTTATTTCAACACATTGCTGGAAATCTTTCAAACCAAATTCAAAGTAATGCACAAAATCTAATATAATTATAATATATAAATCTTATATAATCTAAGTGATGCAGTTTTAAAACTATTTAAATTCAATTTTAGATCCAGTTAAAGTTTTCAGTTTAAAATCATGAGTAAAATATAAAGGTCACTTTATAAAATGTGTTAAAACTGTAAAATAAATCCAATCAGTGCTAGAACATGAGAAGAACACAATGGTCAGTGCACACTTGTGATAAAATCTGTTCAATCCATTATGCAATCAAGACTACACAAACACAGTGGCATGTTACACAGATTGTGGTCAGTTAAACCTCTCTACACACTGACCAAGACAAATGAGAAGCGGGTGCTACGGGGTCAAAAGGGGTCATAAACTGACCACACACTGGGACCCCTATATTACCCTTCACACAATGAGGAAATGTTGGCTAACTATGAGGCAAAATTTTGGTTAAATGTTAAAATAATTTCAAAATTGTTCCTAATTTCCATTGTTTGGCCACTTCCCAAAGCATTTTCATTGACTAAGAAAAGGGTTACTGATTAAGAAAAGAGTCAAAACTTTTTACCCTTTCCCAAACGACCCAAGCCAAGTCAATGTTCATACAAGATTGCACTCTGCTATTGACAACTGAAAAGTTCACACAAAATAATTGAAATAGCCCTAACAAATAAGCATGTCACTCCATTTATTAATTATTTCCACAAGCTTTCATACTTCAAATCTTGAACTGTTCAGTAAAGGGTTAATTTATCTTTCATTTATTTCCTGCCATAAGAAGCAACTCGCCTTCTCAATGACTATTAGAGTACAGATTGTATAGGATAAACAGAACAATTAAGGTGATAAAACCCAGAAACCCTTAGGGAGCTACTGATAACTGGGGATAACTTGAAAAATTAAACGTTTCTGCATTGAAAACATAGAGGGAAAAGAAGAAAATGCTGATAATCAGCCTTTTATCCTTTTCTCTCTATATTTTCTATAATGTCTCCTTTTTCAGGGAAATCAAAGGATATTGTGGCTAAAAACCCAGATTTCTATTTTGTGTACGGATGCCAATACACCCATTTATCTGGAGTACTGTCCCCTGAGGGGGCTACTGATACCTGGCTATTTACCCTTTACTAAATAATCTCAGGCTCGGGAAACCCAAATATTGCAAAAGTTGGAAATAATTTTAGGACAAAGATAATACTGATAACCAGTTCTATTCTATATTTTCTCTTCTTTTAAAAGTCAAAATGTATTTTTTTTTAAATAAAGCTTAGTGTCATAAATTGTAATCT
This sequence comes from Fragum sueziense, assembly GCA_963680895.1. Lineage (NCBI taxonomy): Eukaryota > Metazoa > Mollusca > Bivalvia > Cardiida > Cardiidae > Fragum > Fragum sueziense. The sequence goes on along the minus strand of OY804601.1, from coordinate 11,583,926 downwards.
TTATCAATTTTCAATTTTAACAGTTTTACAATTGTGTTATATGGATAAGGGTTAACCTGATATGACACTTGGTAACAAAGGGGGCATTATTGTGTCAGCCATGCTTGAACGATCAGGAGTCAAAATTTCTTATTTTGGATGAAGCTGTAAATTTTAAATGCCTGAATAAAAATGTAACAAATTGATGGAATGAAAGGTTTTGACATCAAAAATTTATGTTCACATGTTGGAAATGTCAAGAAAATTCATGAATGAGCATTTACAACAGTTTGGCATCTGACAAAATTCAATAAGCTCTTTTTTTATTGAAATATTTGTTTCATTCAGTATCAATTTTAAATACCATCTTGAATACAAATTTTAACTATCCATTTTATCTTAATTTGTTTATGCTTCATAAATCAAGACTTCTTAGTGTATGAATTTTTTTTTTTTGTTTTCTTCAAATTTTGCATTATTTTCAAAGGATCGTTTAATTTTTGAATACCTTTCAATGATAATTTGGACACAAAAATATGCGACTATAACAAACTCTGGTTGTCAATGAAGGTGTTGCAGTTATCATTGCTATCATTCTGGCGTTCTAGACAGGTTTCATTATTTACAATTTATGTCCAGATACAAATTGAGCCATTAAGATTGAGTGACAGGGGCCCCAGATGGGGAATAATGACCACTGGGCAGTCAGACTGGACTGAGGGAGAAAATGTGTGAACAACTTACAATTAACCCTTTCACAAACAACCAATACCTTTAACCCTTTCCTGAAAGGCGAAAAATTGGACTCTTTCACTTAGAAAGCCACTGCATATTATGTCAAAATGTATGTTGATAACTTTAGGCAGGATTTGTGTCAAATGAAGCACAGATAATATTGAGACTAAAAGGAGAAAAAGCTGAATATCAGCATTTTCTTCTTTTGTCTCAATGTTTTCCAAAGCCTTTTCTATTAGGAACAAACCAAATCTTGTTTTGGAAAGGGTTAATGTCTTTAATCCCTTCTCTAACTTAGCTGATTTTGATGTAAAATAGTAACAGAAAACAAGAAAGAGCTAATACTCATCATTTTCTCACAATGTTTCTATGCGTTTAAAACACAAATATTGTCTGCAATATTTTAAACCCAGCTTTAACCCATCACCACACAGTCACGCCTTTTAATTAACATCCGCAAGATAAACACTTTGAAAATATCGTGGAAAATGCATGGAGCTGACTAATATCCCCATGCTGGCATTGGTCACAAATTCCAAACCAAATTATCTCCCTTGATTGACGTAGGAGAGCAAAGAAATTTCTTCACACAAATATGCATGTTCTGTTGACTGTTCCTGCACATTTTTTAAGAAAATCTGTCAGGCCCTTTGAGAGAAGTTGTGCTTACAAGAAATCAATGTGGGTTAAAAACTTTGAAGTCAAATTATCTTTCTTGGTTGACCTTGGAAAGTGAAGAAATTTCTTCTTCAGATGTCTTTGTCATGTTGATCATTCCTGTGAATTTTCATCAAAATCTGTCAGAGCCATTTGGAAGGAGTTGCGCTTATGAGAAATTGGCATACATCAAATTATTTCCCTTGAAAGCAAAGAAATATCTTCATTCCAATTTCCATGTCATGTTGATTCTTCCTGTGCATTTTCATCAAAATCGAACCAGACTTTCGGGAGGAGTTGGGCTTACGAGAAATCCACGCAGGTCAAAAATTCAAAGTCATATTATCTCCCTTGATTGACATCGAAGAGCAAAGAAATTTCCTCATGCCATTTCCATGTCATGTTGATCATTATTGTGAATTTTCATCAAAATCCGTTCAGCTGTTTGGGCACTGGAAATGGAGTAAAGTTGTGCCTGTGTTTTCCCATATTTTAGTGTGCCCTACTCTAGATGACCCTGGACCCTGTTGAAAGAGCTACAGATGAGAGGGGGATCCCAAACAGCAAATTTTATGTCAGTCCCATTCAAATGCTGCTTTTGACAACAAAATGGATGTTCATAGAAGTATAATTTGTGTATATTATAGTATAGAACATATTGAGGCAAAAGGAGAAACTGCTGGTCTTCAGCAGTTTCTTCTTTTTTCTCAAAATTTTCATAAGCCTTTTCTATTAGGAACGTCAAAACCAGGTCTTGTTTGGGAAAGGATTAACCCGCCTGTCCCAACTGACAGAACATTCGTAGTGAATTTGTACCGAAAGTCAATGGCAAAATTCAGTGTTTGTTGCCTATTTATTCGGTGTGCTTGAAACTTTGGTTTTCCCACCATTTACCGAACACCTAACAAACTTTTACCGACTATGTCGAACAGCCAACAATGTTTCTCTGAAATATACCCCAATTCGTTCCCAAGCATCTACAAACTCCTACCGTTTGAGTTACGACTATAACAACATTGTATTCAGAAAGGCATCATGAGAATCGGTTTGTTTTATTGGCGGTTTGTTGGCCTTTTTGGTCAGATCGGTATATAAACGCACCTTCATCGGAAGGGAAACACTAGTCCTTCGGTATGATCATAACAAACATACCAACCAGAAATTTGTCATGAGCTATTACAGAGTCGAGACACCAGTACAAAAGTAGCGAATGTCAGAGACGCGCCTACCGATCCTCCTGTGAAAAATTATCAAACTCATTCTGAAAATTTTGATTGCTGTATTTGTTGAAAAATTTTGTGCATGTCAAAAATGATTTGGGGTGTCTGCAAACACCAATGAATGTGGACGAAAAGCTCCAAACATATACCGTACATAAACCATTTTAGGAACAAACCTTTCACGAATATGCCAAATTCAGTTCAGTGTGCATTCTGTGTAATGTTCGGTTAGGTGGGACAGGGTCGTAAGGCTTTTTTAAAAGCTAAATATCATTAAATGTTCATCAAACCCCCATGTTGTGGGTGCTCATAGGAATCGTCTCATAGGGTTTAGATTTGAAACAACTAATTTAGAATGTCTTCAACCCCTCTTATCTGTTGCTCTACTGTTGACACTTCTTGTTTCTTGGTACATATCATCTGTCATGCATCATCTCTCTGTAATATCTCCATTACTTTGTGTAGGTTTCAAACAAGTTTAATACTACTTTGTCTGACTAAGGTCTTGTATGCCATTGTCTCATCAAGCTTGTCTCTAATTTGCAGATTTCAAGGCAGGAATCCAAGGGCACCAGTTGTCTTTCAGTGTGAGAGTCCTTTAACCCCTTCCCAAACAAGATCTTGTTTTGACGTCCTTAATAGACAAGGTTTGGGAAAACATTGAGGCAAAAGAAGAAACTGCTGATAACCAGCAGTTTCTCCCTTTGTCTCAATGTTTTCTATGCTATATCATACATAAATTTAATCATAATCAACATCCATTTTGCTGTCTTCAGCAGCTTTTGAATCCTAAAAATTCGTCGTTCAGGAAAGGGTTAATAGTCATATAATTAAATGAATGAATAAATGAAATATTCAGTAGATGGACATGCTTGTTTCTGAAAATCAATCTTGTTCAAGATCACGCCATCTTGCATGTATTGACTGTTTGGTTAAGATTTGAGGATGCTAGAGAGGAATCACCAAAACATGAACATACTGAACACACCAATTTACGAATGTCACTCAGTGACCATGTTTATATATTATAATTCCAAAACAATGTTATGGCCAATTGTTTCTACACTTTTTCACAAATTCTTTTTTTACACTGGTTCAAACTGAAAGCCATTGAGTGAGACAAAACAAATGTTTGTGAAATCATAATCTAATATTAACCATTTCCCAAACAAGACCTGGTTTTGACGTCCCTAATAGAATTTACTGTGAAAAACATTGAAACAAAAGAAGAAACTGCTGATAACCAGCAGTTTCTCCTTTTGTCTCAATATTTTCTGAGCCATATTATACACAAATTCTATCTTTAACAACATCCATTTTGTCATTTGTGGCAGTTTTTGAAGTGGATTATCCTAAAATTTTGCCGTTTGGGAGAGGGTTAATAGCATGAAAGTTCTTAGACTAAGTTTTCCTTCAAGGCTTTCTGAATAAATCTCAAAAAGTATCCTCATATGGGAAACAAGAGGACCCTGAGGGCCCTAAATCGCTCACCTGAGTAATGTTTTAATAATGCCAAATAACTTTGCATATGTTACGCATTGTGGTCCCAGAGAAGAATTTGGCCATGTAGTTTAGGAGATGTTGTTTACAGTAATTGATGAGCTTTATGACATTTCCCATTTTCTGATGCCACAGCAACCAGAGAAATTTCATGGATTTCAATTCTTTTAGCAATTGTCATAAGGGACCACCCAAAGAACATTTCTGCCTAGTTTGGTTGATTTTAACCCAGAAGTTAAGGAGGAGATGTCGTTTAAAGAAGTTGTTAAGTTTTTGTGAAATTTTCCATTTTCCGATGCCACGGCAACCAGAGTTTTTCATGGATTTCAATTCTTTTAGCAATTTTTATAAGGGACCACCTAAGGTACATTTCTGCCAAGTTTGGTTGATTTTAAAGAAATTTTTTAGCTTTTGTGAAATTTCCCATTTTCCGATGCCACGGCAACAAGAGTTTTTCATGGATTTCAATTCTTTTAGCAATTTTAATAAGGGACCACCATAGGAACATTTCTGCCAAGTTTGGTTGATTTTAACCCAGAGGTTAAGGAGGAGATGTTTTTTAAAGAAATTGTTGAGCTTTTGTTAAATTTACCATTTTCCACTGCCACGGCAACCAGAGTTTTTCATGAATTTCAATTCTTTTAGCAATTTTTATAAGGGACCACCCAAGGAACATTTCTGCCAAGTTTGGTTGATTTTAACCCAGAAGTTAAGGAGGAGATGTCGTTTAAAGAAATAGTTGAATTATTTTTAAATTTCCCATTTTTCGATGCCTCGGCAACCAGAGTTTTTCATGGATTTCAATTCTTTTAGCAGTTTTTATAAGGGACTACCCAAGGAACATTTCTGCCAAGTTTGGTTGATTTTGACACTGAAGTTAGGGAGGAGATGTTGTTTAAAGAAATAGTTGAATTTTTGTGAAATATCCCATTTTCCGATGCCACGGCAACAAGAGTTTTTCATGGATTTCAATTCTTTTAGCAATTTTTATAAGGGACCCCCCAAGGAACACTTCTGCCAAGTTTGGTTGATTTTGACCCAGAAGTTAAGGAGGAGATGTCGTTTAAAGAAATTTTTGAGCTTTTGTGAAATTTCCCATTTTCCGATGCCACGGCAACAAGAGTTTTTCATGGATTTTAATTCTTTTAGCAATTTTTATAAGGGACCACCCAAGGAACATTTCTGCCAAGTTTGGTTGATTTTGACCCAGTAATTTAGGAGGAGATGTCGTTTAAAGAAATTTTTGAGCTTTTATGAAATTTCCCATTTTCTGATGCCACGGCAACCAGAGTTTTTCATGGATTTCAATTCTTTTAGCAATTTTTATAAGGGACCACCCAAGGAACATTTCTGCCAAGTTTGGTTGATTTTGACCCAGAAGTTAAGGAGGAGATGTCGTTTAAAGAAATTTTTGAGCTTTTGTGAAATTTTCCCATTTTCCGATGCCACGGCAACCAGAGTTTTTCATGGATTTCAATTCTTTTAGCAATTTTTATAAGGGACCACCCAAGGAACATTTCTGCCAAGTTTGGTTGATTTTGACCCAGTAGTTTAGGAGGAGATGTCATTTAAAGATATTGTTGAGCTTTTGTGAAATTTCCCATTTTCCGATGCCACGGCAACCAGAGTTTTTCATGGATTTCAATTCTTTTAGCAATTTTTATAAGGGACCACCCAAGGAACATTTCTGCCAAGTTTGGTTGATTTTGACCCAGAAGTTAAGGAGGAGATGTCGTTTAAAGAAATTTTTGAGCTTTTGTGAAATTTTCCCATTTTCCGATGCCACGGCAACCAGAGTTTTTCATGGATTTCAATTCTTTTAGCAATTTTTATAAGGGACCACCCAAGGAACATTTCTGCCAAGTTTGGTTGATTTTGACCCAGTAGTTTAGGAGGAGATGTCATTTAAAGATATTGTTGAGCTTTTGTGAAATTTCCCATTTTCCGATGCCACGGCAACCAGAGTTTTTCATGGATTTCAATTCTTTTAGCAATTTTTATAAGGGACCACCCAAGGAACATTTCTGCCAAGTTTGGTTGATTTTGACCCAGTAGTTTAGGAGGAGATGTCGTTTAAAGAAATTGTTGACGCCGTGACGGACAGACGGACAGACGGACGCCGGACATTGATCGATCACAATACCTCACCTTGAGCACTTCGTGCTCAGGTGAGCTAAAAAGAAAAAGACAAATAATCAAGAATGAAATAAAGCTCACCTATACAGACGTCAATTTTTCCCTTAATGGCCGACTCATGCAGTGGTGTGTAGTTCCAATTATCCCTCGCGTTCGCATCCGCTCCATGTCTCAATAACAACTGTACAACTTCTGCATGTCCGAACGAACATGCATTATGTAGGGGTATCAGACCCCCGTCATCCCGTGCGTGCACACTGGCACCACACTCCAACAAGTGCTCAACAACGTCCTTCCTCCCAAACCCTGCAGATGTAACAAAATATAAAACTGTTATCAGTCTTCGCGAAAGCGCCGGACCGCCGGTCAATGGCCGGCAAAACCTAGTTTGGTCCGGCATAAATTTTGGGTGATCGGTCCTGATGTCCGACGTTTCCTGAAAGCCTTTACATTTTCATCAATTCATCATATCACTACGTAATCCTTTCTCCGTTTTTTCTCAAGCAATTCATTAAGATTAGGGCACTATAATATTTCTTTATTCGATCAGAATATAAATGGAATACACTCAGCAGGATGGATGCAAAAATGAATTTTATCGTCGATAGCAGAAAATAAATCAGCATACTGTAAACTCAGGACTGGAGAAGAGCATTTTGTTAACCCCCCGGTCCCACTGAGCCCGATTTGATCCCGATTTCGAAAATTTAGAAATCGGCCGGAAATCGGGTTACTTCGGGAGACTCGTAGTTCATCCTGATAAAAGTCCGCACCAAATCGGGATCAAAAATAAATCGGGACAAAAATTTCAACATGCGCAAATTTTTTTCCCGATTTCCAAAATCGTGGTAAAATCGGTGCACCTCGTACTAAGTCGTTGTTGTTCGGGTTAGTATATCGGGGTTATTCGACAACACATTTTGCCTATTTGGCTATGTTTAATTCGGCGTTGAACACCGAATAACGGCGATGCACTACGAATACTCCATATTCTCAGCGATGAGCTGCGGTGACGGAACAAAATGGTCTATATGCCCCATCTTTGGATGGACGGAAAAAGTCGCCTCAAAGTCGTAGTAAATCGGTGACAATGCGTTCTCCCGAGGCACTACGAATATTTCGGAAATCGGGCTCAGTGGGACCGGGGGGTAACTGAGGAGTAGTACAAGTCCATTGACAAACTAGAAGACCTGAAGGTCTTGAGTCGCTCCACAGGCCTGAGTTTCATGTAATATTTAATCCAAGTTTTGATTAGATTGTTCAATGCTTGTGTTTCATAGAGCAAAAAGAACTTTACAAAACTAGATTGTTCAAAATGTTTGTATCTTCAAGCAAAGAAAGTAAAACTATATGTTTGCCATTTGAGAAAGGGTAAAAGGAAATGGTAGAACATTCCAGCTTTGGATGATACTAGCAATTAAAATTTTCCATCTTCCAAACAGATCTAAATTAACAGACCATTGATTACTCCAAAATATTTCATATTTCTAAAAATAGATTTTGAGCTAAAAATAGATTTGGGGAAATACCATATTCCAAAATTAATGCAAATGGCTGGTGAAACCTGAATTTCTTGTCATATCAAGTCCAAGTTTTGACTAAATTTTTCAAAACTTGTTGCTCTTAAAGCAATTACATAGTAACTAGAAAGCTGAAAACGCATTCATAAAAGATCAATTGGTTACCAAGCTTTGTCTTTATTAGAGTGAGTTTGGCTGTTAGAGTGAAAAAAAGTCACAATCAGCAATTTTGTCAAATTGAAAGGCATATAACTGAGGATTTTATATTCCTATCTAGCTAAGAATCACACTAAAGCAAGATCTTAACTTCACCTACATCTTGTTTAAGTTTTGACTTGATTGTTCAATATTTGTGGATGTAAAGAGTGTAAAATCAAAGTCGAAAACAGCAATTTTGTCAAATTCAAGGGCAGAAAAATCATGTTTTAAGATTCCTATGAAGCTGAAAATTACACACATGCAAGGTCTTATAACCAGTAAGATTACCTGAAAGTTTCGTGTTGATTGGTGGATATTTATGGTTGTTTGAGTAAAAATAAGGTCAACTAGAAAGACCTGAAGGTCTTGAGTCGCTCCACAGGCCTGAATTTCTTGTGGTTTACTATAAAAAATTTGACAAATTTATCTAAATGCTTAAACTGATATATTTTAAAATTCTTGTGATTCTTAGAGCAGAAACAAAGTAAAGAGAAGCAATTATGTGGTCAAAGCAAAAAAGAAGGTAAATGATTGACTAATATTTTGGGGATTTTTAGAGTGATGATAAAGTTGAAAACTGTCATTATGCCAAATTCAAAGGCACATAATTCAATATGTGAGTTGATAATTGTGGTAGACTAAGGGAAGTAACTTTTGATATGAGCAATTTAAAGTTCAGTAAGAGTTGTTTTTCTTTATGATAATTAGTTCAAGAAGTTGCGATTGTGTATTTATCATAGTGGTCATGAAAATAAAGACATTCTGATCTAAAAATATGATTTTGACTTGATAATTTATGTCTTGAACACCACAATAATCAAGCTGAATATTAAACTCGAGCAAGATCTTATGGTTAGTGTCCAAATTTTGTCAGTATTAATCTATATATGTGGCCACAAAAGTTAAAAAAGTGTTGAAAACTGAAATTTTGTCAATTTCTAGGGCACATAACTCACATTGTAGTAATGCAATCATCCTGAAAATTACACAAAAGCAAGATCTTGTTGTCAACAAGATTCTGTCCAAATATCATCTTGATTGGTTAACAATTGTGGTTGTTAGAGTGAAAACAAAGTCGAAAATGGAAATTTTGTCAAATTCAAGGGCACATAACTCATGATGTAAAATTCCGATCAAGCTGAAAATTGAACCCAGGCAGGATATCATGCTTATATATATTCTGTCCAAGTTTTGTCTTGATTGGCTAATATTTGTAGATTTTAAAGTAAAAATAAAGTCAAAACCAGCTTTTTTTGACATTCAAGGGCAGATAACTCAAGTTATTCTAGTTCAATCCAAACTAATTGTAGGAATCTGAGAGAGGGTCACCCAAGGATCATTCCTGTGAAGTTTGGTTGAAATCCATCCAGTAGTTTCTGAGGAGAAGATTTTTAAAGAAAAAGTTTACGGACGCACGCACGGACGGACGGACGCACGACGGACACACCCCCGCTGGCCTGAAAGGCCAGTGGAGCTAAAAATGGTAATTTTGCCAATTTCAAGGGCACATAACTCAAGACATAATATTCAGATCAAGCTGAAAATTGCACTGAGGCAAGATCTTATCAGCACCAACATTCTGACCAAGTTTTATTTTGATTGATGAATATTTGTAGTGGCTAGAGTGAAAACAAAGTCAAAACAGCCATTTTTTAAATTCAAGGGCAGATAACTTCAGACTTTCTTGTTCAATCAGAATTAAATTTAGGAATCTGATAGAGGACCACCTAGGGATCATTCCTGTCAAGTTTGATCGAAATCCATCAAGTGGTTTCTGAGGAGAAGATTTTTAAAGAAAAAGTTGACGACCGGACGGACGGACGCACGGACGCACGCACGACGGACACAGCGCCATGACAATAGCCCGCTGGCCTGAAGGCCAGTGGAGCTAAAAATGAGGGATAAATACTCCTTGCATCAAAAAATGATCTGGAGCAGAGCTCTGCAAACCATCACCCAAATTTATCAACGGCAGAGTGCAATGAGTCTGAGCAAGCCGATTACACCGATGACAGTTATTGGTGAGTTTCCTGGTAGTGGATTACAGACAGTGAATGCCTGGTATCAGCATTCACTGTATAGTTGAACAGTGAATGCAGAGAAATACAATGATATAACAAAGTTTGATAATTTATTGAAAAATTCTTTTTAAACATGCAATTTCAAATAGCACAAACAGCTTCCAGGAGATGTGATTTTTAGGTCTCAGAAATGCTAAAATTCGTTTTCGGCCGGGGGGCTTTGCCCCCCTGGTCCCCCACCGTGGCTACTTGTCCGGTCCGGCCAAAATTGATTCGGTCCGGCCCAAATTTCCAAATGCCTGTCCGGATGTCAGGCAGTTTTTTCCAAATTTCGCGAAGACTGCTGTTATGTTAAGCCATTACCAGACGGCAAAAATTTAGACTAGTCCAAATTCAAAGATGTTGCAGACAACATTTTCAAGTGAACATAATTTTACAGTTTTTGGTCTTTTATGAGTGGAAAAAATTGTGGGAAATCAGGAAATTGCTTGTCACAAGCATTTTTTTCATTTTCCACAATGTTTTCCAAAGCCTTTGTCTTGTAGCCTAGGGCATCAAAAGGCATCATCATGTGGTATAGGGCTGCTGCGAGTATCCGAGTACTCGGATATTCACGAATCTGATCAAAGATTCGAGTACAATTAATCGTCACCCAAGAGATCGCTGGATCGCGATCTTTTATAATAAAGTAAACAAACATGTTTAATACTTAAAACATAACAAAAAAGATCAACAATAAGGCGTTTTATTTCAATTTACCCGAACTTTAACTGCCAAATGGCTAATAAATGGAAGTAAACAAATGATGTAAGGTAGAGCTAGTTTCCAATTATGAATACGAATGTAACTGATAGTGGAACATTCTTCGTGTCATGACTTTCTAAGTTTCTAATACACGTTTTTTTACAGTTCTATATATTTCTAATACCACATTACGATTATCAAAATAAAAAAGTCTAAGATACAGGTACATCATTACATTTTTCATGCCGAAATCAAAGGAAACGCTGCCAACATTTGTCATTTGATGACGTAGTCGATAGAAATTGTATTGAAAATACTCTCCTAACAGCGGAAAATTCCAGTCTCAACATAATCACGTGACTTTTTCAAGCGGGTGCACTCAGGCAGGTCATCCAAATATGGCTATGTTTACTACGGTTTGTTGACAAAAAATGCGCGTGCTATTCTATTAAGCGCGGGAAAAAAGGATGACGTAATGAAAGCATTGTCGATTTGATATCGCTGTTTTACAACCAAAACTTCGTAAGAGCAGCTTAAAACAACCTGCAGTTACGGGGATTTTGTTGACATGGTTTTAACGCCGATGCGCCCCCTCTTTCCGCCACATGATTGCACAAAGGAATTTGTAACTCGCGTGTCTACTAGACCGTTTAGACGTTGTCAATCACGGATTATCTATTTTCATGTTAAACAATAAGTAAGTTTTTACACCCTTGTTTATTGGTGATTGGTTTACGGCAAAAAGTTGGAGTCAAGCCTTTGAGTCACATTCGATTTTTTTTTCTAAATTGTCGCCAATGGCTCAAGTGGCGATCGCCAGCGCTAGCCCTGCAGATGAAAACCCATAGAATCAGTCGGGATGACGTCATAGCCTCACTTTCATTTTTTCATCGAGGGTACAACCTCGGTCTTTATCGTTACGGGATACCAACTTTGAGGCAGATTATTTCAAAAATCCATCGTTAAAATTCATAAACAAAACTCTTTCTTTAAAGAATGTGATTTAAACTTTCTAACTACCAACGCATTTTTAATAATCAGGCGTAGTCTTCGAGATATTAATGCTGAAAGTTGGTTATGCTTCAACGAAAAAGACCGAAGCTTTCACCTCCACCGAATGAGTGCAGGTCCGCTGACGACGTTTTTGATTGGCTGAAAGAATTGTGCCGACCGGGTCAATAAGGAGAAACGAAGAAAATGTGAATAACTGACACTTAATTTGTCTTCTGCAACAAGATTTCTGACCACTTTTGCAACTGTAGAGATTCGTGGATCGATTTGTGAATCGTTGCTCATGAATCGTGGATCGGATCGCCACTTACCCAACGATCCACAGCCCTAATGTGGTAATGGGTTAAAACCAGTATTGGATACAGAAAAATAAACATATTTAGATACCTGGGTTTCAATAACTTTCTGGCCACCTTGGACTAAAGACAAAGCACAAAGTTGCTAAATTCCTAAATCACAAAGTTTGGTTGTGTATAAAAATATATTGGGGGTAGGGCTGTGGATCGTTGGGTAAGTGGCGATCCGATCCACGATTCATGAGCAACGATTCACAAATCGATCCACGAATCTCTACAGTTGCAAAAGTGGTCAGAAATCTTGTTGCAGAAGACAAATTAAGTGTCAGTTATTCACATTTTCTTCGTTTCTCCTTATTGACCCGGTCGGCACAATTCTTTCAGCCAATCAAAAACGTCGTCAGCGGACCTGCACTCATTCGGTGGAGGTGAAAGCTTC